>CM073142.1:30510651-30900651 GCA_037039145.1 Fundulus diaphanus | reverse complement strand
TCTATCTATCTATCTATCTATCTATCTATCGAGAGAAAGATAACCAAAAAGTATAGTCAAAATCAGGTGTTCTGATACCTTTCATGGCCTCAGGTGTATAAAATCCATCACCTAAGCCTAAGCATGCAGATTGTTTCTACAAATATCTGTGAAAGAATGGGTCGCTCTCAGGAGCTCAGAGTTTTGTGGTTGTTTTTCAGGGTCTAGGCTTGGCCCCTTAGTTCCAGTGACAGGAACTCTGAATGTTCGCCTGCGCTGCGGGCTTGGAACCCTAATAATAGCACAATAACCAGGTTTGACAACTTATGTGTATTGCTATTTGAAGCAACAAAGTTTGTTACATAGAGGGGCCGTTTGAGATTTAAAAAAAAATGGGTGATAAAAAGGTATGCAATTCAGACGTTATGGGAAAAAGAATATAAGAAAAAGAATATATTTTGGACTGTGTGGGGTAAACCAAAGTACCTGGAGAAAACCCACGCATGCACAGGGTAGACAGAGCAGAAAGCAATAGTTTTAACCCTGTGCAGCAATTTTTTTTAAATCATGGTTAAATTACAATTGCAGCTTTATATATAGCAATTGATTCATAGCTTCAATTCAGTCCCAGTCAACCATGTCTAAATAAAATTATTGAATATTTTCCTTTTCCTGTCTGTCTGAAATTTAGGATTGCATTTTTGATCATTTCTCCAGATCTTCCAAAACAGGATTACAAAAAATTTGTTGTACCACAAGAAGTTACTTGTATGACAATTGGCGAGTAATCAACATGTAAGAAATCAAGGCCATGGGACACTTTGTTCAATCCCCAGGAGTGTCCAGCTTGACTGTCGAGGTCCGCTCGTTCTACACCACCTCTGCCAGGGTAAGAGATGCCTGTTAAGACACAGGGAACATTAGTACATAAGGGCGTTAAGGTTTGAGGTTCCTTCACATCTTCAAGAGGTAGAGTTTGTTCCTGTGGTTCTTTAGAGGTTTCTGGTTCAGCCTCAGTTTTGACTAGAGGTTCTTTAGAGGTTTCTGGTTCAACCTCAGTTTTGACTAGAGGTTCTTTAGAGGTTTCTGGTTCAACCTCAGTTTTGACTAGAGGTTCTTTAGAGGTTTCTGGTTCAACCTCAGTTTTGACTAGAGGTTCTTTAGAGGTTTCTGGTTTAACCTCAGTTTTGACTAGAGGTTCTTTAGAGGTTTCTGGTTTACCCCGACAGATGATTTCTGGACCTTTTAATGCTTCTCTGCGAAGCATTAAAAGGTTTGTCCTTACTTCGAAACGTTCGAGAAAAGTTACAGGTTGTGGGGGATTTAAAAGGACAGCTTTAAAACTAGCTACGATCTTTTTGTCAACAGTTGGATGGGCTAAGTCCAGGAGAGTGTGAAGAAATGGACACATCAAGCAGTTTTTTCCACCCATATGTTTATAAATGTGTGAGGAGAATAAGTCAATCCTCTCTGGTAAGAGGAGGAAATCTATATCCTTCATTTCATTCCAGAGTTTTTTAAAGAGCCTCGAGTGGGTCAACTTGAAATTTGAAACAGGAGACATTTTCAATACTCTACCAACAATATCATGTATAAATTGTTCCTTCGCTCTGGTTTTGTCATTGTCATTGGTGTAGTGCTGTTTTGGTCCTGTCACATAAACATCGACGGTCTTGGAAACAATTTCTGGGCTCACGCGGCTGGTCCTTTTTCTGAAAAACGACAGCAGAGACCTATATCTTATAGGTTTATCATAGGGATACCGCAGGTAATGCTTGAATTCCGACACAATATCTCGATAACCGTCTCTTGTTAAAAGACACGTGAGCAAACACATCTCTCTGGTAATTGGATTAGATTCCTCGAAAATGCTTCGAAAGATTTTTTCCCCGAGCTCTTCTGTCGAGTATGAGAGGTAGGCCAAATCATATTTCTTTGTTTTTCTCAAAATAACCTTTAAAATCGATCTGTGGATGGTCTCAAAGTGTTTCCTGACCTCTTGAGGACTTGATTCGTCGACCTTCTCAATCACATGCCATAGAACGTCGCTGACAAATTTCTGGCGCTGCTTCTTTTTTTGGGAGGTCAACTCAGGTAACTCCTTAGCATGTATCCCCACAGGGTGAAAGCAGGCTTTGAATATTTTTTCCCACCACATCTTGATCTTTGCAGGTATATTTGTTCTTGTGAAGTGTGCCTGTGAAAGAACTTCTGTCTGGAAACGAATACACTGTGATGTCCAATACACGGAACGTGATGTCACAGACCCATCAAAGGCGGAACGTGATGTCACAGACCCATCAAAGGACAAAGAATTCCTCATGTGATCACATGACAGCGTGACAGTGTTGTTTTTGGCAGCCATCTTAGTTTTTGTCTTAGTTTTAGGCGACGTTCACACTGCAGGCCTTAATGCTCAATTTTTTGTGAAATCTGATTTTTTTGCATGGTCGTTCCCATTTCCAAATATATGCGACTTGTATGTGATCTCCTGTGTGAACTGGAGATCACATACAAGTCGCTTGCTACGTGTCTGACGTCACACGTATCAAGCGTCCTCAGTGTTTGCGGAAGTAAACATGGATTGTAATGCTGGCGCGCATTTTGTGATCATTAATTTATTTTCTAACCGGAGCTTTCTCTCCATTGACTGCTCTCCTCATTGTTGTCCGCTATGGGTGTCGTTTTTCTTCCCGCTTCTGCATAGCAGGACGCAGAATAGTGACGTTTGTCGAGTATCGGTGACGTACAGGTCGGATAAATGCGACCCGGCCGTACAGACACAGGTCGCATTTGAAAAGATCAGATACGTATCGGATTCAGGACCACATATCCAAGCGGCCTGGGTCGCATTTGAAAACATCCGATCTGTGTTGTTCAGACTGTCATGAAAAGATCAGATCCAGGTCGCATATGGGCAAAAAAATCGGAATTGGGTCACTTCAGGCTGCAGTGTGAACATAGCCTTAGTCTTCAGGACGAAAATTATTGTTAGTTTTAGTCACATTTTAGTCATTACTAAACGAAATGGTTTTAGTCCAGTTTAGTCGACTAAAATTCAAAAAGGTTTTAGTCTTGTTTTAGTCAGTCTTGTGTTGCAATTCATAAAGCAACAGTTAACCTCAACAATTTTGAATAATAACCAGATTCCTTACCAGACTGACAGCTTTTTTTTTTAACAATTAAATAACTTAAACAAGTGATATAAATGAATGAATGAATGATGATGAAATAACTTATTTAATATGTATTGTGACAGTTTGTATTCAGAAGTTTTAATAAAAGAGTGAAGTATTTTAAGTATCGCTTATTTATTTACTTTGTATTAATACATAACCTCACTGTATTCTTTTATAATATTTGCTATAACATGATAGCGTGACATTTGTGTCAAATGTTATTCTCCGTGGTGGGAGGGGGGCCCCCCAAATCAGATTCTGTATAGGGCCCCCAAAAGGCTCGGGCCGGCACTGCCAGATAAATCCTTCATTCAGAACCAGTTATGGCTGCACGCTGGATCAGAAAACAGTTCTGCTAACCAGATCCAGTCTAAAAAGCCTCTTATTCTGTTTATAAGTTTTGTTCTTATAAACAGGCATGCTGCCTTGCGCTTTAATTCAGGTGCGCAAAATTACGTTACATGTAATTTAGGTGCACACTTTTAAGGATCATTTTAAGGAACTTGTAACAGCGGGGGCTTCGTCTTAGATCCGTCATTCCTCCTGTTCCCTCTAAATAATCTGATAATTTGTAGACCGGAGGATAACAGGGGATACATTCGGACACCACAAATACTTCATCCATAAAATTCTGTTTGTATTTTTGATCAAAAACACCCCGTAGCTTCGATATCCTAATGAGGTCTCCTTTCTTAAATTTCCCTTTGATTTTTGTCCGTGTAGGACCATGACCTGTTGAAGTTCACGCTACAGCATCTCGGTAGTATTTAAGCCTGGCCCTTTACTATTAAATTAGTATTACATCTATATTTCAGTGTGTTGTAAAACATCAGTAATTAAAACTGCTCTAATTAACCATATATTGAAATATATTTATAAAAAGCTAAATTAGTAAGCTTTATGATCATACCAAAGTAAGGCCATACAATAATTAACTATAAAAATCATTTCTAGGTAAATAAGTATATAAATATTTCAAAGGTAGGTACATAAGTTTAGTAAATAAACTTTATTGAAGTTTTAGAAGAAAAAAACTGTGTGCTTGTCCGGAGTTATCCACTCTCCTCTGGGTTGACCTGGATCGGCTGATGTTGAACAATAACTGGAGGGACTAGCCTCAGCCGATCTTTTTTGGCCTCCTATTCCAAGAAACAAACATCCATTAGTTGAGTGATTCCTTATTTTATTGGCCTCCTATTCCAAGAAACAAACATCCATTAGTTGAGTGATTCCTTATTTTAATTTCAATGATGGAAATGAAACATTATTTTCTAATTACATGTTTTGACACTGGTTAAAGTTGGGTCAGAACTGACATACTTTCATGCATACAAACACTATGGAAAAAAAACAGGCAACTGGACTTTTGATCAGTTTTTCGGAAAATGTTTAGACACCTATCCAGGAGTCATTGTCTGTCTTTATCTGACTCTGTGCTGGATTTAATGTTCCTGTATTGTTTTCCTCATGGAAGTGAAACAGACAGCACATTACGGCCTGCAGACTTGCTTCTACAAACATTTATGAAAGAATGGGCCGGTATCTGTAAATTCCAGTGTGGGACTGTGATAAGATGCTCATTGTGCAATAAGCCCAGTCATGAAATTTTTCTGCTCCTAAATATTCCACAGTTAACTGTTAGCGGTGTTATAACAAACTCTGCTGACTATTTATGGATAGAGGCGAACCAGTTTTGAAAGGAGGAATGGGGCAAAGATCCAGCTATTTATTGTGAGAAGTTAAAGGATAACCAAACTGTTTGACCCGAGTCAAAAACCTTACAGGAAATGTTACTTGGTACTAAGGAAATGTAGGCAAACCTCTGACGTTGAAGAAATTAATAAAACAATCCTCTAGGGCTGAAGATCCTTGAATAATTTAGAGACCAAATATTTTGCCTGATTTTACGTCACAAAATAAAAAAGGTGTCTGTGTCTTTTTATAGAGTGGATATAAAACTGTGAGTTCAACAGAATATACATTAAATCAGACATGAACTCTTTCCAGCTTATGCTGGTCCATAAATTGCAGTTTTACCTCTGTGCTGTCCTCCAGTGCCTGCATGATTGATGCCACCACCAAGTTTACAATCACAAACTGGACCATGATGACAAACGTGGTGAAGAAGATGGGAGAGACCCAGAACAGGTAGCTGGGACAGTCACTGTCGCCGACCCGGCACTCCCTCATGGTGTCCTGCAAAGCAGAGAAGGAGGTCAAAAATGTCAAAATCCAACAATCCAAAGTTAATGTGTATTGTTTCGTCAGCAATTATTTATAATTGCATATATCAATATACTGAATTAATTTTGTCCTTTAAAATATATGGAAGTTTGTTTTGTTATATGGCACACTGCATTACAGAAACATCAAATAATAAAATAAATATCGAAATGATTATATGATTTGAATATTTAATGATTTAATATTACATATAAATAGATTCATTGCAACAATTAATACAGCCTAATTTTAACAAATGATTTCCACATGGTGTTTCTAAGCCTAACCCAAGTCATTCATACTTTAAGGATGCCGCTCCAGTTGTCTCCAGTGCAAACTTTGTACAGCGTCAGCAGGGCCAACCCGAAGTTTTCAAAGTTAGTGTGGCGGTGCAGGCCGAAGCACGGAAAGTCTTCAGAGCATTCTGATTGACACAGAACAACAACAAATTAATCACGTTTCAAAGGAGGTGACATTTGGACAAGAGGGGAAGAAAGCAGCCAGGGACACACCAAAGGACAAATCTCCATCAAAATGCTGAGTAAGGATGTTCTAATTATCTCCACCTTTATGTGACATACCTGTGTGACAACCCAATGGGCTTCACTGCTCATTTAGTTGATAATATTGGCAAACCTTCACTCCAATATCATAAAGTGAGGCTCTGTTTTGTTCTTTTGATTCTACCTAAGTTTGCTGAGCTCATATTCTACATATAATTATCCTGTGTAAACAGATTCATACCAATAGCTTTTAAAGTTGTAGTAAACCTACTCTCAATTAAGATGTCTTAAGAAGTTACAGGCCTGAATCCAATCTTCCTTTCTTTTGTAAAACTATTTAACCAAAATATTTGTTAAACAAGCATGTGACTTTCCTGTTTGAAGAGTTTCAGTCAGGCTTTCAGAGCTCATCATAGCGCTGAAACAGCTCTGGTGAAAGTCACTAATAATATCCTCATGGCCCGGTCAGCCCAATATTTATATCTAGTTCTCAGGAGAATTCAAGAAGAGCTGGGACGATGACCGCATGGCTCGACCCCTCATGCAGAACCTCAAATCAGAAATGTAAGATAAGTCCAGATCATTAAGAGCTTTAAAAACAAGGCAGCCAGTGGAGAGAAAACACCACAGGGATGATGTGCCCACCTCTGGAGGAGTTAGTTAAAAGACATGCTGCCACATTTTATGTGTTGAGGGACGACTGAGAGAGACCAACATAAAGAGTGTTACAGCAACTAATTATTGAGCTAATAAAAATGTGTAGAGCCTCTCAAGATTAGTACGGCTTAACAAAAGGCCTAAATTAAGCTAGAAGACTGTAAATAAAGAAATACATTTCACAACTGAATCAACTTGTTTGATGAATATAAAATGATTGTCAAAAGTCACCCCCAGATTTCTTACAGTGGTACTACATTTAAGAATCAGAGTGCTGACATCAGTGGTGGCAATCCCACTGAACAAAATTGATTCATTTGTTAATTTAAAAAGAAGAAGTTCTGGGTCGCTCCGAGTGGCAGCAGATAGCGAAAAAAAAGGACCAAGAATGGAACCCTGTGACACCCCACATGACAGAGAAGCACTAGAGGAAGATACATTATTAATCATAAATGTGAAAGACCAGTCTGTCTGAGAGGATGTGAACCATTTAAGTGATGAGCCCCAGATACCAACATAGTGGGTTGACTGAGACAAAAGGACAGAATGACAGATGGTATCAGAGGCTGCAATGAGGTCCAGCAGCACCGGGACAGGCACCTACCATAAATGGAAAAAGCAACGTCACTATGCACTTTTAATTAGGCAGATTCTGTCTCATGTTGCAGTCTGAAGGCCGCAATTCTTAAAACCCTAATGAATTGTATGAGTGGAAGCAAAGAAACATACAGTAGGCCAATTTCTGAGTCTAACGAGATGGAGTTCAAAAGGAGAAGTCGGAACAGTGATGTTAAAACTCTGTCAACCTGGTATGAAAAAAGTCAAAGGGACAATTAGTAGCACCCATGTGTTGCCCAATTTTGATCAAATGAGAAAATTATACTGGTTTAAAGGAGCAACAAGCGAAATTTCATTATTTTAAAAAAGTGTTTTGTGATGAACTAAAGGTATCTTTTTAGATGGACTATGGTATGACGTCACACACGATTTCTCTGTGTTGTTCTCCAGACTCTTGTTCACATAGCCAGGGCGGCTGCGTGTGCATGTACGTCCATGTGAATAGCTTCCAGTCTCGGGTTAGCCCCTCCCTGCCTATAAAATGCCACCGCCAGGCACAAAATGGGGGAGAGGAAGCCCAGTGGATCAAAACAATCTCTTACTAAGAACATTAAAAAGGTTATGAGTTACCTACTTCTTCACCAGACATGTTGCTCTGAAAGGTGGATGCTGTTTTGCTCCTATAAACTGTTTAAAAACAGCAGAACCAGCACGGACAGCAGAGACCAATACGTAAACGCCGTACCATCAACATCTCCAACAGACACCGCTTTCTCCAGGAAAAGGGATCAAATTCTCATTAGTAGTGACTGAGACATCAAGCTAAACAGAAGTGGGTGGGTTTGAAACAAAACTAATTGTATCAAATAACACCATAGGCCAAAGGCTGCTGCTGGGTATGATGTTAAACTAAAACTGGGTTTTTCATTCTTGTCTATCCCTGGTGGGGTCCACAGATCTGTATTTCTTCCACTGTCCTTCAGCCTTTCAGCATTTGTTGGGAGTTGGCTCTATATTAAGGAACTGAGTTGAGCTGAATGAACAATATGGATTCTACAGTACCAACCTCCTGAGCAGCAGATGTGTTTGTGTTTGTTACGTCAGCAGTGGTACACACCTAACTTTCCAAAGAGCTCCACTCCGAGCGCAGCGTAGATGAAGAAGAAAAGCATGAACAGGCGGCCAAGGTTTCCGACCTGGAATCAAAGAGCAGCTTCAATCTACGGGTCAGGAAATTCACACAGAATAAGTCCTTTCAAAACAAATTCCTGTACTTTTAATGAGAAATAAATTATGAGTCCAATTCCTTATTATTTAATCTAAGTATTGGGGACCAAACAAGATTCAGTGGTTTTCTACAAAGATTGGAACCTCTCACGGCAACAATTTATACACACATGCTTGCACGCGTGCGCACACACACACACATACACGTTTTTACTACACCGTGGGGACCACTGATATACCAACGCCTGGTGGGAACCACTATTTCTAAAAGGTTTAAAAATTTAATTTCAATTGCTAAATTTTTTTTATATAATTATCAAAAAATCCCTGGGTTTAAATTGTAAAAACACTCATTTTTAAATTTTAACCTGATATTTTGTGTTCTCCTAGGGACCGCTCATGTCTTCCAATAGCACTTGAGTGTGGCATAAAGAAAGACACTTATCACTGGAGAAAATATAAAAAAACTGACAAAGCAAAGCATATCTCTTCACAAAATCTTTTATAGATCAAAGTAGAAGCACAAGGAAGCTTTCTTTTTACAATCACTTGGTAGAAATTTAGAATCAACTCCACAGTAACAAAAAATAATGCTAGTCATTCAAAATGGTGCATAAAAGTGCATCATTTTGAAATGTTTGGATTTTTAACAGAAATGTTTAAATGTACAATACATATGCACTCTTCTCTGAACAACAAAATTGTAAATCAACATTGAATTCTGCAAAAGCAAAATGTTTTGGCATAAGCAAAATTATCAACTAACGTTTATGTTTGCAATGAAAACCTAAAACCAGGGGCCCATTCTTCGTACGTTGCTTAAAACATCAGAGATCAAATGAGACACCCAATATAATTTCATCGTGCTAACCATGTTCCAGCTAATTGGGTTCTTCGAACACACTTGTTTATGATTAGTATCGCTGGATTGAGTTATCTGAGATAACTGCGCGTTCATGCGTCGGTTTAAAAGGGAAAATAGTAATAGTAATATCATCTTTATTGTCATTGAAACATACATTGATCCATACATTACAACAAAATTTGTTCTCTGCTTTTAACCCATCACCCTTGGGGAGCAGTGGGCTGCCATGTGCGGCGCCCGGGGAGCAATCGGAGGTTAAGGGTCTTGCTCAGGGACCCAGAGTGACGGCGCTGGGGATCGAACCGGGTACTTGTATCCTCTGAGTTCAAGCGTGCTGCTTTAACCACTAGGCCAACACTCCCCCTGTGTTGATAGAGAAAATGTGTCGATAGTAGAAACAATGATCAGCAACACTGCTATTGGCTGTTCAGCATGGCCAAAGAACGCACACAGTTTTTCTCCCAAGCAGAACAAGAGCTTTTAATGGAAGGTTATGCCTAATTTGAGTCATTAATTAAAACGACATGGGATTTACACAGTAGTCACAAAAGGGTATAACAAGTTACTGGAAGATTACAAGCAATACTAAATTAACGAGTTTTAAAGAACTTGAAGATAACTATAACGTGGAAGAATGTGATTTCTTTAGACACCTTCAGCCAAGATACCATTACAATAAAAATATCAAATTTTTGGAGGAGGATCAGACAGGTATACTTAAAATCTTATTAGGTTCCAGCAACGGAAGACCTCCCAAAGAAAAATATCAAAACTATACTCATATCAACAAAAAGAGAAAATGTGCTACAACATATCTTAAGGTTAAATGGTAAAAATAAACTAAAATAACAATAACTGATGATCTTTGGTTAAAAATTTGTAAACCTGTGATCCACATGTCAAGTTCTGACCTATGGAGGGAATTTTCCTGGACATGCATGGTGCATTTTTTTTGTTACACCCTAACCCTAACATTAAAAGTAAACATTGTAACGACACTGAGAATGCAAAATGTTGGAGGAACTGTGGGAATGTGTCTGCAGGACATTTTCATGTTTTCTGGGAATGTACTAAGATCGCATCCTACTGGTCATGAGTGATAAAAGAAATCAATACTAAAATGGACTTAAATTTACGCTGTGATTTTACTACAGTTTTCCTGGGTAGTTTACCCCAAGAGCTGAGGAAATCCAATAGATATCTCCTACTAATATTAATAGCAGGTGCAAAGAAAGCTATAACTCGCAGGTGGCTTGATGCGGAACCACCAAAATCTTTGGACTGGAAGGACATAATTAAGGAAATTCACACAATGCATGACTTTTTCATTAAGACTTGCTACTTATAAATACAATAAATACTGGAACATTCATCAAAACTTGACACCAACTGTATAAGTAATGTAATTACTTTTTTCATTTTTTTGGATTATTATTCAATTGCTCCTGTCAAACTAGTTGCTTTGTAATTTTGGTTGGAGGGGGGTCCAATTTTTCAATGTATGTATGTGTATTTCTAAAACTACTAAAATGACAAAAATAAAGTATTAAAAAAAAAAAAAACGACAGGGAACACCTCAAAGTCTGCTAAAGCCAAGAGAGAGGGCTGGCAGACAAATTAAATGCATAAGTACTATCCATGCTAGATGTTTCACTTTGTACAGTATGTATTTTTGCATTTTAATAAATTCATATTTACTTTGTTCTTTTATGTCAGAGTCTCTACGGGACCCACTAGAACATGAGGAGAAACAAAAGTGAAGTACAATAATATTCTACAAAATGGTAGCCTTTAATTATAATACTCTATTAAAAAAAACTTTTTCCTCTTTTTAAAAGCCACTTTTAAATGCACTCAAAAAAACTCTTTGGGTGAACATAAAGTAACTCCTCCGTGTTGAACACTTAATGTGTGGTTCCAACAAATTAATTATGTAAATAACAGCCTCAAGAGAAAAACCGTATCTCTCTACAATTACACTGTCGCATTGCGCTAAAGGATCCTGTCTCACAATACGTGATTAATTCCAAAAGCTCTGCGAATTATTCTTGCACCTTCCACAACAGGTTGCTGTCATAAAAATGAACAAGACATGGCTACGACAGACTTCCCTATCTCCTCAGCTTATAAAGCTGCGATCTAATCCTGTTTTCATGAAATAAGCCTGCTCGCGAGCAGGCTTAAGTTAGCGCACATGTTTCGAAGAACAAAAGAATCCAAGATCATGCCAAATCATCAACAATCAAATCCAGCTAACTGAGTTAGCGACGTCCAAAGAACGGACCCCAGGAGCAATGAAACAAACTTGCCATACAACTCCTGTGTCAAAATTAAACTGACAGACTTTTTAGAGCCAAAAACAAATAAATGTGAAGAAAATAGTGTTTATCATTACTTCTTTCCTACAGCACTTTCCCGCTGAAAAGCAGTGATGCAGTTTTTGACATAAAATTTGATGGCTTTCCAATCTGTTTTTTTATGTGCCTCTGGTGTAGCCATGATGCAGGCATCACATTGTGATTTTCCAGGTACTTTACCAGACAGTATGACCTCCATTACTGTCTCTTCCACAGCACTGATTTCCCTCTGGGACCAGTTCTGTCTTGTTGAAGTTTCTACGAGAACAAGGATAAAAACAGTGAGATAAACTGAAAATGTAAAATTGTATTAATCATTTGCAAATCTTATCAAATTAGCAGTTTTATCTTGAAAATATTAGCAATTATAGTGTGGTGCCAGAAACCATTTTTCAAAAAACAGTGACTATTTTTTTTTCTTTTTTGATATTTTGAACTGTCAGCACCTCTCTAAGATGGCGACGCAGAACCCTGCAGCCACCAGTGGTCCCCGCCTTTTTATGTTTTATTTTTTTGGTCATTCATCACCATTCCTAGCTCTAATCCAATACAGGAGAACTACATGATATGGTGTTAAACCCTGAAGCTTGTGCTTCATCAACTGCAGGTTGCTCAAGTGCGAGCCACCAGAACCACCACTCCTGGATACGTGCTAAAACATTTTCAGAAAAAACTGAGCAAAAGTCTGATTGCTTCCGATTTAACCTATTTGCTTTTGCAATGACCCCCATAACTGAGAATTTGCACAAGCATACTTATGCTGTCCTATCGACAAAGACAATCAGAATATTTCCTAACCAGACTAATAACTTCTTGTTTTAAAAATACAAATATTTAATTCCAAGCAGATAAATACAATTATCAAGGGAAAAAATTGAATCAAGACTGCAGAAGTTTAGTGAAGCTGCCTAAAATCTACTTTCATACCTAAAATTTAAAGAAAATTAAACTAAACTACAAATTTGAAATAATTGTTAAGTATTTTCTTATCCATCCATTTACTTTTACCCACACCTTCCTTCTGCATCATTAAGGAGCTAGCTCCCCATCTCCAGCTGTCATTCTGTGAGACTCCGGGCATATAATACTGTACACATTATTAGTTTATTACCTGTACCCATTATTTATTGCTTGTTGTGTATTGTGTTTCCTAAGACGGTGTATCTCCAGGAAAAATGTTCACCACGGTAACACGTGGTGACAATAAATTCATGAGATTCATGATTCTTGAACTGAGCTGAAACAACTTGTGTGCAGTCAAAAGAGCTTCTTACAGAACATATAAACACCCAGAATTAAATGGCCTTATGACAGCTAGGATAGGCTTCAGCCCGCCCACACCCCAACACGATAAGGAATAAATGGTAGACAATGGATGGATATGAAAAAGAGTAATTTGGGTAACATCAGACACATTTGTGTTTATTTTTTATGGTTTTGTATTGCCATTTTTTTAAATAAAGATCTTATGTTTAACATATTTCAAGTGACAGTGTATAAAACAAAAAGATTTTTGCCCCTAAAAAATGCAAACATCAATCAGATAAAGAACACAACAAATTAACAAAGAAAATGGTGGCAAAATTCTCTCTGAAGAAAATGCATAAAAAAATATTTTATTTGTAAACTTTTAGCTAACTGAGAAGGTTTTGGTAAAAGGGAATCCTTTGTGCCCTTGAGAGTTTCTTCTGCTCAATGTAATTTTGTAATGGTTATTTAGTTTTTTTATAACTGTCTCCATATATAATTTTAAAATGTCATATAAAGAACTTTATTTAGTTACACAATACTAAAGCAGCCTTTTTACCAAAAAACTTTTACTCTGACTTAAGTAACTGAATGGATGGCTACTTCTTTCTTCTACTTCAGTAAAAATATGCTCTTACTTGACAGCCTGTTAAGTAAGCCAATTTTCGGCTATTCTACCCTCTTCTGCTCATGACAAAGTAAACTGCAGACAACAAGTCACTCAAAAGCATATAAACACACCATAAAGCCATTGATAATCTTTTTTTAAAATGTAGCAAAAATGACCTAATTGCACACACATTACATTAGATTAACAAGATAGCAAGCACAACTGTTAGCTAATCTAAGCAGTAAGCATGAAACTCATGCTTACTCCATTTGTCTAAAACAAAAAGGACAAAATCACTCACACTTGCTAATTAACTGCTAGATAACATAGGCGACTGATTCACAAACAATTATTTTAAATTGGCAGTTCTTCATTACCTGTTTTGTGGTGCTTTATCCAGCATGTGCTCCTGCTCCACATATGCTCTCTGTAATGGCTGACTGCTCTGAGTGCAGCTGGGGGTGGAGCTTACAGTCTAGGAGCACTGGACCAATGGAGTCAGTTAATACAGTCAGGGGTGGGGGAGGGGAATAGTCATATTGGGGACCGTAAAACTCAGGAAAAGTGTGTGGTGACTGAGCCCAATACATTAAATAAATATGATTAAAAGTAGTTCTAGTCAAATATGTCTAAAAACCTCAGCATCACTTTAAACTAGCTAATTAAAATAATATGAATATAATTATGTACATTTACATATATTTTACCCAGGGACTATATGAGATTACATTTAGGAAAATGAATGATATTAGCCTGTTATTTTTTTCACTTCTCGTACATTACCTCCGTTTCATTCATAGCTTCTCAACTCCAAATAAAATTGTTTCCTACTAGCAAATGGTGGTAGCAGGAGTTTTGGGCCCGGTTTCGGTGAGGCTGTGTTACTGAAGGAGGCCTATCTGACAGCTGACCTTTCATGACTTTTGTGGTTTTTCCCCTTTTTTGAGGTACTTTTCAGCAGGGGACTTTGACCAAACCTACAACGTACCATATCCTGGGGATGCTGAATACAACCAAATTAACATCTCAGGGTTAGCATATTAGCAGAAAGGGCCCGATCAGACGATCAAAGTGTTTTCTGCAGGCTTGCAACATCCTGTTTAAAGAGCAGGGCTTTGCCTTGTTTGTAGAAGCCTTCAGGGGAAAACTGCACAAGAAATTTGCCTGGGATCAGACAAAGCCTCTCAAAGTTACCTTTGACTGGACTAATGAATAAAATCCGGCATTTTCAGAAACACTTGTTTTTTCTTCCTGCTACAGGTCTGAGTGTTTGCTGCAGCCTTGCATAGTGCTATTGAAAGGGGAAGATTTGACAAAGAGACTGACCCATGCATAATCTTTTAACTATGTCCTAAAGCCTGAAAATGGTTGATCACTGTGCTCCAGTGATATACCAGAAATGTGAGTGTGTCTGACCCTGCTGCTTAGGCTACGAAGGTCTGATCTGGATGTGCCAGGTGTTGTTTCGAAGGGCCTGATCAGACGATTAAAACGAGACCACCTCTGCTCCCATAACCCCTTGCCAAGTGCCAGAATTCAACCCTAAAATGACGATTCAGGCTTTTGAGGCCTTCTATAAAGTATAAGCTGGAAGCAAAGGTGCACTGGCAATACTTTTAAGTGGAAAGAGGATGAATTAGAGGCAGATGATCACTGAAAACACTTGGCTTCAAATGGCTTTAGACCAATTTTTGGTCGAATATTGAGTTTTAGGCCTGGATCGGTGAAGCTGATGACCTTTTGTGACCTTTGTTGTTTTTGCTCTTTTTGAGAAACTTTTGAGCAGGGAATTTTGACCAAACTCACAACATAGCATCTCCTGCTTTTGTTGAATAGAACCAAATTAGCATCTAAGGGTTAGCATGTTGCTAACAGGAAGTAGCCACAGGAAGATCGTGGAGAGCTGGGCTTTGCTGTGTTAGTAAAAACCTTCAGGAGAAAACTGCACAACAAATTTGGCTGGGATCAGACAAAGCGTCTCTAAGTTATGTGGTGTCAAATGTTTGATTTTTGCCCTTTCTTACCCCTGCCACGCCCAGACAAAATTGTCCAGTGGCACCATTCTCACAGAACCTACTCAGCTTAACTCCCCACAGAACATTTGTGAAAATCAGCCCTCTACGACAAACATGACCAGTACCGTCAACCCTAACTAATGCAGGTAGGGTTCATAAAGAACAAGAAGACAATTGGCTGCCTCAAAGACACCCGCCAAAATTCTGCTTTACTCAGAGTTACCAGAATTTTGTAGCATGTTTTAAGCTGCAAGAGGAAAATGCCCGGTAAATTTGGGGTCTCTAGCTGCTCCAGGGACTGAGGGACAGCTGTTTAAATGTTCACTGAAAATCATTACAATGGAAGGCCTCCAAAAATGGAATATGTTTGGTGGGCCTGCTCGGTGAAGGAACATTGTTTCCAAGCGAGCTTAGAAGCAATAGAAAGGGCCCGATTAGACGATCAAAGTCCCGTTGAAACGGGCAGACCTGACAAAGAGACTGACCCATGCATGACCTTTTTACTATGTCCTAAAGCCTGAAAATGGTTGATCACTGTGCTCCAGTGATATACCAGAAATGTGAGTGTGTCTGACCCTGCTGCTTGGGCTACGAAGGTCTGATCTAGGTGTGCCAGGTGTTGTTTCGAAGGGCCTGATCAGACGATTAAAACGAGACCACCTCTGTTCCCATAACCCCTTGTCAAGTGCCAGAATTCAACCCTAAAATGACGATTCAGGCTTTTGAGGCCTTCTATAAAGTATAAGCTGGAAGCAAAGGTGCACTGGCAATACTTTTAAGTGGAAAGAGGATGAATTAGAGGCAGATGATCACTGAAAACACTTGGCTTCAAATGGCTTTAGACCAATTTTTGGTCGAATATTGAGTTTTAGGCCTGGATCGGTGAAGCTGATGACCTTTTGTGACCTTTGTTGTTTTTGCTCTTTTTGAGAAACTTTTGAGCAGGGAATTTTGACCAAACTCACAACATAGCATCTCCTGCTTTTGTTGAATAGAACCAAATTAGCATCTAAGGGTTAGCATGTTGCTAACAGGAAGTAGCCACAGGAAGATCGTGGAGAGCTGGGCTTTGCTGTGTTAGTAAAAGCCTTCAGGAGAAAACTGCACAACAAATTTGGCTGGGATCAGACAAAGCGTCTCTAAGTTATGTGGTGTCAAATGTTTGATTTTTGCCCTTTCTTACCCCTGCCACGCCCAGACAAAATTGTCCAGTGGCACCATTCTCACAGAACCTACTCAGCTTAACTCCCCACAGAACATTTGTGAAAATCAGCCCTCTACGACAATCATGACCAGTACCGTCAACCCTAACTAATGCAGGTAGGGTTCATAAAGAACAAGAAGACAATTGGCTGCCTCAAAGACACCCGCCAAAATTCTGCTTTACTCAGAGTTACCAGAATGTTGTAGCATGTTTTAAGCTGCAAGAGGAAAATGCCCGTTAAATTTTGGGTCTCTAGCTGCTCCTGGGACTGAGGGACAGCTGTTTAAATGTTCACTGAAAATCATTACAATGGAAGGCCTCCAAAAATGGAATATGTTTGGTGGGCCTGCTCGGTGAAGGAACATTGTTTCCAAGCGAGCTTAGAAGCAATAGAAAGGGCCCGATTAGACGATCAAAGTCCCGTTGAAACGGGCAGACCTGACAAAGAGACTGACCCATGCATGACCTTTTTACTATGTCCTAAAGCCTGAAAATGGTTGATCACTGTGCTCCAGTGATATACCAGAAATGTGAGTGTGTCTGACCCTGCTGCTTGGGCTACGAAGGTCTGATCTAGGTGTGCCAGGTGTTGTTTCGAAGGGCCTGATCAGACGATTAAAACGAGACCACCTCTGTTCCCATAACCCCTTGTCAAGTGCCAGAATTCAACCCTAAAATGACAATTCAGGCTTTTGAGGCCTTCTATAAAGTATAAGCTGGAAGCAAAGGTGCACTGGCAATACTTTTAAGTGGAAAGAGGATGAATTAGAGGCAGATGATCACTGAAAACACTTAGCTTCAAATGGCTTTAGACCAATTTTTGGTCGAATATTGAGTTTTAGGCCTGGATCGGTGAAGCTGATGACCTTTTGTGACCTTTGTTGTTTTTGCTCTTTTTGAGAAACTTTTGAGCAGGGAATTTTGACCAAACTCACAACATAGCATCTCCTGCTTTTGTTGAATAGAACCAAATTAGCATCTAAGGGTTAGCATGTTGCTAACAGGAAGTAGCCACAGGAAGATCGTGGAGAGCTGGGCTTTGCTGTGTTAGTAAAAGCCTTCAGGAGAAAACTGCACAACAAATTTGGCTGGGATCAGACAAAGCGTCTCTAAGTTATGTGGTGTCAAATGTTTGATTTTTGCCCTTTCTTACCCCTGCCACGCCCAGACAAAATTGTCCAGTGGCACCATTCTCACAGAATCTACTCAGCTTAACTCCCCACAGAACATTTGTGAAAATCAGCCCTCTACGACAAACATGACCAGTACCGTCAACCCTAACTAATGCAGGTAGGGTTCATAAAGAACAAGAAGACAATTGGCTGCCTCAAAGACACCCGCCAAAATTCTGCTTTACTCAGAGTTACCAGAATTTTGTAGCATGTTCTAGGCTGCAAGAGGAAAATTCTCGGTAAAATTGGGGTCTCTCGGTGCTCCAGGGGCCGAGGGACAGCTGTTTAAATGTTCACTGAAAATCATTACAATGGAAGGCCTCAAAAAGTGTAATATGTTTGGTGCGCCTGCTCGGCGAAGGAACATTGTTTCCAAGCGAGCTTAGAAGCAATAGAAAGGGCCTGACCAGATAATCGAAACAAGACATGTCATGTCCTGAATGGCCACTCCTACCTTTCACAATAAGCCTTAATTGTTCCCCAAGGTTGTTTGAATTAGAGGCATAGACCGTAAGTGAAGGGCACCAGAAATATCTTTGACTGGACTTATGAGTGAAAATCCAGCATTTTCTGAAACACTTGTTTTTCCTTCTTGCTACAGGTCCGAGTGTTTGCTGCAGCCTTGCATAGTACTATTGAAAGGGGAAGACATGACAAAGAGACTGACCCATGCATGACTTTTTAACTATATCCTACAGCCTGAAAATGGTTGATCACTGTGCTCCAGTGATATACCAGATATGTGAGTGTGTCTGACCCTGCTGCTTGTGCTACCAAAGTCTGATCTGGATGTGCCAGGTGCCGTTTTGAAGGGCCTTATCAGACAATTAAAACGAGAGCATCCATGTACCCATAACCCCTTGCCAAGTCCCAGAACTCAACCCTAAAATGATGATTCAGGCCTTTTGAGGCCTTCTATTAATTATAAGCTGGAAGCAAAGGTGCACTGGCAATACTTTTAAGTGGAAGGAGGATGAATTAGAGGCAGAGGAGCACTGAAAACACTTGGCTTCAAATGGCTTTAGACCACTGTTTGGTCAAATATTAAGTTTTAGGCCTGGATCGGTAAAGCTGGTGACCTTTTGTGACCTTTGATTTTTTGCCCTTTTGGGGCACTTTTGAGCAGGGAATTTTGACCAAACACACATCATAGCGTCTCCTTTTGTTGTTGAACACAATCAAATTAGCATCTAAGGGTTAGCATGTTGCTAACCGGAAGTAGCCACAGGAAGGTTGTGGAGAGCTGAGCTTTGCCTTGTTTGCAGAAGCCTTCAGAGGAAAACTGCACAACAAATTTGGCTGGGATCAGACAAAACCTCTCAAAGTTACCTTTGACTGGATTTATTAATTAAAATCCGGCATTTTCTGAAACACTTGTTTTTCCTTCCTGCTGCAGGTCCAAGTGTTTGCTGCAGCCTTGCATAGTGCTGTTGAAAGGGGTAGATTTGACAAAGAGACTGACCCATTCATTACCTTTTTACTATATCTTACAGCCATAAAGTGGTTGATCACTGTGCTCCAGTGATATACCAGAAATGTGAGTGTGTCTGGCCCTGCTGCTTGGGCTACCAAAGTCTGATCTGGATGTGCCAGGTGCCGTTTTGAAGGGCCTTATCAGACAATTAAAACGAGAGCATCCATGTACCCATAACCCCTTGCCAAGTCCCAGAACTCAACCCTAAAATGATGATTCAGGCCTTTTGAGGCCTTCTATTAATTATAAGCTGGAAGCAAAGGTGCACTGGCAATACTTTTAAGTGGAAGGAGGATGAATTAGAGGCAGAGGAGCACTGAAGACACTTGGCTTCAAATGGCTTTAGACCACTGTTTGGTCAAATATTAAGTTTTAGGCCTGGATCGGTGAAGCTGGTGACCTTTTGTGACCTTTGTTTTTTTGCCCTTTTGAGGCACTTTTGAGCAGGAAATTTTGACCAAACGCACATCATAGCATCTCCATTTGTTGTTGAACACAATCAAATTAGCATCTAAGGGTTAGCATGTTGCTAACCGGAAGTAGCCACAGGAAGGTTGTGGAGAGCTGTGGAGAGCTGAGCTTTGCCTTGTTTGTAGAAGCCTTCAGAGGAAAACTGCACAACAAATTTGGCTGGGATCAGACAAAACCTCTCAAAGTTACCTTTGACTGGATTTATGAATTAAAACCCGGCATTCTCTGAAACACTTGTTTTTCCTTCCTGCTGCAGGTCCAAGTGTTTGCTGCAGCCTTGCATAGTGCTGTTGAAAGGGGTAGACTTGACAAAGAGACTGACCCATTCATTATCTTTTTACTATATCTTACAGCCATATAGTGGTTGATCACTGTGCTCCAGTGATATACCAGAAATGTGAATGTGTCTGATCCTGCTGCTTGGGCTACGAAAGTCTGATCTGGATGTGCCATGTGCTATTTTGAATGGCCTGATCAGACAATTAAAACGAGAGCCCCCATGTACCCATAACCTCTTGCCAAGTCCCAGAACTCAACCCCAAAATGACGATTCAGGCCTTTGAGGCCTTCTATTAATTATAGGCTGGAAGCAAAGGTGCACTGGCAATACTTTTAAGTGGAAGGAGGATAAATTAGAGGCAGAGGAGCACTGGAAACACTAGACTTCGAATGGCTGTAGACCACTTTTTGGTCAAATATTGAGTTTTAGGCCTGGATCAGTGAAGCTGGTGACCTTTCGTGACCTTTGTTGTTTTTGACCTTTTCGAGGCACTTTTGAGCAGGGAATTCAGACCAAACTCACAACATAGCATCTCCTGCTTTTGTTGAATACAACTAAATTAGCATCAACGGGTCAGCATGTTGCTAACCAGAAGTAGCCACAGGAAAGTCACGGAGAGCTGGGCTTTGCCTTGTTTGTAGAAGCCTTCAGGGAAAAAAACTGTACAACAAATTTAGCTGGAATCAGACAAAGCCTCTCAAAGTTACCTTTGACTGGACTTATGAGTGAAAATCCGGCATTTTCTGAAACACTTGTTTTTCCTTCCTGCTGCAGGAACCCAATCCCAAAAATCACGAAAACATTGAGTTTTGGGCCCGGATCGGTGAAGCTGATGACCTTTTGTGACCTTAGTTGTTTTTCAAATTTTTGAGGCATTTTTGAGCAGGGACTTTGACCAAACTCATAACATAGCATCTCCTAGTGATGCTGAGCACAACCAAATTAGCATCTAAAGGTGAGCACGTTGCTAACCTGAAGTAACCAAAGGAAGGTTGTGGAGAGCTGGGCTTTGCCTTGTTTATAGAAGCCCTTAGGAACAATACGCACAATACATTTGGCTGGGATCAGACAAAGCCTCTCTAAGTTATGTGGTGTCAAATTTTCAGTTTTTCCCTCTATGCGTCCCTGCCATACCCAGCAGAAATGGCACAGAGACCCCAAACTCACAGAATCCACTTCAGTCCAACATCCCAAAAAACATTTGTGAATATTAGCCCTCTTGAATCAGGTAGGTATGTGAGCAGAACGTCACCATTTAGTGCCTGAAATACCCCAACCAGTATTCCGCTTGATCTAGAGCTAACACATATCTGGAGAATCATTAGATATCTCAGTCTAGAAGAGTGTACTTTTAGAAACAACTAAGATACTACACAGATAATAATAATAATAATAATAATAATAATAATAATAATAATAATAATAATTATTATTATTATTATTATTATTATTATTATTATTATTATTATATATTAATAATATATTAATACTATAATAACACTATAATAATTTAGAGAATCAAAGAAAACTTGGTATGGTCCTAGTGTTGTCTTTAATTAGTTTTTAAAGGGCATTTTGGGAAAAAAAACATCCACCACATTAAAACTGTTTAAATGTGGTGGAGAGTTTCAATATTTTGCATAAATTGTTAAGTTAGGTACCATTTTGAGTTACACACTTTGTCAGGAAATTGTCCCCACGGTGCAGTTTCACACACTGCAATACCACCTATGACCCACTAGGGGGCATAACTCCAAACACACCGTGTCTCAAAATGAAGCCTGTGGGGACCAATTTTTTTGTCACAAAAAAACTGCATGAGGCATATCAGTAGGCTGTTTCCAATTGGTTGCAGTGCATGTGCCCGTGGGGACCACGTTTTGGTCCCCACGGGGAAAAACGGACCCCATGAGGTGAGTGAAAAATCATGGATTGGTTCCCACAGGGTAGTAAAAACGAGAACACACACACACACACACACACACACACACACACACACTTGTGATACTGTGTTTATTATTATTAACAATCAATCTTAAACATGACACAATACAAGTGACGTTAAACATCATATTTATAGTCAGGTTTACAGGGAAGGAGCTCTATTTTAAGTTTGCTCCAATAGGTCTTTAAAAAGTCATTATAAAAATATAAAATTGTTATAAATCTAAAGGTTTAAATTCACATTAAAAAAGAACAACTAGGATGGAAGTGTGCGTGGCTTATCCGAGGACCTTTGTTGCATGTCCCCCCCCCCTTTTCTTTCCCTCTTTGCTAATTTCTGATTTCTGTGACTAAAGGCCACTAATGTCAAAAAAATGTATTATTGAAAATAACAAATGTCGGGCTATTGCGGGTTTATCATGCAAAGAAAGAAGCTTTAAGGTTTGATATTTCTGTTAACAGTTATATCCAAATGTGAAGCAAACCGAGCTCAGGGCCCGGTCTGATCTTTGGTTGGTTCTATATTTGCCCTCAAAAACCCAACATGATGATGAAACCTTCCAGAAATAATGCTGTTCCTGACCAAATTAACAAGTTTCAAACCTACTTCAGTTTTACTTTGAAGAAAAAAGATCATGAAATAAAATATTTCTTTAGGAATATTTCAAGTTAGAAGCCTTTTGTTTTGTTGGTTTTAACTAGGGCTGCAACTAACGACTATTTTAATAATCGATTAACTGCTCGATTGTTTTTACGATTAATCGATCAATCGGACAACGAAAAGTTTTATTTCCACTTCTTTTTTCTAAAATAGAACATTTGGACTGAGAGCAAATAAGCACACAAAAACAAGTTGCTACTTAGGTGTTCTTTCACAATAATAGGTAATAAATATTTTTGCTTCAAATAAAGAAGTTAGATAGATTGTAAGTCAAAAATTTAATAGTTAATGTTGTCTATATGAACAGCGACTTAACACAACAAAAGTGAAGCTATAAAACTGGTGTCAATGCGGTTTGGTTGAATGTCACCCTTGTGTTAGTGCATCTAGGGGAAATAATTGGGCATAACGATGCAACCAGTGCAAAAACACCACTTCTGAGAATCAGATAAACCACCAGCCCATTTCAGACTGTTTCAGCACAAGCTGCATTTTATGTAAATACTACATGCTGCATATATACACATTACATCACTGCTGTTGAGCTCCTATCGCCCTCATCAATGACTCCATGTTGTCTCAGGTCCTATAACATCACTGTGGAGGTATCATGCCATGTCAAATTTCACGTTACTTATTTTTTGGTTTTGTGGAGCGCAACATGCTCCCTATCTTTTGAGGACTTGGTTTAAGCTGTTTCCTCTGTTGTCATTAGTAGAATCTACTACAAAAAAGCAGTATTTGAAAATACCACCTCCTCCTCGTTTATTGCTCTGCACTGCTCTGCAGCCAGTCAGCATTGACGACCGCCTGCAGGTGAGCTAAGCGGCTCTGCGACATGGCGAGTGACGCATTGTTCGGGCGACACATCGAAGTGATGATGAAATTCGTTGCCAACGCTTTTAATTGTCGATTTTTAGCGATTTCATCGATTCGTTGTTGCAGCCCTAGTTTTAACGGATCCCCTTGAAAAAAGATCCCACAGTGTGTGTTTTACCTGGCACAAGGTCCTGGTGATGGTTTTAAGCAGAACCTTCATCTTGGTGGTCTTGAAAACTAAACAGAAGACAAGAAGCATCAGGTGAACCAGTCTGAACTCAACGGCTGTGTCGACCTGTGAATCCTTTCTAAAAAAGGACATTTCCCTTCAGAGTCCGTTTTTGTACCTTGTGCAAGTCTGAGGACTCTCATCACGCGGAAGATGCTGGGATTGATGGGCATGTTGTCGGAGAGTTTGAGCTGAATCAAAACGATGCTGACGATTGAACTCAGGACAATAAAGACGTCCAGCACGTTCCATCTAAACACAGATAAGATGAGTCAGGCGCTTCCAGGATTGAGCCAACTGAAGGGAGAGAGAGGTGCAGAGGGAAAGGGTCTCTTACCCGACTTTCAGGAACCTCACTAGGCCAAAAGCGATGATCTTCAGCACAACTTCAAGGATCAGCACAAGGGTGATGACGTAGAAGACCCAATCTAAAAACTGTCGCACAGACTGAACACACACACATCAGTTATCAACCCTGACCACCGAGAACTGAAACAGACAAATCTTTTAGTCCATTTGTGCGTGCCTGTGTGTGTGTGTGCGTGCGTGCGTGCGTGCGTGCGTGCGTGTGTGTGCGTATGTGTGTGTGTGTTACCTCAGGCTGTCCGTAGTGCTCTGCACCCATCAGCAGCAAGTTGACAATGATGATGACCGCAATGAAGCGCTCCATAGAATCATTTCTGCAGAGTTTGAGGATTTTGAGACGTAACCAGGAATAGCTGAGGAAATACGTCACCTCCTCGTGCTCTGCAACACACCAGTTCACAGGCATGTTCATAAGGATATTAATAAGGCCTTGCAAAAGTATTTATACCCCTTGACCTTCCTCACATTTTGCCATGTAGTAGCAGTAAACATCTGTGTATTTAGTTTTATTTGTATGTAACTGACCAACACAAAGAAGAGTACAATTGAAAAGAGGAAATTTGATATGGATGTTGTGTCACTAGATTGTTTTCAAGGTGAAGAGGCCGACCACAAATGCATGTATGTCAAACAAAATCCTAAGAAAATGATTGTAGCTTTTAGTTGGAACATAACAAATGTCCAAACGGCGTTCAAACGTAAAGTTGTGTAAAACAGAAAACATACAACTTTTAGCAGAGTCTGAGCTACTCGATGCCTCTAAAAAAGAAACATCATCTTCAGCTGGCAGAGATGCTTGCTTTCATTAAATATAAACCAGGTGGTAACCAGTCTTACCAC
The DNA here is from genome assembly GCA_037039145.1 of Fundulus diaphanus. Classification (NCBI taxonomy): domain Eukaryota; kingdom Metazoa; phylum Chordata; class Actinopteri; order Cyprinodontiformes; family Fundulidae; genus Fundulus; species Fundulus diaphanus. The sequence continues at coordinate 30,875,770 of CM073142.1, read as the reverse complement.
TGTCTGAGTCAGTCTCAGTTTCTTGGACTTTTCTCTGCTCCTGCTGACATTTGTAAAAGGTTTCCACCATCATCCCGATGAACATGTCCAGCAGGAAGACGCTCATCAGGATGAAGGAGATGAAATAGAGAAGCATCCAGAGGTTGTAGTTGGGCTGAGGCTGAGGACAAAAACAATCAAAGTTCCTTCACTGGTCTCTGTGTAACGGCATGCTTCCTGCTGCTCTTCCACACACCCTTGGTGCAATAATGTTTTTTCTCTTCAAAAACATTAAATCTGGGGAGAAGGTTGCTTTGCCCACAAGAATCCCTCGTCTCTGCTGTTATTGTCAGAAACCAAATGGAAACAAGCAGTCAGAACCGGTACATGTCCCTTTCTGGGTAACTTTGAGCCTGTTCTATAGCTGCTGTGGTTTACTACATCCTCTGCAGGAAGACACCCAGGAGGCAGAGCTTAGTCACAGCAGAGCGAGGGACAGAAATCTGATGTTATCTCCTAAGGGCTCCTATTTCCAAACTAAGCCCGTCTACTTTTCAAAGTTACCAAGTTTTAAAAAAAATCATACCGTGAAACCTGCAAGAGTTGTTTGTTACATTACTATATCCCTGTTGATGGTTTTGTGAGGTACCTGTTGGTCAACTCCCACTGCGTCCAGCCCGTCATGCATCAGGTTAACCCAGCCATCCTTGGAGTACATAACAAACACGGATATGGCGGCCTGAAAGGGACATACGAAAACAACGCTTGTCTAGTCAGCTCTCGTTTGGTTTTCCATGAACTGGGATTCAAATTAAAAGATAAAAAAAAAATTCTCTGTAATTTAAAAGCAACATTTAGCTCAGGCCTCTGCTTTAAAATGGAAAGTGATGCTTATTTAATTTGCCTAAAATTAGCAAAATCACAATGATATAAGAAAGCTAAACAATCTAATCAGAGAGGGTCAGAAAGTCAGTGTTTGTGTACGGAAATTATAAACTTGCTTTTATTTCAATAATTTTTGTTAACAGTGGACCTGAATTCACAGAGCAACTAAATACAAGCTGTGAAACATACATGTAAAACAAGAGGCCCAGCCCTGCCATGGTAAACAATACAAAAATAACACACTGCTACCGGTACCACAACGAGCTGGTTTCTCAGTTTTGAATCTACATCTAAGAGCCGGGGCTCTGTCTCATTCCGCCTACTTCCACACTTCAAACACTTAGTTTTAAGCATATAGTGTAGATAACACAAAAAGTCAGTGCACTGAAGGTACCCGGATGACCTCCTAAAAACGGTCACAAAATGCAGTGTGTAACGATGGACCCTACTCGCACTAAACGGACGCCATCTTGACTACAAAGCGGAAAGGGAGGGGCTAGGGACGTCGGGAAGATGTTCCCATTTTGAAAATAATGGCGGACAATTCAGCCGAGACAGTCGGAGGCGATGTATTTTCCACATGATGTGAGTGTTAACGAGTGGTGTCTGTAAACAAACGCCGGCATATATTTTTGGCGGGCTGAAAATTCGCGTTCACGTGTGTTGCGTTCGTCACGTCATCCCGTCATTTCCGGTAAGCATTTTAACATGAGTGTTCTTTTTGGAACAATACTAACGATCGAAAGTGGGCACTACGGCAGTAAGTGGTCAGTGCACATTAGCAGTGCACTGACGGAAGTATTCGGAATGAGACACAGCCCAAGCCTCACTTCCCTTGTGTAACTTCAAGCTAATTAAAAAAAATGTTCAATCAAAGTGCCTCTTCATGGGGTAAAAACATTTCCCCTTGGACTAAATACATTTTATCAATATATCTTATGCTATTGGCAAAACAATTTCCCCTTTTGGGAGTGATGACGCAAAGCAAAGTTTCATTATACTATACATGTGTTTTGAAAAAAATATACTTGTGTACAAAACACAATTTTAACAAACCTCTGACATGTAAATAAAATGAAACTGTCATGTTTCAAATCTACGAAATTCACTGAATAGTCAGTAAACTCATAAGTACATTCTTGTCATCGTTATTTATTTATTTATTACACATTTTCAGCAACAAAGAGGAGCCTGTCTACAGCATCTGGCTTCAGGCTTGCTCAAAGGCATGCTACAATGCCCCCGCCTACACTAAATGCTCGTATCGTAGGGGACACAGTGTGAAAAGGATTCCCCTGAAGTGGGTTGTCTTGTCACAGGGTTTTATGAGCTGCTGCTGTCCTGAACCCTGACGATATGGTCAACGGAGCGCCATTTGTTGCTCCAAGAAATGAACCACTTCCATATCATGAAATGCTATCTTTCTTTGGGAACCAGCTCTTCTGTGCTAGCTACCATGATATGTGTATCTGTGTGAGATGGGCGGTCTGATGGCACTCTATGCCACAGAAGCCCAAGGAGTAAGTTGGCAAAGAAAAAGAAAAGAAGAAAAATCAGTTTTCCCAAAAATACATCTTTTGTGAACAACAAATTAAAATTAATAAAAAAAAGATTCATCAATTTATCGCCTGTGTTGAACTTTTCCACATTGTCATGGATTCTGAGTCACCCTGACCCCTGAACCTGTTTTTCCTGCCTGTTCTGACTGCCTGTTGGGCCTGACCTAGTTCTGTTTTTGGATTACTTAAATTTGCCTGATCCCTGCCTGTTAAGTTCTGCTCGTCTGTGTACCTTTCTGGACCGTGTCTGACCTTCGTATCTGCCTGTCCTCGTCCAGCGTGTCTGCCTGTTTTTGTATCGATCCTGGACTGTTATTTGACCACCGGGCCTGCCTGTCCCTGTCTTGTCAATCTGACTCTAATAAACCATCTTATTCATTCATCCCGCTTGTCTGGCTGAATACTGGGTCCTCTGTCTCTGGTTCTTGACATATTCAGCCCCTGTTACTCTAATCCCCACTGAATAACATCCAGTACAACACTGCACATCCTCTGCTCACTACATTCCCCTAGCAAAACATGGCGATAGCATCATTCTGTAGGGATGCTTTACTTTAGCAAGAACAGGGAAGTTGATCATAGTTGGTGGGAATATTAATGGTGCTAAAAGTGAGTAATCCTAGGAGAAAACCTGATGGAGGCAAAAAAAGACTAGCCAGAGGGATAGTGGAATGGATCAAAACATATTCATGTGTTAGAATGGCCCAGTCAAAATACACACCTAAAGCTGATTAAGACTCTGACATGTAAATTAGAAATTAATGTTTACTGAAGCACACATCAATTCTGAAGAACATGCAAAATGGAAAAGACTGACTCTTCACAATTATGCACTACTTTGTGTTTATCTGTCACACCAATTTGTATCAAAATGTATCAAAATATTTGGTTATTGTGGAAAAAATTTAGAAAAAAGTTTTTTTTCAACACAACTTGCTGATGTCGCTATATGAAAATGTCCTGACAAGAAAAAAAATAGCACAGAGAACGTGATTATTGGAGTCACTTAAATGTTGCTTTAGGACACAGGACATTTCTGACCAACAAATGAATAATGGGCACAAATTATCTTTGGTGTGTATTAAACAGCCAAGAAAATGTGACTCAGCTTTGTTTCCCTGCTGTTCAGTTCCTACCTGAATCAGGTTGTCAAAGTTGTACTCCTTGTTAACCCACTGGTAGTTGGCTTCCAGACAGTCAGACTTGTTGAGGACTCTGGCTTTGTTCCCACCCACGCAGTGGAAGAACTTCCCTTTAAACAGCTTCAGTTGGAGGGGAAGACATAAATACAGAGTTTAGTTTAATCAACTGTAGCCATCAGACTATTACCTCAAACCTCGTAGGCTTTTATACTGATGATGCAGCAAAAGAGGAAAGCTCTTAGGCCACCTTCACACTGCAGCCTGAAGTGACCCAATTCCGATTTTTTTGCCCATATGCGACCTGTATCTGATCTTTTTATGACAGTCTGAACGACACAGATCGGATTTTTTCAAATGCGACCCAGGCCGCTTATATATCCTATAACTGAACTAACCTTGCTGGAGAGTGATCTCTAGTTGTAAAGTATTCATACACCTTGAACCTTTTCACATTTTGACACACTACTACTACAAACTTTGTTGTATTTAATGGGAATTTATAGTCATAGACCAACAAAATGTAGAGCATTATTATAAACCTGATGGAAAATCCTACATTTTATTCAAAAGATTTTGCAAACAGAAATGTCAAATCTGCAGCATATTTCTCATTCAGCCCCCTTGTGTCAATAGTTTGCAGGCCATCGTTTTCTGCAGTTCCAGCTGTCCTTTGGGGTGTGACTCTCATTCTTCTTTGCACAAAAGCTCAGTCAGACTGCTTGGAGAGCATCTAGGAATATCACTTTTTGAGTTTTGCCAGAGATTCTTAATTGGGTTTGGGTCACCACCTACTTGGATGCTTTTTTCCTCAGTTTCCTGCTTGCTTGCTTGGATATTTTATTTTTTTGCCTTTAACTTTTTACCTCCTAGCCAAAACTACAGAAAAGTTGGACAAAACTATTTTAGGTCAGATTCACCTTAGAGGACTTTGACAAGCTTATACAAAAATTGTTGTTATGGAAATGAAACTTCACCAACTTGAAGTAAATGTGGAGGCAAACAGATAGAAAAAAAGTTTTGCCCCATTTCAACCTTGCACCCAGGAAAATAATCCATCCCCAGATGACAATCAAAGGTATGACAACAATCTTCGTTCTAAACAGTCTTCTCCTAAGCTGCCATAGAATAAGCAAACCACAGGTCCACAAACCTTAATATTTAAGTTATCATTTTTGGACCAATATCAGAGCAATCAAAAGTTAGCCCACAGCTTCAGCTAGTAACCAGTGATCAGGCCCGAAATCTGGTGTAGTGATGGATTCTGGCCTGAACCTCCAAAAGCATCTAAATACAATTACAAAGTCCGTTTTGTATCACCTCAAGAACATTTCCAGGATTAAAGGACTAATGTCTCAGCAGGATCTGGAAAAACTTATCCATGTGTGCTGAAACCCTGAGTTCTTTTAAATCAAGGTTAAAAACCTATTTTTAGAGTTGCCTTTACATAAAGTTTGTAGTCCAACTTGTCTTATATATCTGACCTACTGCTACAATTCCACTGCAATGTGTTTATCTCTGTAATGCTTTTCTTTCCTCTGTATGTATAACACTTTGAATAGTCTTGTTACTGAAAAATGCTTTATAAATAAACTTGCTTTGCGTTGACTCAACCATCCTCATGTGAACGGACGTCGATCTAAACAATTCTGTTGTAGCTCTGACTGCGTGTTTAAGCTTTAACCCTGCTAGAAAGTGAACCTTTATCCCAGTCTCAGGTCTTTTGCAAGTCTTTTACAGCCTCTAATAGGTTTTCTTCCAGGATGGCTCTTCGTTTAGACCCATCAACTCTGAACGTCTTCCCTGTCCTGGTTGGACCTCACATAATGACTCTGCCAAGACCATTTGTGAGTTCAGGGTGCTTCGATTCTGATGGTTCGACTTGTGCTCTGTGAGATATTCTAAATTGTTGATGTTTTATTCAAGCTAAACTTTGGCTTAAACTTCCTAACTTTATTCCTGGTCTGTCTGCTGTGTTCCTTGGCTGTCATGAAGATTTTTGTTCATGGGTCTTAACTGAACAGCTGGATTTATACTGAGATAAGATTACATACAGGTGGGCCCAATTTCCACACTATCTTCTAAAAGGTGATCAGTTATCATTGGTTTTAAAGAGGGGTATCAGTGTAAACAGTGCTGAATATAAATACATCACAAATTTTCAGATTGTTATGATTTTCTTTTAGCTTCCAATGTTGGTCGGTTTATTACATAAAATCACAATAACAAACATTAGAGTTTTATTAAAGATTATGAGATTACAGATGGTGGAGCTGTAGAAAGCAGTTACTGGGAAACAACAGATGACTCTAGTGGCCCAGACCACACCCAGCTCTCAGTCCCTCAACACGTTTCCTGGTTCACCAGGTGCTGCCTATGCTCGGCACGTTTTTCAAGTATGAGATTGGGCGGGGTAAGCCTCTGGTTCGTGGATGAGTTACACTTTAATAAGTCTACAATTAAAGAAGACCACTTCTCCAGGGCAAAGGACTGGGAGGATCGCAACTGTGTGCTATGAAATCTTTACAGTTTGTAACTTGACAAAACCTGAAAACCTAAAAGGGCATCAATAGTTTTCTAAAGTACCGTAGATGTGCTTGGCTGAGTCCAGGTGATACTGGGTCATTTTTTAAAGACAGTTGAGCGTGTGCACCAACCAACCTGCAACCCGAGGAGGCTGTAGAAGAAGATGAAAATGGCACAAATGAGAATAATGTTCCCCACGGGTTTAACGGATGCCAGCAGAGCCCCCACAGCCAGCTTCAGTGTGGGGTTTAGTTTGACCATCCTGCATCACACAAACACAAACAAGTTAGTGTCTATCTGTCAATACACACGTCCGCAGACACAGTTAAGCATAAATCCCCAGAAATACGATTATGATTGACACATAAACGACGCACCTGAGGGGACGGAGCACACGCAGCAGGCGCAGGATTTTTGGGATGTCCAGAGAACTGTCCGTTCCAGGCTCGACGCAGATGTCAGCTAAAGATGTGATCACCAAAAAGCCCTCTAAGATGTTCCAGAGACTGTGGCAGTAGCTCCCCTTCCCAAACACCAGCCCATGCGCTGAGATCTGGTTTAAAAAAACATTCCATTATGTCTGAAATACAATGTTTAAAATTTCACAGCAGCTCAAAAAGAAACAAAGTGAATTTACCTTGAGAAGCATTTCCTTTTGTTATTTTTAATTTTTTTTGTGTCCTGTCTGGGAATGTGGCAATAAGAATTGTTGTCTTAATGCCAAAAAGAGCCAAGTGGAGCTTACATAAGAAGAATGCTGTTGTGAGGAGCCAAAGACCCGGCCTCCAGAGCACCAAGGCAGATGCCAGGGGATCCAGAACCCCCGATGCCAGTTTAAAGTCCCACAGCAGTTCAAAAAGCCACATACAGTAAATTTACCTTGAGAAGCATTTCCAGCAGAAAGATGCCAAAGAGGACATGAGAGATCCGATCCAAGTGTCGACGTTCCTGAGGGAAACATGTGCTCCACTTAATACAACTTATATCACACAGCTGATTCCTTTCAGTGCCCTGTCTGGGTGCTGGTGTGTTTTGGCACTTCTTTCACAAAGCACCGCTAATCTGGACCAGGTCATCAGATCGTAACGTGCAGCTCATTTATGAATAGCAGTGTGTGTTTGTGTATGTGTGTGTGTGTGTGTGTGTGTGCATGTGCATGCGGTGTTTTGGTGTTGTGGGTGTGAATGGGACTGGTGTGGGTGTGAATTTCTCTTACCATGCTCTCTGACTGGATGGAAGGCCTCTCCCAGGCGATGGTGATGCAGTTAATCATGATAAAGATTTGGATTATCATGTCGAAATTCTTATGGGAGACAACCTTTGTGCAGAATCGACGCCACCTGAGAAAATGCAAATCCAGTTATAAAACAGCTGGATTCGGCAAAACACACGATTATATTAAAGGGGAAGGTGCAATTATTTTTTAACATACAAATCATGTTACTTCTAAATGAGACAATCTGATTATCTGGTTGCAGGAAATTTATATAAATACTAATTTTGCTGTTTTATAAGTCTTCAGTCAAAGCAATGATTCATAGAGCAACATTAAATCAATTTCAACACAATCTAATTTAATTGACCTCCATGAGTTTTACACATCAAGAGACTGAAATATTTGCCCAAAACAGCTCAAGTTCTGTTGGATCAAACAGAGAACATCTATGAACACTAATTTTCAAGTCTGGATTTGATTCTCAATTTGATTTAGATTTGGGGTTTGACTAGGCCATTCTAACACATGAATGTGCTTTAGTCTACCATCTATTGTAGCTCTGGCTGTATGTTCAGGGTTGTTTTCCAGTTGGAAGTTGAACCTCCACGCTTGGTTTAATCCTCCTGCAGCCTCTGACAGGTTTTCTTCCAGCTAAATATGGAAGAGCCAAATATGGCTCTTCCATATTTAGCTCTATCCATCTTCCCATCAACTCTGACCAATGTGTCTGTCCTTGTTAAAGAAAAGCCTCCCCACAGCATGATGCTGCCACCATCCTGTTTCCCCATAAGGGTGCTGTGTGTTCAGGATAACATGCAGTGTTTTCCAGTGCCAGGTTCATGACCTCCTCTCCTGACCTTTCAGTTTAAGTGGACAGCCATGCTGAATCAATATGCGCCCAGTCTTCCACAGCTTTAAATCACCACTATCTGTTAGAGAAATGCCTTACCCTTAGCTGGGGAGCCACAGCATTAACTACTGTTTGTGCCTAAGTCCAGAAGATGAAGACTGATTCCAAGTTTCAGTGTTTACAAGTAGTGACAGACAATTTAATGTTTTTATACGAATGGAAGAAGAAAAAGAGAGAGAATGTGTATCAGAGCTAAGCCACGCAGAGCCACAGTCCGATTTAACCTTGGCTCCATTTTTGTCAAGTTGCATTAATAATTATCTCAGCGTGTTATAAAATCCCTTCTAATATCAGGTCTATCCTGTGCTGAATGCAGTGACAGTGAATTTCTGTGTCTTAGTGGGTGTGGATCTCTGACTTGCCAGTTCTGTGGAGACAGCAAATAGAGGTGCCAATCTTCATGGTCTTTGCACCAGCGCTGCATCTTCCTCATCCAGCCCATAGATCCCTAAACAGTCACACATCAGAGACATTGGTTTCACCTTCCTGACAGCATAGAAAACAAAACTGGAAAACTTTAAAGCAGTTCTGCCTAGTGTGTTAAACTGAGGCTGTTTAATGTCTGTATTAACTATACCCCAGGATATAATAAACTCTGTGTCCTTACTTGACTTTTATGGACTTCTCTTAATAAAGTAATTCTGCAGACCATGTGTCATCTGATGCCAGCAGTTTTTAGATGTTGGCTGCTCAGACTAAGCAGTTGGCTGTTTATGAATGAAATAAGCTCTCTGGTCGTAAGCAGTGTGTTTGGCTCACAGGTCTTTTGCCACATTACTTGAATGTGACAAAAGGTGTCCCTCAGGGCTCTGAATTAGGGCCAAGATTTTCTACAATTTACAGAAATTAAAATCATTTTAAACCATGTTCCGTTCTCCTTCCACATCAGAAAAACGCACAACTTTGTGTTGGTGTTTAAACCAAAATCTGAATAAAAGACTTTGAAGTATGAGGCTACAATGACACAAATCGTATGATAGTTAATATAAACAAATTAAAAAATTGTTTGGTATGGTTTTCTATATTCTTTTTTTAAATAGTGTAGGTTCCCTAAATGTTTCATGAAAAATCTTTAAAAACATTCTTTCAGGATTAGCTTCTCAACGTGCTGAACAGCAGCCCTAGAAAGCTGCCTGTCACACAGACTTACATTGTCCTGGTCCGTCTGTGTTACAGCGGCTTCCTCCACCTGAACTGACTGCATCTGATCAGAGCTGGACTCTGGGGGACCCTGGCTGGTACTTGCAGGATCCTGAAAAAAAAAAAAAAAAAAAAAAAAATATATATATATATATATATATATATATATATATATATATATATATATATATATATGTTTGCAAATGTTTCAGCATGGTGAATAGGGTGTGGTCAGAAGCCATGATATGTACAGAGCCTTACAAAAGCATGCAGACCAGCTGAACTTAGTTGCTTACTTTACAACCATAAACTTAATGGTATTTTTTTCAAAGATTTTATGGACAAAAGTGAGGCATGCATTTGTATTCAGCTCCCATTAATCTAACGTCTGGGTTTGACTTCCGGATCAGCAGAATCCACCTGTGCATTATCTAATGTTAGTATTAATACATAAAATACCAACAAACAGCATCATGAAAGAACTAGGGCTGAAACGATTCCTCAAATGATTAGAGTAACTCGATTTGAAAATTTATTTCAGGCAAATGATCTGCCTCGAGGCTTTGTCAAATTCAGTTTAACTGCTCAGCGAACTGTTCAGGTGGGTATTGGTGTTGCAAAAACACTCCGCTTTCATCTACTAATAGCCTGCACTGCTGATACGTGGACACCAAGTGCGGTTAGCATTCACGGAGGGAGGCAAAAAGAAGCCAAGAGAGTGTTAAACCTAACAGAAAAAAGCGCAGCACTTGTTCTACTAAACTGAATTAGCATTCCCTAACAGCACGGCGAGGCTGCAACACCTGAGCAGGAAACTGCGGACCATATCGGGAGCCACTCAGTTCATTCAGGTGTTGGAGAAGGGATAATAGCTCTAAGGTACTAGACCTGGACACCCCTGGTTTAGAGAAAAGCATATTCATAAGCTAGAGCAGCCTGGTCAAAGTCCAGACTGAAATCTAAATGGAAACTTGTGGCAAGACATAAGGCTGCTGCCACATAATCTCCTGTCTGCCTGTCTGCCTGAGCTATTTTGTAAAGAAGAATAGGCGACATGTTCTGTCTGTAGACGTGCAAAGCTGGTTGAGAAATACTTCATTGGGAGCTGTAAGTGCAGGGAAACCTGTTGGCCTGGGGGCTGAATACAAATGCAAACCACACTTTTCATTTGCTTTTTCATTTTATGTGAAACAGTTCATGGGGTGTGAAAAATCTTAAGATGTCAGTCAAAACTTACATTGGGGTTCAACGTGGCTGATCCAGATTCTGGAGGTGGGAAGACTTCTTCTGGCTTTTAGATCAAAGAGCAGAAAACAGACAACATGGATCACATTTCTGAAAATCTAAGGCAGCTGTGTGTTTCAGTGAAGGGAGAAAACGCTTGGACAGGTTCTGACCTTGTTCTGGAAGCTCTCCACAACAATGCCCACCAGGATGTTGAGGACCACATTCTTTCCTAGAATATTTACTACAACAAAGTAGAAAAAGGCAAAGGCAGAGACTGATGCCATCATCTCATAGAGGAGTCCAGTCCAGTCCCCTCCAGTCAAAGCCTGCAGGAATATGAACAAATAAATATGAATATACAACAAACTATACAAAATGCCAACAACTTTAATACCAGACTCTGACCTGGAACACCGTGACCATGGACCAGAGGAGCGTGTCAAAGTTTTTCTTGGGATCCTCCATGTCTACGATGTTGGAGCTGAAATCTGGACCTGAGCTCTCAATCTTGCATCCAAACAAATGCATTCCCATGATGCTGCAGGGACACAGCAGATACAAATTAAAACTACTCATCTTTGCTCTGCTAGATATAGGACTCAGTGTGAGCACGCACCCGAAGAGATAGATCCCAAATAACAGCAGCCAGCAGTGCATGGCCACCTCCACCATGGTCCTCTTCAGCACCAGCAGTTGTTTTTGCAGGTAGGGAATGAAGTGCAACAGCTTCCCTAATCGCAGCACTTGCAACGCACCAATCCCCGATAGCTCGCTGTCAGATTGGGCTCCGAGTTCCCACAAACTGAAAGGCACAAACATTTTAGTTTGCTGTACAGTTAGCGTTACACATAAAACTCTGAAACAGAGAAACGTTTGGAATCTGAATCCAGTTTATTTGAGTTTCACTGGATAATGACCTGTCTCGAGTCTACGCTACAAGCCAGGTCAGACACCCACTTGCATGGGATCATACCTGATGATGACGATGGCAAAGTCACACACGTTGCTCCAATCCTGGAAGTAAGTCCACCTGAAGGCGAGGAGTTTGACAATCATCTCCAGGATAAAGAGAGCAGCGAAGATACTGTTACAGATCTGCAATGCCATGGTCATCAGGGGAGGCTGCAGGAGGGCGTGATACAGAGAGTATGAAGATGGAGATGAGACAAGGCCTGAAACCTTAGCTTGAAACTGCACTGAAGGCGTGTCAGAGACAGATAAAAACAGCATGATCATGATCCCTAAAGGTTAAACAATAATGTGACTCTATGAGGACTCGGAATCACAGATCAGCTGTTCTTCTGACATCCAGCCAACAACTTTTCAAAAATGTCTTACCTGGTTATGGTGCTCCACAACCATGCAGAGGATATTCAAGGAAATGGCAGCCATGATTACTGTGGTGAATATTTGGCCTGTCACCATCACCTCCAGCTTTTTCTGGAATGGCTGCCAGCATGGAGTCTGTTAGATGACAGAGTCAGGTCGGTCTGCTGTGTTAGTAGCGGATAAAAGCTGGTGGAGGCAGTTCGTTGGTGCTCTCACCTTGGACGGTGTTGCCCTGCTCTGGCTGTCACTGGGACTCCACTTGTCGCACAAACTAACGATTAAAACAACAATAAGATGAAGATGAGTTACCCAGGAACCAGGAAGGGTTTTCAGGCTGAACTGACATGCAGTCGTTTATTTATGCAGTTCTGACGTTTTCCTTGACTAAAACTAGTTTAACTTGGCCTAAAGACCCACAATTTAATGAATATTTAGTGTAAATCATTAAATTAATATTTAGTAATTCATGCTATAGTCACGAGCTCCAGGTGGTGCTTTTGTTTCTTGTTATTTTGTTCAGATTTTGCCATATTCTGTGGTGTAATTTGCCATTTGACTTTTGCCACAGTGGTTCATTTGTCCTATTTTTAGGTGTTTTCTATATTAGTGCATTCTTTTGAGCTTAGCTTCCTTCTTTATTTTATTCTGTAACTAGTATCTGACCTGGTGTAGAGCTGCACAAGCCAGTTTCTCAGCATGGTCCAGAGCTTGTTGAAGCTCAGAGTACCGGATTGCGGCTCTCCAGCATCGCCTGCCGTGGCCTCTAAGTGGTGGGTGGCGATAACCAATGCACGCGTCTTCATCATGACGAAGGAGCCAAGCTTCAAGACGTAAACAACAAATCAGTAGCTTGTATGAGACGTTAAGCATACAATTCAATTCACTTTATTTAGTTAGGATCCATCTTCCTCATCCAGCCCATAGATCCCTAAACAGTCACACATCAGAGACATTGGTTTCACCTTCCTGACAGCATAGAAAACAAAACTGGAAAACTTTAAAGCAGTTCTGCCTAGTGTGTTAAACTGAGGCTGTTTAATGTCTGTATTAACTATACCCCAGGATATAATAAACTCTGTGTCCTTACTTGACTTTTATGGACTTCTCTCAATAAAGTAATACTGCAGACCATGTGTCATCTGATGCCAGCAGTTTTTAGATGTTGGCTGCTCAGACTAAGCAGTTGGCTGTTTATGAATGAAATAAGCTCTCTGGTCGTAAGCAGTGTGTTTGGCTCACAAGTCTTTTGCCACATTACTTGAATGTGACAAAAGGTGTCCCTCAGGGCTCTGAATTAGGGCCAAGATTTTCTACAATTTACAGAAATTAAAATCATTTTAAACCATGTTCCGTTCTCCTTCCACATCAGAAAAACGCACAACTTTGTGTTGGTGTTTAAACCAAAATCTGAATAAAAGACTTTGAAGTATGAGGCTACAATGACACAAATCGTATGATAGTTAATATAAACAAATTAAAAAATTGTTTGGTATGGTTTTCTATATTCTTTTTTTAAATAGTGTAGGTTCCCTAAATGTTTCATGAAAAATCTTTAAAAACATTCTTTCAGGATTAGTTTCTCAACGTGCTGAACAGCAGCCCTAGAAAGCTGCCTGTCACACAGACTTACATTGTCCTGGTCCGTCTGTGTTACAGCGGCTTCCTCCACCTGAACTGACTGTATCTGATCAGAGCTGGACTCTGGGGGACCCTGGCTGGTACTTGCAGGATCCTGAAAGAAAAAAAACTATATATATATATATATGTTTGCAAATGTTTCAGCATGGTGAATAGGGTGTGGTCAGAAGCCATGATATGTACAGAGCCTTACAAAAGCATGCAGACCAGCTGAACTTAGTTGCTTACTTTACAACCATAAACTTAATGGTATTTTTTTCAAAGATTTTATGGACAAAAGTGAGGCATGCATTTGTATTCAGCTCCCATTAATCTAACGTCTGGGTTTGACTTCCGGATCAGCAGAATCCACCTGTGCATTATCTAATGTTAGTATTGATACATAAAATACCAACAAACAGCATCATGAAAGAACTAGGGCTGAAACGATTCCTCAAATGATTAGAGTAACTCGATTTGAAAATTTATTTCAGGCAAATGATCTGCCTCCAGGCTTTGTCAAATTCAGTTTAACTGCTCAGCGAACTGTTCAGGTGGGTATTGGTGTTGCAAAAACACTCCCCTTTCATCTACTAATAGCCTGCACTGCTGATACGTGGACACCAAGTGCAGTTAGCATTCACGGAGGGAGGCAAAAAGAAGCCAAGAGAGTGTTAAACCTAACAGAAAAAAGCGCAGCACTTGTTCTACTAAACTGAATTAGCATTCCCTAACAGCACGGCGAGGCTGCAACACCTGAGCAGGAAACTGCGGACCATATCGGGAGCCACTCAGTTCATTCAGGTGTTGGAGAAGGGATAATAGCTCTAAGGTACTAGACCTGGACACCCCTGGTTTAGAGAAAAGCATATTCATAAGCTAGAGCAGCCTGGTCAAAGTCCAGACTGAAATCTAAATGGAAACTTGTGGCAAGACATAAGGCTGCTGCCACATAATCTCCTGTCTGCCTGTCTGCCTGAGCTATTTTGTAAAGAAGAATAGGCGACATGTTCTGTCTGTAGACGTGCAAAGCTGGTTGAGAAATACTTCATTGGGAGCTGTAAGTGCAGGGAAACCTGTTGGCCTGGGGGCTGAATACAAATGCAAACCACACTTTTCATTTGCTTTTTCATTTTATGTGAAACAGTTCATGGGGTGTGAAAAATCTTAAGATGTCAGTCAAAACTTACATCGGGGTTCAACGTGGCTGATCCAGATTCTGGAGGTGGGAAGACTTCTTCTGGCTTTTAGATCAAAGAGCAGAAAACAGACAACATGGATCACATTTCTGAAAATCTAAGGCAGCTGTGTGTTTCAGTGAAGGGAGAAAACAGTTGGACAGGTTCTGACCTTGTTCTGGAAGCTCTCCACAACAATGCCCACCAGGATGTTGAGGACCACATTCTTTCCAAGAATATTTACTACAACAAAGTAGAAACCACCAAAGGCAGAGACTGATGCCATCATCTGATAGAGGAGTCCAGTCCAGTCCCCTCCAGTCAAAGCCTGCAGGAATATGAACAAATAAATATGAATATACAACAAACTATACAAAATGGCAACAACTTTAACACCAAACTCTGACCTGGAACACCGTGACCATGGACCAGAGGAGTGTGTCAAAGTTTTTCTTGTAATCATCCATGTCTACGATGTTGGAGCTGAAATCTGGACCTGAGCTCTCAATCTTGCATCCAAACAAATGCATTCCCATGATGCTGCAGGGACACAGCAGATACAAATTAAAACTACTCATCTTTGCTCTGCTAGATATAGGACTCAGTGTGAGCACACACCCGAAGAGATAGATCCCAAATAACAGCAGCCAGCAGAGCATGGCCACCTCCACCATGGTCCTCTTCAGCACCAGCAGTTGTTTCTGCAGGTAGGGAAGAAAGTGCAACAGCTTCCCTAAATCGCAGCACTTGCACCGCACCAATCCCCGATAGCTCGCTGTCAGATTGGGCTCCGAGTTCCCACAAACTGAAAGGCACAACCATTTGAGTTTGCTGTACAGTTAGCGTTACACATAAAACTCTGAAACAGAGAAACGTTTGGAATCTGAATCCAGTTTATTTGAGTTTCACTGGATAATGACCTGTCTCGAGTCTACGCTACAAGCCAGGTCAGACACCCACTTGCATGGGATCATACCTGATGATGACGATGGCAAAGTCACACACGTTGCTCCAATCCTTGAAGTAAGTCCACCTGAAGGCGAGGAGTTTGACAATCATCTCCAGGATAAAGAGAGCAGCGAAGATACTGTTACAGATCTGCAATGCCATGGTCATCAGGGGAGGCTGCAGGAGGACGTGATACAGAGAGTATGAAGATGGAGATGAGACAAGGCCTGAAACCTTAGCTTGAAACTGCACTGAAGGCGTGTCAGAGACAGATAAAAACAGCATGATCATGATCCCTAAAGGTTAAACAATAATGTGACTCTATGAGGACTCGGAATCACAGATCAGCTGTTCTTCTGACATCCAGCCAACAACCTTTCAAATATGTCTTACCTGGTTATGGTGCTCCACAACCATGCAGAGGATATTCAAGGAAATGGCAGCCATGATTACTGTGGTGAATATTTGGCCTGTCACCATCACCTCCAGCTTTTTCTGGAATGGCTGCCAGCATGGAGTCTGTTAGATGACAGAGTCAGGTCGGTCTGCTGTGTTAGTAGCGGATAAAAGCTGGTGGAGGCAGTTCGTTGGTGCTCTCACCTTGGACGGTGTTGCCCTGCTCTGGCTGTCACTGGGACTCCACTTGTCGCACAAACTAACGATTAAAACAACAATAAGATGAAGATGAGTTACCCAGGAACCAGGAAGGGTTTTCAGGCTGAACTGACATGCAGTCGTTTATTTATGCAGTTCTGACATTTTCCTTGACTAAAACGAAAGTTACGTATGTAACTACGGTTCTATGAATCCCGGATGACCGCCAGAGGCGGTGCTGAAAGCACTGAATGTTCCCTTCGGGCATGCGCAGTTCGAGTAATTATACCAACAGAGTCACACCTGTGACGCCGGATGACCACTCGGAGGCTATATAGCCTGCTGTCATCCTTGGCTCTGTTCCTACAGAATCTTCTCGCAGAAGCAAGGATTCTGAGTGACAGAGAAGCTCTGGCGGTCATCCGGGATTCATAGAACCGTAGTTACATACGTAACTTTCGTTCTATTTCATCCCTCCTGACCGCCAGAGGCGGTGCTGAAAGCACTGAATGACTAATGCCAACTATGTCACAAGGAATCCTGAGCACATACCTCACTGAGAGGGCCCAGCAGAACCTTGTAAAAGGACCTAACCCAGTGGATGAGGGACAGTCACATTGACGTTGTAGAACCTCGTGAAGGTGGTCGGGGAAGCCCATGATGCAGCAGCACATATTGCTTCCCAAGGGACCGCTCTCAAAGCCGCCCAGGAAGCAGAGACGCTCCTGGTGGAATGTGCCCTCACCCTGACTGGCAGGGAGCGGCGACCTACAGCGTAGGCGTGGCAGATGGCGCTCACTATCCAATGGGACAGACGCTGCTTGGAAAGAGGGTAGCCTAACCTCGGACCCCCATAACACAGGAAAAGCTGGTCTGAGCGTCTTAGACTTACGGTGGCCGAAATATATGCCTCCAATGCCCTTACTGGGCACAATAACTCAGACCCCTCGGTTGCACCTGACTGGGGCTGAAACCGAGCCAACTGCAATGGCTCGTTACGGTGAAAAGGAGACAACACCTTAGGCACAAATGCAGTGTTAGGCCACAGGGTAACACCGGAGTCATCTGGAGCCCACCTGATACATGTAGGGCTGACAGAGAGAGCATGTAACTCACTGACTCTCTTAGCTGACACGATAGCCAACAGAAAGGCGGTCTTGCAAGAAAGCCATTTGAGGTCCGCTTGAATGGAGGATGGCACAGGGCCGCAAGAACCAATGGTAGGTCCCAATCGGGCACTCGTGGAGCCGGCAGCGGGCGTAACCTACGAGCACCGCGCAGAAAAAGAGAGACCAGATCATGGCGCCCTACTGTACGGTCGTCGACAGGTAGGTGACGAAATGAAATTGCCGCAACATACACCTTAAGGGTCGAAGGAGAGCGGCCCTTATCAAGGAGAGACTGGAGGAACTCCAGAATAGTGGGCACCGAGCAGGTAACCGGATTCTCATTGTGGGCAGAGCACCACTGAGAAAAAAGACGCCATCTGTTGTCATACTGCAGCCTAGTGGAGGGCGCCCTAGCACTCAAAATGGTGTGTCTGACAGGTTCTGAACACCCAGTCAGCCTCCCAGGGGCCAGGCCCACAGCTGGAGACGTTGAGGGTTGGGGTGCCATATCTGTCCCCCCAACTGAGACAGCAGGTCCCTCCTTGTTGGAAGACGCCATGGAGTACTGAGACACAGACTCCGAAGCAGCGGGAACCACGGGCGTGCTGGCCAGAACGGAGCTACCAGCAACACCCTGTGGCCTCCCTCGAGAACCCTCCGTAGAGTAGGCCAAATCAGCGAGAGGGGTGGAAAGGCATACAGGAGAACCTGTGGCCATGGATGAGCCAGCGCATCCTGGCCCAGTGCACCCCCGACCCCTGTCAGGGAATACCATAGGGGGCACTGGGTTGACTCCTCTGTGGCAAACAGATCTACCTCTGCCTGGCCAAAGAGGTTCCAGATCTTGCGCACTACGTCGCGGTGAAGAGACCACTCTCCCGGAGCAGGTGCCTGGCGGGATAGAGAGTCTGCAACCTGGTTCTGCCGCCCTGGTAGATATGCTGCGCGCAGGGTGGACAGACGGGGAAACGCCCATTCCAGGAGATCCCTGGACACCTCCAGGAGACGTGCTGACCTGGTGCCTCCCTGGTGGTTGATATGGTAAACAACAGAGGTGTTGTCCGTTCGAACCAACACATGCCTTCCTTCTAGGTGGGGCAGAAGGCACCTGAGGGCCATGTGCACAGCCCGCAGCTCCAGCACGTTTATGTGCTCGGTGCGCTCCCTTGGACCCCAGAGACCCCGAACCGCTCTGTGTTGCCACACGGCGCCCCAGCCCTTGGGGCTGGCATCCGTGGTGACCACTTCCCTTCGAGACACCACTAACCCCATTGGAACGCCACAGGACAAAAGGGTCCTGTCCTGCCAATGAGCTAGGGCACGGAGGCACATCCTCGTCACCATGAGCCTGTGACGTCTGTGCAGCCTGGCATCTAGGTGAAAGCTGTTGAGCCACCGCTGCAAAGGACGCAGAAGGAGCAAACCCAAGGGCACGACACGAGTGACCGATGTCAGTTTGCCCAGCATTCGCAGGAAGATGCTGTAAGGAAACTGCCTGCCCAGCCTGAATCGACCGACAAACTGGAGTATGTCATCCACCCTGTGAACAGACGGACGGGCCTTCATGGTAGTGGAGTCCAGATGCATCCCAAGAAAGGTGGTTGTCTGAGATGGAACCAGACAACTCTTAGCAAGGTTGACTTTGAGGCCCAACCGTGACACCTGGAGAAGAAGCCGGGACGTATCCCGAGAGGCAGCTACCTGAGTGGGAGCACAGAGAAGCCAGTCGTCCAGGTATGGCAGAATCCTGACTCCGGAGGCCTGCAGAGGAGAGAGGGCCGCTTTCACGCAACGAGTAAACACCCTCGGGGAAAGGGAGAGCCCGAATGGGAGCACCCGGAATTGCCAATGGCGACCCTGATAAGCAAACCTGAGAAAGCGGCGATGTTCTGCCGCAATAGGTACATCTGTCAGATCTACTGACGTTAACCAATCCCCTGCCACGACAGTCTGAAGGACCTCTGCTGTGGTGAGCATGTGGAATGGAAGGACTTTCATGTACTGATTGAGTCCCCTTAGATCTAGAACGGGTCGAAAACCGCCAGTCTTTTTTGCCACGAGGAAGTACGTGGAATAGTAGCCTCTGGGTTGCCGCAGAGGATCCACAGCCTCGATTGCTCCCTTGGCTAGGAGGGCGGAAAGCTCCTGGTCTAGTGCCAAGGATTTCACCGGGTCGGTGATAATGGTCATCTTGACCCGGCGTGAGAGAGGGGGCCGCCGTCGGAACTGGAGTCTGTAGCCGTGGGTTAGGGTGGCAACCACCCATGGATCCACAGAGTGAGCAGCCCAGAAACGTAGCTGCTGATGGGAAAAATGTCCGACGGCTGGCCCGGTGGCGTCATCTTCTATCCCCTCGGCCTCTGGGAGCCCTGGGGGGAGGACGTCCAGGATCTGAGGCCCGGGTCGGTCTAGCTGGGCGGCCGACTGGCCTACGAAAGTCCCTGCTGGGTCTCTGCCGCACATCACGGGGATAGGAACCACCAGATCCATCATTAGTCTGAGGCCGTGGCCGAACGCTGGGGGTAGTAGCAGGGCGCCCTGAACGCTGAGGAAAGGGGGGTACGCTCCTGCGAAGGCCAGAAAGCTGCTGGCTGGTCTGACGCGCCTGAATAGTCCGCTCCAGTGCCTCCAGGGCAGCTGACCCAAACAACTCCCCTGGCACGACCGGGACACCCCTGAGGGTCCTACGGCAAGCCTCCGTGAGAGGAGACTGTGCAAGCAAGACCTGTCTACGAGCTTGGACAAGGAATGACATGACACGACCGAGCTCTCTGGCCATCAACGCAAAGGCCTGCAACGCTGCATCACTAAAGCCAACCGCTGCAGCTGCACCACCAGCGTCCTGAACGGATGTAGAGAGGGCGAACATGAGGTGCGCCAGGGAGTTGCCAAGACGTCCCGCATGCGCTCCTGCATTGTATGCCTTACACAGGAGGTCATCTGTAACCCGGCATTGAGTCCGTGGGCACCTGACCTCAGGACGCAGGGCCTCATCTGGTGACACAATCAGTGAAGCAACAGTTGGTTCAACTGCTGGCATACGGTCCAGGCCGGCTTTCACCGACTCGTGCATGGCAGCCAACACCCGACCGTCTGAGGAGAGCCGTGATAACGCGCTCGGGTCCCGCCAACAAGCGTGCAACTCCTTAAGGTACTCCTCTGATGGAGGTACAGAAAATGGAGTAGGGGCCCATCCGCGCCTGAAAAAGGCACTCCCGGAGTCGGACACCTCTCCTTGCGGGAGTTCTAGCTGCAGCTGCTTCAGGGCCATGGACATGACATCCCGCATGGAACTGTCACTGGCCTCCCCAACTGCACTCCGGGATGAAAACGACCCATTGTCAGAGGCTTGAGAGGACCCTGCCTCCTCCTCATCTCTGAAATGAGAAGCAGAGGCAGCCAGAGATATGACGTCCTCCTCCGCAACTAGTTCAGGCATGGGTGGGGAGGAGAGCCCAGCCACTGGAAGAGAGGTAAGAGAGGTATCAGACCGATGTGTCTGCAGCAAGGACTTCATCTCTGCCAACTCCGCTGACAACTGTTCCACCCTTGTGGCCAGGCCCTGGTCAAGTTTGGCCCGTCTCCTCCGAGGAGGGGGTGCTGAGACCGGGGTCCCACCACGGCGCTTAGAACGCCTGGGGGGATCCACCTGTCCAGAGGGCGGAAGGTCAGAACCCTCCTGGGGGCACAACTGTGCCAACCGGTCCACCCTCACTGCATGTGGCATAAAACTGCAATTCATGCAGGGGTTCTCGGACAACGCCTCCACAAGGTGCTCATGTCCAAGGCAGGTAGGGCACAGGTCGTGGCCATCCTCTGCCTGGAGGGCAGCCCCACAATCCCTGCAGCTATGGGAGCCATCCATGTCTAAGGTCGACAAGGCTCAACCCAATTAAATGAAAATGCGCTAAAATCGGGAGAGGGGGCGCGAACGCAACCGTCACCAATTATGGCAGAGCCAAGAAATAGGCTGCAAACACAAGGAGGCTGATATTGGGAGAGGGGGCGAACACGCTGCCGTCACCAGGTATAAACTGGTAAACCGAAATGGGCTAACAACATTAGCCGTACACAACTTCGGTAAATGAGGTTAGTCGCGCTGGGAGAGGGAGCGAACACGCTGCCGTCACCAGGTATAAATTGATAACCCAAAGAACTAAGAACGTTAGTCGTTTTTAGACCTCGGTAAATTAACTTATTAGTCGCACTGGAAGAGGGGGCGAACACGCTGCCGTCACCAGGTATAAACTGGTAAACCAAAAGGAGCTAACAACGTTAGCCGTACTTCACACTTGAGTAAATCAACTTATTAGTCGCACTGGGAGAGGGAGCGAACACGCTACCGTCACCAGGTATAAACTGGTAAACCGAAATGGGCTAACAACATTAGCCGTACACAAGCAACAGCCCCAGCTGTAGGTAACAGGGTAACGAAAAGCCGTGAGCTGGGAGAGGGGGCGCGAACGCTACCGTCACCAACAAACAGCTTACTTACCTTCCGAAAAACTTCCACAATCAACCCGTTGAAGCCCTGGGAGGGCGGAGGAAAAACCGCAACTCCGCGCGATGGGGCGTCACACAACGGGGAAGTTAGCGAACCGCTTGCGAGAAGAAAAAAGGAACAGAGCCAAGGATGACAGCAGGCTATATAGCCTCCGAGTGGTCATCCGGCGTCACAGGTGTGACTCTGTTGGTATAATTACTCAAACTGCGCATGCCCGAAGGGAACATTCAGTGCTTTCAGCACCGCCTCTGGCGGTCAGGAGGGATGAAATAGAACTAGTTTAACTTGGCCTAAAGACCCACAATTTAATGAATATTTAGTGTAAATCATTAAATTAATATTTAGTAATTCATGCTATAGTCACGAGCTCCAGGTGGTGCTTTTGTTTCTTGTTATTTTGTTCAGATTTTGCCATATTCTGTGGTGTAATTTGCCATTTGACTTTTGCCACAGTGGTTCATTTGTCCTATTTTTAGGTGTTTTCTATATTAGTGCATTCTTTTGAGCTTAGCTTCCTTCTTTATTTTATTCTGTAACTAGTATCTGACCTGGTGTAGAGCTGCACAAGCCGGTTTCTCAGCGTGGTCCAGAGCTCGTTGAAGCTCAGAGTACCGGATTGCGGCTCTCCAGCTTCGCCTGCCGTGGCCTCTGAGTGGTGGGTGGCGATAACCAATGCACGCGTGTTCATCATGACGAAGGAGCCAAGCTTCAAGACATAAACAACAAATCAGTAGCTTGTATGAGACGTTAAGCATACAATTCAATTCACTTTATTTAGTTAGGATCCATCTTCCTCATCCAGCCCATAGATCCCTAAACAGTCACACATCAGAGACATTGGTTTCACCTTCCTGACAGCATAGAAAACAAAACTGGAAAACTTTAAAGCAGTTCTGCCTAGTGTGTTAAACTGAGGCTGTTTAATGTCTGTATTAACTATACCCCAGGATATAATAAACTCTGTGTCCTTACTTGACTTTTATGGACTTCTCTTAATAAAGTAATACTGCAGACCATGTGATATCTGATGCCAGCAGTTTTTAGATGTTGGCTGCTCAGACTAAGCAGTTGGCTGTTTATGAATGAAATAAGCTCTCTGGTCGTAGGCAGTGTGTTTGGCTCACAAGTCTTTTGCCACATTACTTGAATGTGACAAAAGGTGTCCCTCAGGGCTCTGAATTAGGGCCAAGATTTTCTACAATTTACAGAAATTAAAATCATTTTAAACCATGTTCCGTTCTCCTTCCACATCAGAAAAACGCACAACTTTGTGTTGGTGTTTAAACCAAAATCTGAATAAAAGACTTTGAAGTATGAGGTTACAATTACACAAATCGTATGATAGTTAATATAAACAAATTAAAAAATTGTTTGGTATGGTTTTCTATATTCTTTTTTTAAATAGTGTAGGTTCCCTAAATGTTTCATGAAAAATCTTTAAAAACATTCTTTCAGGATTAGCTTCTCAACGTGCTGAACAGCAGCCCTAGAAAGCTGCCTGTCACACAGACTTACATTGTCCTGGTCCGTCTGTGTTACAGCGGCTTCCTCCACCTGAACTGACTGCATCTGATCAGAGCTGGACTCTGGGGACCCTGGCTGGTACTTGCAGGATCTTGAAAAAAAACTATATTTATATGTTTGCAAATGTTTCAGCATGGTGAATAGGGTGTGGTCAGAAGCCATGATATGTACAGAGCCTTACAAAAGCATGCAGACCAGCTGAACTTAGCTGTGTGTTTCAGTGAAGGGAGAAAACGCGTGGACAGGTTCTGACCTTGTTCTGGAAGCTCTCCACAACAATGCCCACCAGGATGTTGAGGACCACATTCTTTCCAAGAATAATGACTACAACAAAGTAGACAACAGCAAAGGCAGAGACTGATGCCATCATCTGATAGAGGAGTCCAGTCCAGTCCCCTCCAGTCAAAGCCTGCAGGAATATGAACAAATAAATATGAATATACAACTATACAAAATGGCAACAACTTTAATACCAGACTCTGACCTGGAACACCGTGACCATGGACCAGAGGAGCGTGTCAAAGTTTTTCTTGTGATCATCCATGTCTACGATGTTGGAGCTGAAATCTGGACCTGAGCTCTCAATCTTGCATCCAAACAAATGCATTCCCATGATGCTGCAGGGACACAGCAGATACAAATTAAAACTACTCATCTTTGCTCTGCTAGTTATAGGACTCAGTGTGAGCACACACCCGAAGAGATAGATCCCAAATAACAGCAGCCAGCAGTGCATGGTCACCTCCACCATGGTCCTCTTCAGCACCAGCAGTTGTTTCTGCAGGTAGGGAATGAAGTGCAACAGCTTCCCTAATCGCAGCACTTGAAAGGCACCAATCCCCGATAGCTCGCTGTCAGATTGGGCTCCGAGTTCCCACAAACTGAAAGGCACAAACATTTTAGTTTGCTGTACAGTTAGCGTTACACATAAAACTCTGAAACAGAGAAACGTTTGGAATCTGAATCCAGTTTATTTGAGTTTCACTGGATAATGACCTGTCTCGAGTCTACGCTACAAGCCAGGTCAGACACCCACTTGCATGGGATCATACCTGATGATGACGATGGCAAAGTCACACACGTTGCTCCAATCCTGGAAGTAAGTCCACCTGAAGGCGAGGACTTTGACAATCATCTCCAGGATAAAGAGAGCAGCGAAGATACTGTTACAGATCTGCAATGCCATGGTCATCAGGGGAGGCTGCAGGAGGACGTGATACAGAGAGTATGAAGATGGAGATGAGACAAGGCCTGAAACCTTAGCTTGAAACTGCACTGAAGGCGTGTCAGAGACAGATAAAAACAGCATGATCATGATCCCTAACAGTTAAACAATAATGTGACTCTATGAGGACTCGGAATCACAGATCAGCTGTTCTTCTGACATCCAGCCAACAACTTTTCAAAAATGTCTTACCTGGTTATGGTGCTCCACAGCCATGCAAAGGATGTTCAAGAAAATGACAGCCATGATTACTGTGGTGAATATTTGGCCTTGTAGTGGATTAATATCTCACAATGAATATCTTATAATAAATATATTCTTATCACCATGTTTATAAGGTGTGCTGTAACATTCACCTAAGAAACATGTGTGTGTGTGTCACGCTACAAGTCCAGACTGAGAGACAGGGGGTCAATGGAATTAACCAGGGGAAATTGAAAAACCTCTGGGTCAAAAGAGCAAGCCATTTGCAATGCAAAACAGAACATGAAAGGCGGGCTAATGAACACAGAAAATGCATGGTCCAGGTTCGGAAAAGGTAATGACGTGTAACCATATGGAAATGAGCGGTAGCGAGGGGCCATGATTGGGAGGAGCTGTGAGGTGTAACCATGTTTTTAAAAAAGCACACCCTATGGAAGTTTCCACTGATAGGTAAAAAATTAACAAAGATATCCGTGGAAAAAGCAATGGAAATTATGTAAAATAGGAGGGGCTCAAAGGAGGAGCCCCAAGATCCAGAAAATGTATATAAGCTGACCACTTTCTGTATGTTGTCAGATGTTGTCCGGAGAACATCTCAAGTGTGGTTGTCTTGTGTTGTTGCAATAAACCACCCTGGACTGAGACTCAGCTACCTTTGTTCACTTTTTGACTACTGTTGGATATTTTTAACTGCCTTACCAAGGACTTAGAATTTTTGAAGAACTTAGTGCAAATCATTACGTTGTGGGGAGGCCCATCCACAACATTTTGGCGAGCCGAGCCAGGAGGAAGCGTGATCCCGGACGACTGCTGCCACCGGTTGGACGCCAGGAACCCCAAGGGCCCTTAAGAATCCACCAATACAGGTGAGATACTAATTTGTTACAATTATCTAAATTTGTGGGGAACCGGCCTCCGGCAGGCGGCTAGTGGACGTCAGGAATCACACAGCTCTCCTAAAAGAACCTAGCAATCTTAATTTAGTAACATACACAAAACAATAACATAACAAGAAGAATATATACAAAAATAACATAAAAGAAGAACAGAATAGGCTGGAGAGCGGTCCAGAGGTGTGTGTGTGTGTGTGTGAATGTATGGCTAAGTGTATGTGGCTGCATTGTTGTTTTATGTGTATGTGAATATATGGCTAATTGTATGTGGCTGCATGTTTGTTTAAAGTGTTGAATATAT
Source organism: Fundulus diaphanus (assembly GCA_037039145.1). Taxonomy (NCBI): domain Eukaryota; kingdom Metazoa; phylum Chordata; class Actinopteri; order Cyprinodontiformes; family Fundulidae; genus Fundulus; species Fundulus diaphanus. The sequence goes on along the minus strand of CM073142.1, from coordinate 30,849,763 downwards.
GGCTAATGTAAACTGCTGCAATTTTGTTTAAGGTATCAATTGATGAAAAAGTATATGTTCATGAATATATGGCTAACGAAAACCTGATGCATTTTTGTGTAAGGTATTGATTGGTGCAAAGAACTGTTTTGTATCTGAAATAGATAATAGGTAGAGAAGTAGGGACAGACCGGTCAAAGTGATTGACATAAGTCTGATGAGACAGCCGCTCGGAGCAGTGGATGCATTTAGTGTATGGTTCATATTTGTGGCAGAATAAGGGTATTGGTGACTAAGTGATAGTCGAAGTGTGCTATGAAGTTGTGCAAAAGTATTGATGATTAATAAGGCCTGGCTAAGCGATAGTCCAGAGTATAAAGTACAGCTCGAAGGAGACGTCCCTCACTTGCCTAGCGAGGAAGTGAGGCCTGGAAGCTGGGAAAAACGCGTATGCCACTGTAAGAGACAGTGAGGAAAGTTATTGTAAGAATAATATAAGCCTGCAGAGTAAAGCACAAGAAGTGCAATAGGTGAGAGCTAAAATATATGTCTGTCTGTGTTAGTTTGTGTAAAGTGTAGATTAATTGTTAAAAAGGGAAATAAGGGGAAGGGGAACTATAATAATAATACATAGAAATAAGATAATAATAAATAATAAACAGTGATAAGGATACAGATATATATTCGAAAGAAACAAGGTATAGAACAAAATAAAATTTAAGCAATAAAACATAAAAAGATAAGATAATGATAAACAATAAGAATTGGTAGTAGTAAAATATATATATATAATAAAAACTATAAAACAAAGGATAAAACAAGAAGTTCAGCATAACAGAAATACCCTAACCCTAGATTGTTGAAATATAACAGATCGAAAAAGGTAAAAAAGTTAAAAAAAAAAGAAAAAAAAAAAGGAAAAAATCTATATCGGAAAGAGCAGGACCCGATAAAAAGCAGACAAATAGGGACTAAAAGGGTTAGTAAATAGCTGGGCTGGACAATTAATAGCAGTCTTAATATAAACGCAATTTCCAAAATCACTGAGTCTACAATTTGTAGCTACTAACAATTAGGAAACTAAAACGTGTCCATTAGGTGTTGGTAAAACGTTAAAAGTGGGGTTGCCTCCACATAAAAAGAAAGACAATAGCAGCAGAGAGATAATCTAATTTTATTACTGGATTTGGAAGTCTCTATAATCATACGTAGCATAAAAATACAGATCAATTAGTTTAAAGCTAGACTTGCCTGTAGACTGCACCTTAAAGGTAACAAGGATTAAATGTCCAAATTAACTAAAAGCTAGTCTATTGAATAACATTCTGATTAATAGAAACGATAAAGGTTCTAGGTGTAACTAGTCCTTGTGTACAAACAACTCTAGGTATAGGCCATTCTTTCTTTACCTACGATTAATGAAGAGGAAGGTCAAAAGTTGCAATCTAGGTTAAAATATAGTTAGGTTAAAACACAATCATTGCTGTTCTGAATTTAGATGCGGTGAGTCTTTTAACAATTGAGCTGCACAGCAAGGAGACAAAGTAGATTTGTTGTTTGTATGCGAGTAAAATTAGATTGGAAATAATCACATTAAAATTACAGTAGCAAAGAGAAGCATAATTAGATTATTTCCAAAGTCGTTCAGCCCTAAGTAAATAGACACAGGCCACAGTGTCCGCTGACTGCTGAGTGCCATGGGAACCAACGTGAGCAAACAGACTAAGGAACTGACGCCTGCTAAATTAGTAATGATAACACATCCTTTTAACAAACGCAGAATTCAAAAATGCATGATGGAATGGCATAAAATAACATCTGGGAAAAACCGCTGGCCTATAGAAGGTAGCTTTGACCCGTTATGCTATGATGAAGTAGAAGAAAGGCTGCGGCATAACGATGCAAGAAATGACCAAACGCAGTTGCGTAAAAAACAGAAACATGCTGAACAGAGAGATATCTTGCGATATTTTAAAGTCGAAAGTAATAAAAACCCAACAGCACCTGAGTATACTGCCTCTAAGCCACCTCCTTACCATCCTGCAGCAGGGCAGTACCCAGTGTGTACAGATAAAATTAGTAGGGGTAAAATCACAGGGAGGTTAAAATTAGTAATGGATAACGAGGGGGAGGGAGAAAAAGAGATAGACAGCAGGAAAATTGGGGAAATATAAGCCAAGAAGAGATGCCAAGTTGCTCGTTAGATGAGGAGGAGGATAGTGCCTGCTCCAGCCCACCGACACCTCCTAGGGCTCATTTGCCCGCATCAGTCGGATGGCCCACGACTCTCCCTCAGGCACTTAGAAAATCAAATCCAAAAGAAAGGTCAGAATCGGTGAAAGAAAGAACAACCGCAGAGCTGGAGGAATTGCAGGAGCGCCTTACATTATTCCGCAGCTGGGGGAAACAAAGGGAACGTTTGGAGAGACAAAGGGAAGCAGAAAGTCGAAAAAAAAGAGGAACAAGAGGAGGTGGAAAGACTGAGAAAAGAAGTAAGGGAATATGAGGAAAACCTAAAAGAATTACAAAGGTGCGCAAGAAAGCAACGAGAGGAGAAGCAAAGACAGGAGGTTGAGCAGCGGATGGAGGAGGCAGCCCAGATTGACCTCGCGGACCACCCTGACCAGCACATCAAAACTATGCTCACAGAAGCAGAAAAAGGGGAAGAGGACGAAATAGAAAGAAATATGGAACTGTGGGGCACAGCTGAACGTCTGGATGATGGGAACGACATAATATCCCCACATTTTGTCAGTAGGACCAGACAGAGCGGGAAGGGCCCAGCTGTAAGACCTCGGGAGGTCACGGAAAGGAGAGCGATGTTTTCAGGTGTGAAAAAACAACTCTCAACTGAACTTGAGGTGGACGTGGAGGTGGAAAAGCACCACAATCACGCAATGGAAACGAGATCGCAGGCACATCTACGTGCAGCAGCACAGGGGCAGGAGGCAAAGATCATGCCCTTAATTTCCAAAGGACCTAATGAGGACCGATACATGCCATGGTCATTTATGGACATGATAACGCTTGCAGGAAGACTGACGCCGCTGGCAGACGGAGCAGACAGATGGATAGAAAAGCTAGAAGAAATCACGGGGGGCATCAACTTGGCAGCGGGAGACATCAAAGCACTGATAATAAAAATGGCAGGACACTCAGCAGCCAAAGAAGTGTTTGTGGAGGCCGGGCTTCCAGGGGTCATGCGCGGACACCGGTGTGACGGGTTACCCTTCAACCATATGAGACCCCGAGTATGGGAAGCCCTGAGAAACAAATATCCCTCACGCAGAGACCCAACCAAGCTGAAAGAAGAATGTCTAAAAGATGATGAGAGCCCAGCCCAGTTTCTGCACAAGTTTCAACAAATGTGGAAAGCAGAGACAGGAAGTGAATGGGATGAGCAAGAATCAACCAAGGCACTATTTAAAATGTACGTTAAAGGTGCCATGCCCAAAGAAGTACAGGCCAAACTGGATGGAGTGGTGGGACTCATAAAAATGGACTGGCCTACGTTCTCGGAGCATGTCATACATTATGTAAACATGCACCGAGCTGAAAAACAAGCACTCGAAGACCAAAGCAAGATGCTGGCCACAAAGTTGGCCCAACTGCAAATTGGAGAATTAACAAAAGCAAAGAAAGACAGAGAGAAGCCCAAACATCAAGCCGCGCTGACAGTGGCAGCCGCTCCCACAGGTGAGAGTGGACCAGCAGGAGGTGAAGTCGTACAAGCCCCAGTGATATCTCCCACTATCCCTCCACCCACACAGCAGATGCAGTATCCAACAGCACCACCTGCAGGAGGGGCCCAAACTCAACAGGTCCCTCCCATCCATGTGCATCTAAATCAGGGAACCAGATTAGTGTATCAAAAGATGGACTATTCTTCAAAATCTCATTTTCACAAGCAGATGAAGTAATAGCAAAACACATCAAAGTGCCTGGGAAAAGACAAATGGCGGTGACTGAGGAGCACGCATCACTATTAGAACAAGTTCCTGAGCAGGTGTGGTCCAAAAGCAAAACAGATGTAGGTTTAGTAAAATCAGCTGACCCCATCAAATTCACCACCAAATTAAATGCTAAATTACCCTTTCAAAGACAATACCCCCTCAAACATGAAGCAGTAGAAGATATACAGCCCATTATAACAGGATTAGAAACTGTAGGCGTTCTAAAACCGACAGTAAGCCCCTGTAACACACCAATTTTTCCCATCAAAAAGCCTAACGGTAATGAATATAGATTAGTCCATGATCTAAGATTAATCAATGCTATTGTAGCAGAAGAAATACCGATAGTACCAGACCCCCATACACTCTTAAGCAACATACCCCCGGGTACTAAATGGTTCACTGTGATAGATCTGTGTTCAGCATTTTTCAGTGTGCCTGTGCATCCAGATTCCCAGTATCTGTTTGCATTTACATACAAAGGTCAGCAATATACGTACACACGATTACCCCAAGGGTTTGTACACTCACCATCTATTTTTAATCGTGTGCTGGCAAATGATCTGAATCACTTAGACTTACCATCCACCATGTTGATGTATGTTGATGACATTTTGATCTGTTCTGCCTCAAAAGAGCAGTGTGAAAAAGACTCCATTACGGTGTTGACTGCATTGGCAGAAGGAGGACACAAAGTAAGTAAACAAAAATTACAATTCTGCCAACAAACGGTAGAATACCTCGGCAGGCAACTCAGTGGGGACAAGAGGTCTATCGCACCGTCCCAAATAGAAGCCATTACCAAATTGCCCAAACCTCAAACTGTTGGTCACATGTTGTCTTTCCTTGGCATGGCAGGTTACAGCAGACCGTGGGTGTGTGATTACGCCATCAAATCTGCTCCATTGAGAGCACTTATTAAAGCCGCAGGCCAAGGACACCAGTCGGCTCAGTTACAGTGGACAGACGAGGCAGAGGGAGCGTTTCAGCTGCTAAAACAAGATCTCCAAACGGCTCCTGCTCTGGCCAATCCAGATTATGGCAAACCATTTCATCTGTACGTGGCAGAGCGACAAGGGTATGCATGTGCAGTATTGATGCAAGACACCCCCACAGGTAAACAACCAATTTCTTATTACAGTACAAAATTAGATGGAGTTGAAGAAGGCCTGCCTCCTTGTTATCAAGGCTTGGCAGCAGCGGCATTTGCATACAAAAAGGCCTCAGTAATTACTATGGGCCACCCTATTTTCTTGTATACATCACATCAATTGCATGCACTGCTCACAAGCCCACGCTTCGTGATAACCCAAGCTCGTCGCACTGGTTATGAAGTTCTGCTTTCAGGACCTGACCTTACCGTGCAACGTTGTGTCACGATCAACCCGGCCACAAGAATGGTATTGCCAACAGAAGGTGAGCCCCATGATTGTCTCAAGGAGACGGACGCCTTCATGAAAGTAAGGGAGGATTTATACAATCACCCAATCTATCCGATCTAACATTGTTTGTTGACGGATCATGCGTCAGAGGTGAGACGGGGAACAATGCAGGATATGGAGTGGTCCGGCTTGACCCCGACGGCACCTATAGAAAAGTTCAGTCCATGAGCCTTGACCAACCTTGCTCTGCCCAATTGGCAGAGATAAAAGCATTAACAGCTGCCTGTAAATTAGCTACAGGTAAAAGAGTCACCATTTATACAGACAGTGCGTATGGGTATGGGGTATGCCATATAAACGCGAGCATCTGGAAACAGCGAGGTTTTGTTCGAACTGATGGCACCCCGGTGACACATGGGCAGGCTGTCATGGAATTAATACAAGCCATGCAGCTCCCATCTGCGTTAGCTATTGTAAAATGTACTGCACATCAGACGGCAAAAACACCTATAGCAAAAGGAAATAACTTAGCAGATGAGGCAGCCAAAGAGGCCACAGGACCTGCAATACAAGGACCAATGGTTCTTGCAGCTGACTGTGGACCCATCACTAATTTAGCCTCATTAATTGAGGCGCAGAACAGCGTCTCTGAAGCAGAAAAACGATTGTGGGTGCAAAGGGGGGCGGTACGCACATCACACCCCCATGCAGGGCTGTGGCGAAGTTTCCGAGGACATTTTGTACTTCCTTTGTCCTTATTACCAACAGCTATCAGAATAATGCATGAACCTGATCATTGTTCGCGCGCCCAAGTTGTTCGAAAATTGCAGGCAGTATGGTGGTCACCTTATTTGACACCTATGGTAGACAGAGAATTAGCTATATGCCCACACTGCCCCAAGTACAATGTGCGAAAAATGTTCACACAACCCTTAGCACATATCCCCAAGCCGGATGGCCCTTTTCGTCATCTGATTATGGATTTTGTTGACATGTTAACTCGTGTGCAGGGTAAGAGATACATGCTTGTGGTTGTTTGTCGTTTCAGCAGATGGATAGAAGCCTGCCCCACTGCTAAGAACGATCACAAATCAGCAGCAAGGTTTTTACGTAAAGAAGTGTTTCCCAGGTTTGGTATGCCTGATACTATTTCGTCTGATAACGGACCTCACTTTATTTCACAGGTCGTCCAGGCGATGTTCACCCAGTTGTGTATAAAACAAAAGTTTGGTTGTGTTTATCATCCCCAGTCACAGGCGTCCGTCGAACGAGCCAACGGTGTGCTCAAAACCAAGATTGCAAAGATTATTGCTGATAGCAATGGGTGGATGCGTTGCCGATTGCACTGATGGCAATGCATTCTCAAACTAACCGATTAACCCATCTTACTCCTCATGAAATGCTTACAGGTCGACCTATGCCTCTCCCACAGGTGCGAGGGCTCCAGGAGGAGATTTCCCTGGCGCAACTCGAACGTGAGCTGGGGGACTACCTCAGGTCACTAACTCGCACTCACAGACTTATATTTCAACAGGTGAAAGCAGCTCACAACCGAGACGAGACACGTATTCCAGTGGACATCAGAGACGTCCAAGTCGGTGACAGAGTGTTCATACGAGTATTTAGACGTCAGTGGAACGAACCTCGTAGGGAAGGGCCCTTTAAAGTTGTTCTTACCACTCCCACTGCCCTAAAAGTTGAAGGTAAGCCCTTCTGGTTCCATAAGAACCACTGCACACGTCATCGTCCACCAGACCCACCTGGCCTTGATCCAGGACCGACGGGCTCTGCGCATGCTGAAAGGGCAGCAGCAAGTCTCCCTCCGCATACTACCATAGCACATTCACAGGCGTCTGATGTCGTACCTGGGGCGAGCACTGATGCATCCTCAGCCCCGTCATCGTCTGATGGCCAGAGACGATCAGCCCGCTTGGCAGCCCGACGGGCTTCACTGTCAGGGGACTCTGAGACTGATAATGTTCATTCTTTTGCTTCCGATTCGCCTTCTGACTTTGGCAGCAGTAATGCTGATTCTCCTGCCACTCAGACTCCTAGCAGGTCTGTCTCAGACTCACCCAGCTTTGAGGCACTGGAAGAACCTTTTTCTCATCACTCATCAGACAGTGCTGGAACCGTTTCCCCTTCTCCACATCCCTCACCTTCACCTTCCCCACCCCCTCCCTCCCTTTCCACTTCCTCGGACGGCACGTCTGGGTCGGCGAGGAGGTCGTGTCCGCCCACTCCATCGCCGTCTGGGCGTCACTCGTATGCGTCTCCTTCCGAATCTGACTAGTTTTCTTCTGTTGTTAACCCTTTTCGGGTTAACAAGGGGGGACCTTATTAAGCTCACCACTAACAATGCACACTCACATGTAAAGCTTCAAACAGAGACATGTGCACTAGCAATGATAACACTAGCTACTAACCAGGGGATAATCAGTAATAACGGTGGGGAGAATAAATCATTAATGCATGTGCAAACCGAAGGTTATGACTATGTGATGTCTGAGGAAATTTTAGGAGACGAGTCAATGGGAAAACATTGGCTTGGAACTCCACAAAGCATGGACTGCCGTGGGGATGGGATGATGATCATTACGGTAAGATGCAAAACAAACATGTGCCAAAACATACTAACAAAACAAATAATGACGATAGAAAGAGCTCATAGAGTAGTAAAATTAATAAACAAAAGACAGAAAAGGGATCTGAATAAATTAAAAACGTCACAATGGCAAATGAACATGTTTCAACAATGGATACAATTTTCGGTTCAAGCTATGTTTACAGCTAAAAAGCGCCCTAAAGACGATTGTATAGCCTGTTATAATGCTAAGCAGTTACCGACCCTTCAGAGTATACCCGGAAGTAAAATAGGCGACTGCCCAGACATATCAGAATGTTTTGCTCACTGTGTTATGCATATGGCTGCAGGTTTACCATCATGGACAAAAGACAGGAAAAGAGGCCCCAAAGCACTAACCTCCTCAATAAATAAAGTAATGAGTACATCTTCCCTCCCTCCAGTAGTGCAAAAGCCGGCTAAACTAAGCTTTCCATTTTGTATAGCACGAGGAACAGAATTAGAAGAGGTGACCGACAGAACCTCTAGCAAAATGGAGACTGCAGATGAGATGGTGAAATGTAATAAAATACCGTGGTACCCACCGGCAGCAGGAGGGAACGTTAGCTACATCAAACTATGTGAAACTAGCCTTAAAAGTAATATAAGTTGTAAACAAGTAGTACCAGATGGAGGAAATATTATCTAAGACCTCCAACCTACAGCAGTAGCTCAATACCGAGTAAAGAGTCTGGCGCAAGGATCTGTCCCTTTAGGAGACATTTTTTGGTTGTGTCATAATACTGAGCAAATACTATCCTCACTGCCTCCTCAGTGGGAAGGTATCTGTGCTCCAGTAATGCTTACAGGACAACTAAAATTAATAATAGATAATCAAAAAATCAGCAACAAAACACCTAATGAAATGAGAAACCGCACAAAAAGAAGTACTCCTACTGAGCACAAACAGAATTGGCAAATGTCAGATGAAGTATACATTACATGGGATCAGGTCCCATTAGGGGTGCCAGAGAAACATGCTGCTATAGGAAGTGATTGGATAAAATCTGGGAGAGGAGTCGGCTCGTTACCATTCTTCGGAGCAATTACCAATGCGCAATACATAGCTCGAAATAGTAGGTGGATAAATCTCCTATGGTACAATCAACAAAGGTTTATAAATTTTACAATAAAGGGCGTAGACCTTATAAAAGAACAATTACATGCTACATCACTAATGGTTTTACAACATAGGTTCGTACTGGAATCCCGTATGGCCGGGGACCAGGGGCTATGTGATTATATCGGGACAGATTGTTGTACTTTAATCCCTATGCATACTGATATTAACGGCAGCCTGACAGGTGTTCTTCAAGAAATGAAGCGCATGAGAGATGAACATGTGGAGAGATCCAACTGGAACACTCAGCTGAAGGGGTTTTGGGATTGGTTCAATAAGCTTGGGTGGACAAGATACCTCAAAGCGGCAGGAATAATACTAGGAACTATAATATTGATAATATTAGTAGTTGTCTGCTGCATCGTACCCCTCATTCGGGGGTTGGTCTCAAAACTTATTGTGAATGTAACTGGTCAATTCCCCATAATAGAGGTACAGATAGACCAAGTCATATAAAGTAATACCATGATCCCCTCTCACCCCCACCAGGTACGTGCATATTTTTTTTGATATTATATATATAGTACATGGCATGCCAAGTCTTTATAAACAACTGTAGATGTAGTTATTTGTATATCAAGTATTTATAGATTAGCTTAGAAATAGTAATTTTGCATGCTAAAAGTATTTATAAATTCTTTTAGGAAAAGTATGTGCCTCATGTGGATATATACCTATAACATACTATGTCTCCACATGCAGACTGCTGAAAATGGCGGACGCTTATTTTAATGTACACCACACACCCGCTGAGGATTGGCAGGGACGTGCAAATAGAGGAAACACAGACGCCGCACATGCGTCGTTAGGCACAAAAGCATATGTAGGTACAGGCCGTGGTCTCCCTAATAGGCGTCCAGACGATCCAGCAGAGGGGCCTAGCGCTGCACTACCGGGAGGAATGGTGGACCTGGGAGAGCTACGGATGGATGACCCACCATCACCAGGGGCCCTGAGGATCATCTTCAGCCCAATCAGCCCCGAGGACCCAGCAGACCGAGGATTGCCGGACACAGCTGCCTTGGAGTTTCCATCCACACCGGGCCAAGGAAGGCCAAACAGAGCTGGTCATGAGAGGCCATCTACATCGGGCACGAGGACGACGGGTCCAACTGCGATGGGAAATCCTGCACTGGAGCCGACTGTTAATATTTTTCAGCAGATGCAACTGAGCTCCCTCGAGATGAGCCACGTCCAGGGGTTTCTAATGAGCCCTCTGGATCGTTACAGAACCGCCCAGGACCTAAAAACTGAAATTGCCTCCATGGATACTGGAGTTTACACTCTGCTGGTCAAAGGTCTATCTCCGGCGTCAAAGAAGCACATATTCGCAATTCGCCGCAGCACATACAAAGCCAAATATAGGGCTAGAGTATGCCAGTTAACCCAAGAACAGGACAATTTGACACAACGACTTCAAGAGGCTCAACAAACTATTGTCAATTTACAGGAAAGACTGCTGCAAATGACAGCAGAACGGGACACAGCAAGACGGCAAGTACTGCAGTGGCGTTTAGCTACTACGACACTGGCACAGCTACAGGGACGTGATCCTGGGACTTCCACAGAAGGACTGGGGAATCGACCTCCAAGGGGGGTGGTTTTCCCTAATCCCCAACCTTAGAACTTTCAATAAAAAAAAGAAAAAAAAAAAAAAAGAAAAGAGAAAACTAAGCTGATGTGAATGATGAAATGATTATGTATACTTCCATAATAAATATGATGGTGCATGCTTAAAAAGATAAATATAATTATGTATGTCTATAACCTATGTGACAGTACTAATGCTGTGCAGGGAGCATCGATAGGATTGCTCATATGTTGGTTGTAATGAAGGTCTACTGACCATTAAGTGACTGGTTAGCCTGATACAGCGGGCATGATGGAGTATTGGTATTAATATTTAAACATCAACTCGTTTGATGTAGGGGGTGTGCAGGGCCCTCTGGGTAAGGGTTGTGGTGTCCTAACAGGTGTTCAAGCTGCACGGATATGTCAACCTGAGGCCCAGTATCATTGCTGAAACAAATCCTGAAAATCCTTCTATAAAAAAAGTAAGCAAGAGGAAAAGTCCTCACAAGAGTGCCAAGGGGAGTTCCCTCTTTGTTTAACTATAAAATTTATGTTTTACTGTGTGATCATACCTTTGTGTATCCCTCACTACTAGTAGAAGTGTGTTTTGATCTTAGACGTTCGTATTAATCATGGTACGTTTGTGATGTGCTAAGTATTAATTACAATTAGCCTTTGGTGTGCTAGTAATATTTACTCTAGAAATTCATAGTCATGATAAATAGACAATCATTTGTAGAGTGTGATTTATTTTGTGACCCTTTTCAGGATCACAGGGGGGAATGTAGTGTATTAATATCTCACAATGAATATCTTATGATAAATATATTCTTATCACCATGTTTATAAGGTGTGCTGTAACATTCACCTAAGAAACATGTGTGTGTGTGTCACGCTACAAGTCCAGAGTGAGAGACAGGGGGTCAATGGAATTAACCAGGGGAAATTGAAAAACCTCTGGGTCAAAAGAGCAATCCATTTGCAATGCAAAACAGAACATGAAAGGCGGGCTAATGAACACAGAAAATGCATGGTCCAGGTTCGGAAAAGGTAATGACGTGTAACCATATGGAAATGAGCGGTAGCGAGGGGCCATGATTGGGAGGAGCTGTGAGGTGTAACCATGCTTTTAAAAAAGCACACCCTATGGAAGTTTCCACTGATAGGTAAAAAATTAACAAAGATATTCGTGGAAAAAGCAATGGAAATTATGTAAAATAGGAGGGGCTCAAAGGAGGAGCCCCAAGATCCAGAAAATGTATATAAGCTGACCACTTTCTGTATGTTGTCAGATGTTGTCCGGAGAACATCTCAAGTGTGGTTGTCTTGTGTTGTTGCAATAAACCACCCTGGACTGAGACTCAGCTACCTTTGTTCACTTTTTGACTACTGTTGGATATTTTTAACTGCCTTACCAAGGACTTAGAATTTTTGAAGAACTTAGTGCAAATCATTACGTTGTGGGGAGGCCCATCCACAACAGCCTGTCATCATCACCTCCAGCTTTTTCTGGAATGGCTGCCAGCATGGAGTCTGTTAGATGACAGAGTCAGGTCGGTCTGCTGTGTTAGTAGCGGATAAAAGCTGGTGGAGGCGGTTCGTTGGTGCTCTCACCTTGGACGGTGTTGCGCTGCTCTGGCTGTCACTGGGACTCCACTTGTGGCACAAACTAACGATTAAAACAACAATAAGATGAAGATGAGTTACCCAGGAACCAGGAAGGGTTTTCAGGCTGAACTGACATGCAGTCGTTTATTTATGCAGTTCTGACGTTTTCCTTGACTAAAACTAGTTTAACTTGGCCTAAAGACCCACAATTTAATGAATATTTAGTGTAAATCATTAAATTAATATTTAGTAATTCTTGCTATAGTCACGAGCTCCAGGTGGTGCTTTTGTTTCTTGTTATTTTGTTCAGATTTTGCCATATTCTGTGGTGTAATTTGCCATTTGACTTTTGCCACAGTGGTTCATTTGTCCTATTTTTAGGTGTTTTCTATATTAGTGCATTCTTTTGAGCTTAGCTTCCTTCTTTATTTTATTCTGTAACTAGTATCTGACCTGGTGTAGAGCTGCACAAGCCGGTTTCTCAGCGTGGTCCAGAGCTCGTTGAAGCTCAGAGTACCGGATTGCGGCTCTCCAGCATCGCCTGCCGTGGCCTCTGAGTGGTGGGTGGCGATAACCAATGCACGCGTGTTCATCATGACGAAGGAGCCAAGCTTCAAGACATAAACAACAAATCAGTAGCTTGTATGAGACGTTAAGCATGCAATTCAATTCATTTTATTTAGTTAGGATCCATCTTCCTCATCCAGCCCATAGATCCCTAAACAGTCACACATCAGAGACATTGGTTTCACCTTCCTGACAGCATAGAAAACAAAACTGGAAAACTTTAAAGCAGTTCTGCCTAGTGTGTTAAACTGAGGCTGTTTAATGTCTGTATTAACTATACCCCAGGATATAATAAACTCTGTGTCCTTACTTGACTTTTATGGACTTCTCTTAATAAAGTAATACTGCAGACCATGTGTCATATGATGCCAGCAGTTTTTAGATGTTGGCTGTTTATGAATGAAATAAGCTCTCTGGTCGTAAGCAGTGTGTTTGGCTCACAAGTCTTTTGCCACATTACTTGAATGTGACAAAAGGTGTCCCTCAGGGCTCTGAATTAGGGCCAAGATTTTCTACAATTTACAGAAATTAAAATCATTTTAAACCATGTTCCGTTCTCCTTCCACATCAGAAAAACGCACAACTTTGTGTTGGTGTTTAAACCAAAATCTGAATAAAAGACTTTGAAGTATGAGGTTACAATTACACAAATCGTATGATAGTTAATATAAACAAATTAAAAAATTGTTTGGTATGGTTTTCTATATTCTTTTTTTAAATAGTGTAGGTTCCCTAAATGTTTCATGAAAAATCTTTAAAAACATTCTTTCAGGATTAGCTTCTCAACGTGCTGAACAGCAGCCCTAGAAAGCTGCCTGTCACACAGACTTACATTGTCCTGGTCCGTCTGTGTTACAGCGGCTTCCTCCACCTGAACTGACTGCATCTGATCAGAGCTGGACTCTGGGGACCCTGGCTGGTACTTGCAGGATCTTGAAAAAAAAAAAAAAATTATATGTTTGCAAATGTTTCAGCATGGTGAATAGGGTGTGGTCAGAAGCCATGATATGTACAGAGCCTTACAAAAGCATGCAGACCAGCTGAACTTAGTTGCTTACTTTACAACCATAAACTTAATGGTATTTTTTTCAAAGATTTTATGGACAAAAGTGAGGCATGCATTTGTATTCAGCTCCCATTAATGTAACGTCTGGGTTTGACTTCCGGATCAGCAGAATCCACCTGTGCATTATCTAATGTTAGTATTAATACATAAAATACCAACAAACAGCATCATGAAAGAACTAGGGCTGAAACGATTCCTCAAATGATTAGAGTAACTCGATTTGAAAATTTATTTCAGGCAAATGATCTGCCTCGAGGCTTTGTCAAATTCAGTTTAACTGCTCAGCGAACTGTTCAGGTGGGTATTGGTGTTGCAAAAAAACTCCCCTTTCATCTAATAATAGCCTGCACTGCTGATACGTGGACACCAAGTGCAGTTAGCATTCACGGAGGGAGGCAAAAAGAAGCCAAGAGAGTGTTAAACCTAACAGAAAAAAGCGCAGCACTTGTTCTACTAAACTGAATTAGCATTCCCTAACAGCACGGCGAGGCTGCAACACCTGAGCAGGAAACTGCGGACCATATCGGGAGCCACTCGGTTCATTCAGGTGTTGGAGAAGGGATAATGGCTCTAAGGTACTAGACCTGGACACCCCTGGTTTAGAGAAAAGCATATTCATAAGCTAGAGCAGCCTGGTCAAAGTCCAGACTGAAATCTAAATGGAAACTTGTGGCAAGACATAAGGCTGCTGCCACATAATCTCCTGTCTGCCTGTCTGCCTGAGCTATTTTGTAAAGAAGAATAGGCGACATGTTCTGTCTGTAGACGTGCAAAGCTGGTTGAGAAATACTTCATTGGGAGCTGTAAGTGCAGGGAAACCTGTTGGCCTGGGGGCTGAATACAAATGCAAACCACACTTTTCATTTGCTTTTTCATTTTATGTGAAACAGTTCATGGGGTGTGAAAAATCTTAAGATGTCAGTCAAAACTTACATCGGGGTTCAACGTGGCTGATCCAGATTCTGGAGGTGGGAAGACTTCTTCTGGCTTTTAGATCAAAGAGCAGAAAACAGACAACATGGATCACATTTCTGAAAATCTAAGGCAGCTGTGTGTTTCAGTGAAGGGAGAAAACAGTTGGACAGGTTCTGACCTTGTTCTGGAAGCTCTCCACAACAATGCCCACCAGGATGTTGAGGACCACATTCTTTCCAAGAATATTTACTACAACAAAGTAGAAAAAGGCAAAGGCAGAGACTGATGCCATCATCTCATAGAGGAGTCCAGTCCAGTCCCCTCCAGTCAAAGCCTGCAGGAATATGAACAAATAAATATGAATATACAACAAACTATACAAAATGGCAACAACTTTAATACCAGACTCTGACCTGGAACACCGTGACCATGGACCAGAGGAGCGTGTCAAAGTTTTTCTTGGGATCCTCCATGTCTACGATGTTGGAGCTGAAATCTGGACCTGAGCTCTCAATCTTGCATCCAAACAAATGCATTCCCATGATGCTGCAGGGACACAGCAGATACAAATTAAAACTACTCATCTTTGCTCTGCTAGATATAGGACTCAGTGTGAGCACGCACCCGAAGAGATAGATCCCAAATAACAGCAGCCAGCAGAGCATGGCCACCTCCACCATGGTCCTCTTCAGCACCAGCAGTTGTTTTTGCAGGTAGGGAATGAAGTGCAACAGCTTCCCTAATCGCAGCACTTGAAAGGCACCAATCCCCGATAGCTCGCTGTCAGATTGGGCTCCGAGTTCCCACAAACTGAAAGGCACAAACATTTTAGTTTGCTGTACAGTTAGCGTTACACATAAAACTCTGAAACAGAGAAACGTTTGGAATCTGAATCCAGTTTATTTGAGTTTCACTGGATAATGACCTGTCTCGAGTCTACGCTACAAGCCAGGTCAGACACCCACTTGCATGGGATCATACCTGATGATGACGATGGCAAAGTCACACACGTTGCTCCAATCCTGGAAGTAAGTCCACCTGAAGGCGAGGAGTTTGAGAATCATCTCCAGGATAAAGAGAGCAGCGAAGATACTGTTACTGATCTGCAATGCCATGGTCATCAGGGGAGGCTGCAGGAGGACGTGATACAGAGAGTATGAAGATGGAGATGAGACAAGGCCTGAAACCTTAGCTTGAAACTGCACTGAAGGCGTGTCAGAGACAGATAAAAACAGCATGATCATGATCCCTAAAGGTTAAACAATAATGTGACTCTATGAGGACTCGGAATCACAGATCAGCTGTTCTTCTGACATCCAGCCAACAACTTTTCAAAAATGTCTTACCTGGTTATGGTGCTCCACAGCCATGCAGAGGATGTTCAAGCAAATGACAGCCATGATTACTGTGGTGAATATTTGGCCTGTCACCATCACCTCCAGCTTTTTCTGGAATGGCTGCCAGCATGGAGTCTGTTAGATGACAGAGTCAGGTCGGTCTGCTGTGTTAGTAGCGGATAAAAGCTGGTGGAGGCGGTTCGTTGGTGCTCTCACCTTGGACGGTGTTGCCCTGCTCTGGCTGTCACTGGGACTCCACTTGTGGCACAAACTAACGATTAAAACAACAATAAGATGAAGATGAGTTACCCAGGAACCAGGAAGGGTTTTCAGGCTGAACTGACATGCAGTCGTTTATTTATGCAGTTCTGACGTTTTCCTTGACTAAAACTAGTTTAACTTGGCCTAAAGACCCACAATTTAATGAATATTTAGTGTAAATCATTAAATTAATATTTAGTAATTCATGCTATAGTCACGAGCTCCAGGTGGTGCTTTTGTTTCTTGTTATTTTGTTCAGATTTTGCCATATTCTGTGGTGTAATTTGCCATTTGACTTTTGCCACAGTGGTTCATTTGTCCTATTTTTAGGTGTTTTCTATATTAGTGCATTCTTTTGAGCTTAGCTTCCTTCTTTATTTTATTCTGTAACTAGTATCTGACCTGGTGTAGAGCTGCACAAGCCGGTTTCTCAGCATGGTCCAGAGCTTGTTGAAGCTCAGAGTACCGGATTGCGGCTCTCCAGCATCGCCTGCCGTGGCCTCTGAGTGGTGGGTGGCGATAACCAATGCACGCGTCTTCATCATGACGAAGGAGCCAAGCTTCAAGACATAAACAACAAATCAGTAGCTTGTATGAGACGTTAAGCATACAATTCAATTCACTTTATTTAGTTAGGATCCATCTTCCTCATCCAGCCCATAGATCCCTAAACAGTCACACATCAGAGACATTGGTTTCACCTTCCTGACAGCATAGAAAACAAAACTGGAAAACTTTAAAGCAGTTCTGCCTAGTGTGTTAAACTGAGGCTGTTTAATGTCTGTATTAACTATACCCCAGGATATAATAAACTCTGTGTCCTTACTTGACTTTTATGGACTTCTCTCAATAAAGTAATACTGCAGACCATGTGTCATCTGATGCCAGCAGTTTTTAGATGTTGGCTGCTCAGACTAAGCAGTTGGCTGTTTATGAATGAAATAAGCTCTCTGGTCGTAAGCAGTGTGTTTGGCTCACAAGTCTTTTGCCACATTACTTGAATGTGACAAAAGGTGTCCCTCAGGGCTCTGAATTAGGGCCAAGATTTTCTACAATTTACAGAAATTAAAATCATTTTAAACCATGTTCCGTTCTCCTTCCACATCAGAAAAACGCACAACTTTGTGTTGGTGTTTAAACCAAAATCTGAATAAAAGACTTTGAAGTATGAGGCTACAATTACACAAATCGTATGATAGTTAATATAAACAAATTAAAAAATTGTTTGGTATGGTTTTCTATATTCTTTTTTTAAATAGTGTAGGTTCCCTAAATGTTTCATGAAAAATCTTTAAAAACATTCTTTCAGGATTAGCTTCTCAACGTGCTGAACAGCAGCCCTAGAAAGCTGCCTGTCACACAGACTTACATTGTCCTGGTCCGTCTGTGTTACAGCGGCTTCCTCCACCTGAACTGACTGTATCTGATCAGAGCTGGACTCTGGGGGACCCTGGCTGGTACTTGCAGGATCCTGAAAAAAAAAAAAACTATATATATATATATATTTATGTTTGCAAATGTTTCAGCATGGTGAATAGAGTGTGGTCAGAAGCCATGATATGTACAGAGCCTTACAAAAGCATGCAGACCAGCTGAACTTAGTTGCTTACTTTACAACCATAAACTTAATGGTATTTTTTTCAAAGATTTTATGGACAAAAGTCCAGTCCCAACAATGGCCACCAGGATGTTGAGGACCACATTCTTTCCAAGAATAATGACTACATCAAAGTAGAAACCACCAAAGGCAGAGACTGATGCCATCATCTCATAGAGGAGTCCAGTCCAGTCCCCTCCAGTCAAAGCCTGCAGGAATATGAACAAATAAATATGAATATACAACAAACTATACAAAATGGCAACAACTTTAATACCAGACTCTGACCTGGAACACCGTGACCATGGACCAGAGGAGCGTGTCAAAGTTTTTCTTGGGATCCTCCATGTCTACGATGTTGGAGCTGAAATCTGGACCTGAGCTCTCAATCTTGCATCCAAACAAATGCATTCCCATGATGCTGCAGGGACACAGCAGATACAAATTAAAACTACTCATCTTTGCTCTGCTAGATATAGGACTCAGTGTGAGCACGCACCCGAAGAGATAGATCCCAAATAACAGCAGCCAGCAGTGCATGGACCACATTCTTTCCAAGAATAATGACTACAACAAAGTAGAAACCACCAAAGGCAGAGACTGATGCCATCATCTGATAGAGGACTGAAGTCCAGTCCCCTCCAGTCAAAGCCTGCAGGAATATGAACAAATAAATATGAATATTGTGGCGGACCACTAGGGGGCTCCACTCTCACTCAGTGGAGAGGTTGTAGTGATGAGAAATATGTTTGTTAGTTGGTGTATATATATATGGTTTTCTGTACAGTTGCTCTCAGTTGGAGTCGAGTAAAGAACTGTTCAAACCTACATCCTTTGTGTCGTCATTATCACTCCTCCACATTGGTGACCGCTGTGAGCCAACATGTCCACATCTGATGGCCTGCCCAGCTCCTCACAGCCAAGGATGGATTACGGACCGGGGGGGCCCAAGACCAAAACTGTTTCAACATATACGATACAATACATTGTTATTTCATAGGGCGTCTGATGAAAACAGGGAGGGAGTGGGGCCCTCTGACTTTTGGCTACCAAGGGCCCTTTGAGGGTTGGGGTGGGGGGGTACTTCCTACCAGGGCCCTCTGACTAACCACAGGCCCTTAGGGTGCTTTTAGCGGGCTCCACAGCTGGCCCTGCTAGTCAGCCGTGGGCCCTGATGAAAGCAAATTGGCAAATTAGAATTTTCCAAATGTATCAAAACTCTCCCCTCCTTTAAAACGTGACATGCAGGCTGTGACGCGATGCGTTCTATTGGATCACCGGCGCGAAAGCGCGACAGGTAGCCTATTAGTTTTTTTGTTTTAATCTGTTATAGCATGCTTCCTTGCCTTGCCAAGTGTAGATGGCAGAAAATAGTGAATAGAAAATGTAATGAACGTACAATTACAGTCGAGGATTTAAACATAGTAAGTATAGTATGGGTGGCAAGAAGACAAATGGATCATACAGCTAATAGCAAGATTTAATGCAGCCACAATGATTTCAGGTAGGACAATATGGTTTCCTTTATCATATGCCCGCCGTGGCAGCAGTAGTTGGCAATAAAGTCTCTAGAAATATGATTTTGACTGCGTCCGGTAGTGTGTGTCGTTATATCTTAGGTTAGATTTCATAGCTTCATAGCTTTCATAACTTGTCTCTCTTACAAGCTATGGCACACTTTTTACAACTTGTCTCTCTGACAAGCTAACGCACGCCCACCTTCCAACAACATTTTAGGCTACACGGTGCACTTCAGCTAACATCCCACGTCTAAACCTTAGCAAGTTGTTAATTTCATTGAACATATTGACAGTGTTTCTGATTGCGCTTAGTTTCAACAATTTAATTCTCTTTGAGATCGTGTGCATATAGCTGCACCTAGTATTTCTGCTAGGTTTCATTCAACTCTGGCTACTCCATTGCGACACGAGTGGCTTAATGTGCCACGACCAGGCTAGCTATAATTGTCCGGAAAGACGTAAAGCGACAAACCGCTTCAATTTATTCACAATCCACAATAGCATTGTTTGTAAACATTTTTTTTATTTTTATTTTTGGGGGGGGGGGGCGAATTCTTTGCCCAGGGGCCCAGGCTACCCTTAATCCGTCCCTGCTCACAGCCGATCGCTGTCTCTGGTGGACCTCCACCGGCTTCTCCGGCTTCTTTTGCTGCGGCCGTTAAGATTCCGGATTTCTGGCTACATGATCCGCAATCATGGTTCTTCCACGTCGAAGCACAGTTTGCTCTTCGTGGAATCTCATCGGACGACACAAAGTACCACTATGTGGTTTCGGCGCTGGATCCACCATCTACCAGCCGCGCGATGACCCTGCTTCGCAATCAGTGGCGCAAAAAGTGGGTATGCACTATATGCAGTGCATAGGGGCGCAGCACCATGGGGGCGCCAAAGTGATGGTAAAAAAAAAAAGTTTTGGTATTTTCTATATGTAGCTGCTATTGTGCTTTTCTTTAACATTTTTGAATTTCCTCAATGTTTTAAATAACATTTTAGAACAAAACATGTTAGAGTAGACGCCCTATGTCATAAGATTCCACCGTAGAATTTTGACACAAGAGGGAGCGGGGAGAAGCATCCCGCTGCAGCCTGCGGGAAGGCTGCAGCGGGATGTACTTGGGAGCGGGGGCGCCGTGAGCGCTGAGCGAGCAGATAGAATAGCCTACGAGTAGTGAGTTTAGTTGTCTATGGAAAATGGATAAATCAAGAAAGCTGTGGGGGGCGAAAAATAAAAAAAGGAAGAGGGAAAGGGAGATGGCATGTCAAGGGATGCAACAGCAGTTAAACAAGTGGATGGTGAAAGGCAACAGGTAGGAATTAAAGTTTGACGGCTGTGCTTGGAGGCTTGAAAATAACGAGGTTGCTGAGTTGAAAACTGGAAAATATAAGGCAGGAATTTGCTTAAGCGAGGCGGTGAATTGGCGGGGCGACAAGTTTTGCGCGGATCGACTGGGGGGGGGGAGGCGGTAGCGTGAGTATAGCGCTGCGGGAAACCCTGTAAGGTAGCAGGTACAATACAGGACAAGAACCTGGAAAAGAGATACATAAACTGGTTTATCATGGAATCATTAATATATTTTGTTTTACCATTAGCTGTTGATGTACATAACTGATGCAATGACTTTGGTTTACCATGGAATCATGCATAGATTTGCTCCCGTTACTTAGGCTTGTATATTCATACAATATGAATATATATGAACAGACTAGCTTGTGTTTGCTAACAGTGGGAATGTAGCAGCCAAATGGGGGTTTACAGCTAGCTTCTAGCTTAATGCAAAACCAATGTTGCTGCGCTGACATAGTGGAAAATATAAGGTAGCATGTACAATAAATGACCAGAATCCAGAAAACATAACTTATGCAGTAACTCATGCATAAATAATATGCAATAAAGATGTTTTTTACCATTAGCTGTTCATGTTAGCTGTGCTGTCAGACATGTAGGCTGCTTTACATTTGTTGGGTGACATGGAAGCTGTAATTACAGGGTCACATCTCTCTCTCTAAAGGTCTGTGCTAAGGCTATCCATATTTCTACTTTTTAAAATCCAAAATGTGAATGTAATTTAAACAGCAGCAAAACCTTACTGCATAATAGTTTGTTCTGATGCCATCACTAGGCTGATTTAGAAAGGCTGCATTAAGTTGCATTGGTTATAATGATAATGTTAATGTTTGTCAATTTGCAACTGTTTATTATGTGTTAACATTGTTAATAATATACCATCTAATTATTATTATGGTAGGCCTACAGTGGCTGATATACTTTAAAATAAACCTTTATTATTTAAAGACCATACATGATGATGTCTGGCACTTATTTATTTATTTTAATCCAGGGGGGGGCGCCAAAACTGATGCTGCATACCCCTCTTATACTGGGTAGTTGCGCCCCTGTTCGCAATCCTCCCGCGGAGGGAAAGTACAGCGCGCTCAAACACCTGCTTCTCCGCCGTTACTCCCTGTCCGACGCAGAACGCGCCGAGAAGTTGCTTTCTTTCTCGGGGTTAGGGGATGGCACGGCTTTGGAGCTAATGGAAAGCATGCTGTCCTTACTTGGTGACGATGAAGGCGGATTTCTTTTTATTCACCTCTTCCTGCGACAACTCCCGGCTCCGGTGCGGATCGCTCTGGCTAACTCGTCCCTGCTGCGGGAGAAGGATTACCGCTCGCTGGCTGAGGAAGCTGATCGCATCCTCCTTGCTTCCAGGACCTTCACGGTCCAGTCGCTGGCCAAGGAACCTACGGAAGGTTTTTCTGAGCCTTTGCTTTTACCATCAGCGCTTCGGCGTCAGGGCGCGGCGCTGCCTCCCGCCCTGCAGCTTCAAGCCGCCGGGAAACGACCAAGCCGACGCCTGCTAGCAGCCGCGGCCGTCGGCGATAAGGAGAGGCTGCTCTTTATTGAGGATTCGCGATCGGGGAGACGTTTTCTGGTGGATTCAGGTTCGCAGAAGAGCCTCGTTCCCCCGGCGGGCTCCGACAGGCTTGCTGAGGGCTGCGGTCCCCAGCTGACTGCCGCTAACGGTTCTCCCATCACAACGTTTGGAGAAAGGTTGGTGACTGTCTGTTTCAATGGACGTGACTTCCAGTGGAACTTTGTAGTAGCAGCGAGCTCTGTCCCCATCATAGGAGCTGACTTCCTCTGTGCTTACGGCCTGCTTGTGGACGTTGCAAACCGGCGTTTAATAGGGCTTGGGATCCGCGTTGCATTGTGGGACGTGGCGGCCATGTTGATGGCTACGCGACCGTTAACATAGCGCTGACATAACGTTGTGTCTTTTTCTTCACTGCCTTGTATAACGCGAGGAGTTGGGCCGTTAGTAGTACATACGATTTTTTTAGCTTCAGGGGACGCGTTCCAGCGTTTATTGTCGGACTTTCCTTCACTGACTCTCCCCAATTTTTCTAACACAGACACAAAGCACGGGATAGAGCATTATATCCCCACAACTGGCGCTCCTGTGTTTGCGCGCGCGCGCCGCCTTGACGCGGCAAAGCTGGCTGTTGCGCGGGAGGAGTTTGCCAACATGGAGCGTTTAGGGATCGTGAGGCGCTCCAACAGCCCCTGGGCGTCGCCGTTGCACATGGTGCCCAAGTCGGACGGCCAGTGGCGGCCTTGTGGGGATTTCCGTCGTCTAAATAACGTCACAGAGAATGACCGTTATCCTATCCCCCACAGACATGAATACGTAGACGCCGCGTTCTCGGTTGAGAGGCGTGCCGACAGAGCGGCCATCTTAGGTCAGACCAAGCTGCAGTCAGACAGAATACAAGTCAGTGGTGTTTTATGTTTTCAGACACTCTGAATCCGGTGAATTCTCAACCGATTTCCAGATAAATTAGCTGACTGAAGACGTCACCCCTTTAGGGGCTACATGAGACCAATTGATTGAATTAAAAGATTGATAGTCTAACTTAATACATAATTTTGATTTTGTATTGACAGTCAGCAAACTTCCAGAGCTACGTCCCAGGATGCCCGACTTTTGCTCGGCTTATGGGTGTGGAAATAAAAGGGCATTACAAACCAGATCCCGGGGAATTACCTTCCACAAGTAAGATTTTATGATAGTTAATCCTCATACTTTACAGTTACAGTTTTTTCCGGCATAAACACATTGTGTGCTAATGGGTAGCAGGGATGGAAGCGGAGAAAAGTACATTAAACACCCTGATTTCTAAAAGATCTGACTGAGGATATATATATATATTTATATGTATATATTTATATGTATATATGTATGTATATATATATATATATATATATGTATGTATAGATAGAGAGAGAGAGAGATGTGTGTATAATTTCTGTTTATTATATTAATATGTAACTGAAAATATATAACTGTGAGTATATATATCATCCCGTTAGACTTCAGTTTAAATTGTTTCTGTTCTGAATAAATATGTGTAATCTGTCTGAAAGGTCACCAGCATTGTGAACATATGATTTAAATTAAATCTGAGCTGCCTCCTATTTATTTTGACAGCAGATGTCTGATCTGTGGTCTGACCCAAGATGGCCGCCCTGTAGGCACGTCAGTCTAGCGGCCGGCAGCATACAATGGGGCGTCTACGTATATGATGTCTATGCTATCCCCCACATCAAGGATTTCTCTGCCCATCTCTCCGGGACATCCATTTTTTCCAAAGTGGATTTGGTGCGGGGTTATCACCAGGTCCCCGTGAGAGCTGAGGACATTCCTAAAACCGCGGTGATCACTGCGTTTGGCCTGTTTGAGTTTTTACGCATGCCGTTCGGCCTTAAAGGTGCAGCTCAAACATTTCAGCGGTTGATGGATTCCGTTCTGCGAGGATTGTCGTTTGGACGACATCCTTGTGGCCAGCAGCTCGGCCGAACAGCACGTGTCCCACCTACGTCAGGTTTTTCAACGTTTGGCGGCACATGGCCTGATTGTCAACCCGGCGAAGTGCCAATTTGGGTTGCCGGTCATTGATTTTTTTGGGGCACCGCATTTCTGCCAGTGGTGCGGTCCCATTGCCACAGAAAGTTCAGGCGGTGGCCGATTTTCCCCGCCCTCAGACGGTTAAAGCCCTGCAGGAGTTCTTGGGGATGGTTAATTTTTACAACCGCTTTATCCCCAAAGCAGCACAACTTCTGCAGCCGCTTTACGGTGCGCTCAAACAGAAAAAAGCCACCGACAGCATCGACTGGGTCCCTGAACGCCTCCAGGCGTTTGGTGGCGCTAAGTCTGCTTTGGCCGATGCTGCTCTTCTGGCCCACCCTTCCCAGTCAGCACAGATCGCGTTGACAACTGATGCATCTGACGTGGCTGTGGGGGCGGTTTTAGAGCAGCATGTCTCTGTTGTTTGGCAGCCACTTGCCTTTTTCAGCCGCACTTTGCGAGACAATGAACGCAAATACAGCGTTTTTGATAGAGAGTTGCTTGCTCTCTACCTGGCTACACGCCATTTTAGATATTTTCTGGAGGGCCGCTCATTTACTGCCTTTGTGGACCACAAGCCCCTCATCTTTGCCATGTCCAAAACATCTGACCCCTGGTCCGCACGACAGCAACGCCACCTTGCCGCCATTTCTGAATTCACGACTGACATTCAGCATGTTGCTGGCAAGTCCAACTTAGTGGCTGACTGTCTGTCTCGTGCGCTGATCTCCCCAGTTTATGTCGGTATCGATTTTTCTGCTATGGCTGCAGACCAGCGCAGTGATGCAGACATCCTCGCGTTACAGTCTGGGTCCACGGGCCTCCAGCTGGAGGAAAGACAGATGCAGGAAGGTGGTCCTCCTCTGATCTGTGATGTTTCTACTGGCTGTCCCCGCCCTCTGGTTCCTGTTTCGTGGCGCCGCCGGGTTTTTGACACGTTACACTCCCTCTCGCATCCCGGCATTAGGGCCTCCGTCAAACTGGTCAGTTCTAAATTCGTTTGGACTGGACTGCGCAAAACGGTTAGAGAATGGGCTGCAGGCTGTGTTCAGTGCCAGCGTGCTAAGGTCCAGAGGCACACTAAAGCACCTTTGGAACCATTTCCCATCCCTGACAAGCGGTTTGCTCATGTGCATGTAGACCTTGTGGGTCCCCTTCCTCCATCACAGGGTTTCACACATCTCCTGACCATGATCGATCGTACCACCCGGTGGCCGGAAGTGGTTCCGCTGTCATCTATAACGTCAGCATCGGTGGCCCGGGCTTTCCTGTCCAACTGGGTTGCACGTTTTGGCCCCCCCTCTGACATTACCTCTGACAGAGGCCCACAGTTCGTTTCAGAGCTTTGGTCTGCCATGGCCGATGGTCTGGGGGTCAAGATCCACCGCACCACTGCGTACAATCCGCAGGCTAATGGGTTGTGTGAGCGGTTCCACAGGTCTTTGAAAGCTGCGCTCCGTGCTTCTTTAACTGATGGAAACTGGGTTGACCGCCTTCCATGGGTCATGCTTGGTTTGCGTTCAGCTGTTAAAGAGGACCTTGGCTCTTCCACAGCTGAACTGGTTTTCGGTCAGCCCCTGCGTGTCCCTGGGGCGTTTTTACCTGATTCCCCTACGCCACAGTTCGGTCCACTTGGGCAACGGTTTTTCTCTCAGGGAGACTCTCTTCATGTTCCTACCCCTGTTCACCATTGTTTGCCCCAGTCCTTTGTTCCTGAAAACTTAAAGGCCTCTAAATTTGTTTTCGCTCGACACGATGCACATAGAACACCACTACGACCTTTTTATGATGGCCCTTTCAGGGTCCTTGAACCAGGGCCTAAACATTTTCTTTTAGATTTGGGAGGGCGTAAGGAAACTATCTGTATCGACAGGCTAAAACCCGCTCATGTGCTGGCAGACGATCAGGTGGGAACGGCCCAAGCTCCTCGCAGGGGAAGACCCCCCTCCACTGTTTTAATGGACCGCTGTTCTCCCTCCAGAGATCCTCATTTGTCGGAGCTCAACCCCCCTGCAGCCCCTCCGTGTCGCCCTCGTCCTCAGGCACGGATGTCCCAGGATCATTGTGACAAGCCTAATCCTAATCAATTTGGGTAGGGTTTTTTCTAAAAACGTTCGAAATGTAAAAAAAAGCACAATAAATACTCATGTTTTAGGGGTTTAGATTATGTTAGCTTGTAAAGAAAAGTGGGGGGAGGGACTTGGTAGGTAAAACAGATTTCACAGATCCCTGCATCTTTCCTAAGCTTGTAAATAACAGATAACTTTATTTTGATTTCTCCATAAATGCCTTATCTCCTCCTCAGACATATTACTATAACGCCCGGACCAGAGAGTCGTCATGGAGCAAACCGGACAATGTGAAGATAATCCAGCAGTCTGAACTCAACCCTCTCCTGGTAGCCGGGGCTTCAGCTGCAGGTTCGGGGGCAAACGTGGGAGCGAGCGGGGCTGCTAGCACCAACAGCGGCAACACCTCTGCCAGCTCAGCGGCAGCCGCCTCCCCCACTCAGACCCCGGCCTCTACCCCAGCCCACACGCTCACCTCCAGCGCGGGCCCCACCACAACCCCCTCACCCTCCGCGACCATCGCAGGTAAACCGCCAAGCTCCGACCACGCCGACGCGTTGGCGCACGCTGACACAAAGCCTAAAGTCCCTCTTTGCTTTTGCGTTTCTGTTCCTCACAGCCACCGTTGTAGCAGACCTCCCCCCCGTCGCCACAGTGAGCTCGACTGTTTCCGTGTCGCCGGTCACCGTGGTGACTGTTTCCACGGTGCCGTCACCTGTCACAGCAGTCCAGACGGTTCCTCTGCTGCCAGCAGCCTTGCCTCACAGTGTGGCCCAGCCCACTGCAGCCATACCTGCCTTCCCACCCGTCATGGTGCCACCTTTCCGGGTGCCTTTGCCAGGCATGCACATCCCGCTACCAGGTGAGAGCGACACCCGGTAGCTGAAAAGCCGGTACTCTAATGGTTCTGGAATACGGACTGGATTATTATTTGTTTAATGCTCGGGGTTTCTGGACAAATTATAAATGTTTTGTCTTGTTTGCGAATGTTGCTTCGTGGCTTATTGTAGCAACCCCTAGAACTGCAGCATAGAGTCCTAGAGGTCCTAGTCCCAATGAAACGTTTAGTGCTGGTGCAATACCCTGAAAAAACATACCCCTAAACGGTTTGTTTTTTTTACATTGCATTCAAAAACTTTTGTATTTTATGTAATAGAACAACACAAATTATTTTACAGGGTGGGGGAGTCTAGTTTTCAGAAAGAATTTAAGTAAAAATGCTTTATATTCAGACCTTTTTTGATTTCCTCTGAACAACATCCAGTACAACCAGTTGCCTTCAGAGGTCTGCTAGCTAGAAAATAGTCAAGTTGTGTATTTTAGTCTGAATATCCAGTCTCCAGCAGGGACAGGGAAGGTGAATGAAGGAAAGCACAGGGCAATCATGTCCTGTTAGAGGCTGCTAAAGCATTAAGATTGGGGTGAGCTTCACCCTCCAGTAGGACGGCAACATACAGGGAGAGCTACAGTGGAATGGCCCAGTCAAAGTCCAGTGCCCGTATTCACACAGATTGCTAAGACTAAAAATAGCTCTTAGTGACGTCATTTTAAGGCCGGTTGGCACGGCAGGATTTTTAGCCCGATTTTCACACCGATCTCCCACTTCGGAGAGGCGCCAATTATCGGCGTGTCTCTTAAGAGAATATCCTGCCGTCGGGACCGCTCCGACCTCAAATCGGGGACATTGAACATGTTGGATTGTTTTGCCCCGATATCCTACAGTGTGCGGTGTCCTCTGAGGACAAATGAGCACGCAGCCTGTTGAATGTGACGTGTAGCCAATCAGAAAGCGAGGTGAGGGATTCCCCGAGAGAAAAAACAACAACTCGCCTCCATTTCTTAGTGCAGCAAGCATAGAGTCACGTTGTCTCCGCTTCTTTAACCAACACCTTTTCTTTTTATGTTTTTTCTCCGTTAAAATTGGTCCACTAAATATCACCATTATTCTTCCTGGTCGTCCATATTTATTTACTCTGTACTCACGTTTGATCTTGAGAGGATTCTCAAGATTTCCCGTCTGACATCTGAATGATCTTAAGCGAAATCCGTTCGTGTGTGGTGTGTTGTACTCGCCGTCTGACCGGACACCGTACGACCAAACCTGTTTTATCTAGAAGTTTTTTTTATCGTTACATGTGCCGTCTCGCAGGCTTTGAAAATCGGTCGACCTTTTTAAAATCCTGTCGTGTGAAGCAGCCTTTAGAGAAAATCTTAGAATTTCTCGAATTCTAAGGTTTTTCCTAGAATTTTACTTTGGTAAAATAAATTATTCACAAAGCATTTTGGGCCTTAAGGGAGCTTCTAAAATGAAAAAATATTAGGAGTAGTGAGGAGGACTTTTAGCGAGCCGAGTGTCTTAAGCACAGAAGATGGTTCAAAGATTTTATGGACAAAAGTGAGGCATGCATTTGTATTCAGCTCCCATTAATCTAACGTCTGGGTTTGACTTCCGGATCAGCAGAATCCACCTGTGCATTATCTAATGTTAGTATTAATACATAAAATACCAACAAACAGCATCATGAAAGAACTAGGGCTGAAACGATTCCTCAAATGATTAGAGTAACTCGATTTGAAAATTTATTTCAGGCAAATGATCTACCTCGAGGCTTTGTCAAATTCAGTTTAACTGCTCAGCGAACTGTTCAGGTGGGTATTGGTGTTGCAAAAAAACTCCCCTTTCATCTACTAATAGCCTGCACTGCTGATACGTGGACACCAAGTGCAGTTAGCATTCACGGAGGGAGGCAAAAAGAAGCCAAGAGAGTGTTAAACCTAACAGAAAAAAGCGCAGCACTTGTTCTACTAAACTGAATTAGCATTCCCTAACAGCACGGCGAGGCTGCAACACCTGAGCAGGAAACTGCGGACCATATCGGGAGCCACTCAGTTCATTCAGGTGTTGGAGAAGGGATAATAGCTCTAAGGTACTAGACCTGGACACCCCTGGTTTAGAGAAAAGCATATTCATAAGCTAGAGCAGCCTGGTCAAAGTCCAGACTGAAATCTAAATGGAAACTTGTGGCAAGACATAAGGCTGCTGCCACATAATCTCCTGTCTGCCTGTCTGCCTGAGCTATTTTGTAAAGAAGAATAGGCGACATTTTCTGTCTGTAGACGTGCAAAGCTGGTTGAGAAATACTTCATTGGAAGCTGTAAGTGCAGGGAAACCTGTTGGCCTGGGGGCTGAATACAAATCTGCAAACCACACTTTTCATTTGCTTTTTCATTTTATGTGAAACAGTTCATGGGGTGTGAAAAATCTTAAGATGTCAGTCAAAACTTACATCGGGGTTCAACGTGGCTGATCCAGATTCTGGAGGTGGGAAGACTTCTTCTGGCTTTTAGATCAAAGAGCAGAAAACAGACAACATGGATCACATTTCTGAAAATCTAAGGCAGCTGTGTGTTTCAGTGAAGGGAGAAAACAGTTGGACAGGTTCTGACCTTGTTCTGGAAGCTCTCCACAACAATGCCCACCAGGATGTTGAGGACCACATTCTTTCCAAGAATATTTACTACAACAAAGTAGAAAAAGGCAAAGGCAGAGACTGATGCCATCATCTCATAGAGGAGTCCAGTCCAGTCCCCTCCAGTCAAAGCCTGCAGGAATATGAACAAATAAATATGAATATACAACAAACTATACAAAATGGCAACAACTTTAATACCAGACTCTGACCTGGAACACCGTGACCATGGACCAGAGGAGCGTGTCAAAGTTTTTCTTGGGATCCTCCATGTCTACGATGTTGGAGCTGAAATCTGGACCTGAGCTCTCAATATTGCATCCAAACAAATGCATTCCCATGATGCTGCAGGGACACAGCAGATACAAATTAAAACTACTCATCTTTGCTCTGCTAGATAGCTAGCGTTACACATAAAACTCTGAAACAGAGAAACGTTTGGAATCTGAATCCAGTTTATTTGAGTTTCACTGGATAATGACCTGTCTCGAGTCTACGCTACAAGCCAGGTCAGACACCCACTTGCATGGGATCATACCTGATGATGACGATGGCAAAGTCACACACGTTGCTCCAATCCTGGAAGTAAGTCCACCTGAAGACGAGGACTTTGACAATCATCTCCAGGATAAAGAGAGCAGCGAAGATACTGTTACTGATCTGCAATGCCATGGTCATCAGGGGAGGCTGCAGGAGGACGTGATACAGAGAGTATGAAGATGGAGATGAGACAAGGCCTGAAACCTTAGCTTGAAACTGCACTGTTGGCGTGTCAGAGACAGATAAAAACAGCATGATCATGATCCCTAAAGGTTAAACAATAATGTGACTCTATGAGGACTCGGAATCACAGATCAGCTGTTCTTCTGACATCCAGCCAACAACTTTTCAAAAATGTCTTACCTGGTTATGGTGCTCCACAGCCATGCAGAGGATGTTCAAGCAAATGACAGCCATGATTACTGTGGTGAATATTTGGCCTGTCACCATCACCTCCAGCTTTTTCTGGAATGGCTGCCAGCATGGAGTCTGTTAGATGACAGAGTCAGGTCGGTCTGCTGTGTTAGTAGCGGATAAAAGCTGGTGGAGGCGGTTCGTTGGTGCTCTCACCTTGGACGGTGTTGCCCTGCTCTGGCTGTCACTGGGACTCCACTTGTGGCACAAACTAACGATTAAAACAACAATAAGATGAAGATGAGTTACCCAGGAACCAGGAAGGGTTTTCAGGCTGAACTGACATGCAGTCGTTTATTTATGCAGTTCTGACGTTTTCCTTGACTAAAACTAGTTTAACTTGGCCTAAAGACCCACAATTTAATGAATATTTAGTGTAAATCATTAAATTAATATTTAGTAATTCATGCTATAGTCACGAGCTCCAGGTGGTGCTTTTGTTTCTTGTTATTTTGTTCAGATTTTGCCATATTCTGTGGTGTAATTTGCCATTTGACTTTTGCCACAGTGGTTCATTTGTCCTATTTTTAGGTGTTTTCTATATTAGTGCATTCTTTTGAGCTTAGCTTCCTTCTTTATTTTATTCTGTAACTAGTATCTGACCTGGTGTAGAGCTGCACAAGCCAGTTTCTCAGCATGGTCCAGAGCTTGTTGAAGCTCAGAGTACCGGATTGCGGCTCTCCAGCATCGCCTGCCGTGGCCTCTAAGTGGTGGGTGGCGATAACCAATGCACGCGTCTTCATCATGACGAAGGAGCCAAGCTTCAAGACGTAAACAACAAATCAGTAGCTTGTATGAGACGTTAAGCATACAATTCAATTCACTTTATTTAGTTAGGATCCATCTTCCTCATCCAGCCCATAGATCCCTAAACAGTCACACATCAGAGACATTGGTTTCACCTTCCTGACAGCATAGAAAACAAAACTGGAAAACTTTAAAGCAGTTCTGCCTAGTGTGTTAAACTGAGGCTGTTTAATGTCTGTATTAACTATACCCCAGGATATAATAAACTCTGTGTCCTTACTTGACTTTTATGGACTTCTCTTAATAAAGTAATACTGCAGACCATGTGTCATCTGATGCCAGCAGTTTTTAGATGTTGGCTGCTCAGACTAAGCAGTTGGCTGTTTATGAATGAAATAAGCTCTCTGGTCGTAGGCAGTGTGTTTGGCTCACAAGTCTTTTGCCACATTACTTGAATGTGACAAAAGGTGTCCCTCAGGGCTCTGAATTAGGGCCAAGATTTTCTACAATTTACAGAAATTAAAATCATTTTAAACCATGTTCCGTTCTCCTTCCACATCAGAAAAACGCACAACTTTGTGTTGGTGTTTAAACCAAAATCTGAATAAAAGACTTTGAAGTATGAGGCTACAATGACACAAATCGTATGATAGTTAATATAAACAAATTAAAAAATAGTTTGGTATGGTTTTCTATATTCTTTTTTTAAATAGTGTAGGTTCCCTAAATGTTTCATGAAAAATCTTTAAAAACATTCTTTCAGGATTAGCTTCTCAACGTGCTGAACAGCAGCCCTAGAAAGCTGCCTGTCACACAGACTTACATTGTCCTGGTCCGTCTGTGTTACAGCGGCTTCCTCCACCTGAACTGACTGTATCTGATCAGAGCTGGACTCTGGGGGACCCTGGCTGGTACTTGCAGGATCCTGAAAAAAAAAAAAAAAAAAAAAAAAAAAAAATATATATATATATATATATATATATATATATATATATATATATATATATATATATATATATATATATATATATGTTTGCAAATGTTTCAGCATGGTGTATAGGGGGTGTGGTCAGAAGCCATGATATGTACAGAGCCTTACAAAAGCATGCAGACCAGCTGAACTTAGTTGCTTACTTTACAACCATAAACTTAATGGTATTTTTTTCAAAGATTTTATGGACAAAAGTGAGGCATGCATTTGTATTCAGCTCCCATTAATGTAACGTCTGGGTTTGACTTCCGGATCAGCAGAATCCACCTGTGCATTATGTAATGTTAGTATTAATACATAAAATACCAACAAACAGCATCATGAAAGAACTAGGGCTGAAACGATTCCTCAAATGATTAGAGTAACTCCATCCATCCATCCATTTTCCAAACCGCTTTATCCCTCATGGGGTCGCGGGGGTTGCTGGTGCCTATATCCAGCGTTCACTGGGCGGGAGGCGGGGTACACCCTGGACAGGTCGCCAGTCTGTCGCAGGGCACCACAGAGAGACAAACAGGACAAACAACCATTCACACACAGACTCACACCTAAGGACAATTTGGAGAAGCCAATTAACCTAACAGTCATGTTTTTGGACTGTGGGAGGAAGCCGGAGTACCCGGAGAGAACCCACGCATGCACAGGGAGAACATGCAAACTCCATGCAGAAAGACCCAGGGGTGTACTCGAACCCAGGACCCTCTTGCTGCAAGGCAACAGCGCTACCCACTGTGCCACTGTGACAAACCGCTTCAATTTATTCACAATCCACAATAGCATGGTTTGTAAACATTTTTTTTATTTTTATTTTTGGGGGGGGGGGCGAATTCTTTGCCCAGGGGCCCAGACTACCCTTAATCCGTCCCTGCTCACAGCCGATCGCTGTCTCTGGTGGACCTCCACCGGCTTCTCCGGCTTCTTTTGCTGTGGCCGTTAAGATTCCGGATTTCTGGCTACATGATCCGCAATCATGGTTCTTCCACGTCGAAGCACAGTTTGCTCTTCGTGGAATCTCATCGGACGACACAAAGTACCACTATGTGGTTTCGGCGCTGGATCCACCATCTACCAGCCGCGCAATGACCCTGCTTCGCAATCAGTGGCGCAAAAAGTGGGTATGCACAATATGCAGTGCATAGGGGCGCAGCACCATGGGGGCGCCAAAGTGATGGTAAAAAAAAAAAGTTTTGGTATTTTCTATATGTAGCTGCTATTGTGCTTTTCTTTAACATTTTTGAATTTCCTCAATGTTTTAAATAACATTTTAGAACAAAACATGTTAGAGTAGACGCCCTATGTCATAAGATTCCACCGTAGAATTTTGACACAAGAGGGAGCGGGGAGAAGCATCCCGCTGCAGCCTGCGGGAAGGCTGCAGCGGGATGTACTTGGGAGCGGGGGCGCCGTGAGCGCTGAGCGAGCAGATAGAATAGCCTACGAGTAGTGAGTTTAGTTGTCTATGGAAAATGGATAAATCAAGAAAGCTGTGGGGGGTGAAAAATAAAAAAAGGAAGAGGGAAAGGGAGATGGCATTTCAAGGGATGCAACAGCAGTTAAACAAGTGGATGGTGAAAGGCAACAGGTAGGAATTAAAGTTTGACGGCTGTGCTTGGAGGCTTGAAAATAACGTTATTCACGTTAAGAGACTAGCTAGCGATTACTAACGTAGCAGCCAAATGGGGGTTCACAGCTTGCTTAGAATGTGCAAAACCGAGGTTGCTGAGTTGAAAACTGGAAAATATAAGGCAGGAATTTACTTAAGGGAGGCGGTGAATTGGCGGGGCGACAAGTTTTGCCCGGATCGACTGGGGGGGGAGGCGGTAGCGTGAGTATAGCGCTGCGGGAAACCCTGTAAGGTAGCAGGTACAATACAGGACAAGAATCTGGAAAACAGATACATAAACTGGTTTATCATGGAATCATTAATATATTTTGTTTTACCATTAGCTGTTGATGTATATAACTAATGCAATGACTTTGGTTTACCATGGAATCATGCATAGATTTGCTCCCGTTACTTAGGCTTGTATATTCATACAATATGAATATATATGAACAGACTAGCTTGTGTTTGCTAACAGTGGGAATGTAGCAGCCAAATGGGGGTTTACAGCTAGCTTCTAGCTTAATGCAAAACCAATGTTGCTGCGCTGACATAGTGGAAAATAATAGGTAGCATGTACAATAAATGACCAGAATCCAGAAAACATAACTTATGCAGTAACTCATGCATAAATAATATGCAATAAAGATGTTGTTTTACCATTAGCTGTTCATGTTAGCTGTGCTGTCAGACATGTAGGCTGCTTTACATTTGTTGGGTGACATGGAAGCTGTAATTACAGGGTCACATCTCTCTCTCTAAAGGTCTGTGCTAAGGCTATCCATATTTCTACTTTTTAAAATCCAAAATGTGAATGTAATTTAAACAGCAGCAAAACCTTACTGCATAATAGTTGTCTTATCTGATGCCATCACTAGGCTGATTTAGAAAGGCTGCATTAAGTTGCATTGGTTATAATGATAATGTTAATGTTTGTCAATTTGCAACTGTTTATTATGTGTTAACATTGTTAATAATATACCATCTAATTATTATTATGGTAGGCCTACAGTGGCTGATATACTTTAAAATAAACCTTTATTATTTAAAGACCATACATGATGATGTCTGGCACTTATTTATTTATTTTAATCCAGGGGGGGGGGCGCCAAAACTGATGCTGCATACCCCTCTTATACTGGGTAGTTGCGCCCCTGTTCGCAATCCTCCCGCGGACGGAAAGTACAGCGCGCTCAAACACCTGCTTCTCCGCCGTTACTCCCTGTCCGACGCAGAACGCGCCGAGAAGTTGCTTTCTTTCTCGGGGTTAGGGGATGGCACGGCTTTGGAGCTAATGGAAAGCATGCTGTCCTTACTTGGTGACGATGAAGGCGGATTTCTTTTTATTCACCTGTTCCTGCGACAACTCCCGGCTCCGGTGCGGATCGCTCTGGCTAACTCGTCCCTGCTGCGGGAGAAGGATTACCGCTCGCTGGCTGAGGAAGCTGATCGCATCCTCCTGGCTTCCAGGACCTTCACGGTCCAGTCGCTGGCCAAGGAACCTACGGAAGGTTTTTCTGAGCCTTTGCTTTTACCATCAGCGCTTCGGCGTCAGGGCGCGGCGCTGCCTCCCGCCCTGCAGCTTCAAGCCGCCGGGAAACGACCAAGCCGACGCCTGCTAGCAGCCGCGGCCGTCGGCGATAAGGAGAGGCTGCTCTTTATTGAGGATTCTCGATCGGGGAGATGTTTTCTGGTGGATTCAGGTTCGCAGAAGAGCCTCGTTCCCCCGGCGGGCTCCGACAGGCTTGCTGAGGGCTGCGGTCCCCAGCTGACTGCCGCTAACGGTTCTCCCATCACAACGTTTGGAGAAAGGTTGGTGACTGTCTGTTTCAATGGACGTGACTTCCAGTGGAACTTTGTAGTAGCAGCGAGCTCTGTCCCCATCATAGGAGCTGACTTCCTCTGTGCTTACGGCCTGCTTGTGGACGTTGCAAACCGGCGTTTAATAGGGCTTGGGATCCGCGTTGCATTGTGGGACGTGGCGGCCATGTTGATGGCTACGCGACCGTTAACATAGCGCTGACATAACGCTGTGTCTTTTTCTTCACTGCCTTGTATAACGCGAGGAGCTGGGCCGTTAGTAGTACATACTAATTTTTTAGCTTCAGGGGACGCGTTCCAGCGTTTATTGTCGGACTTTCCTTCACTGACTCTCCCCAATTTTTCTAACACAGACACAAAGCACGGGATAGAGCATTATATCCCCACAACTGGCGCTCCTGTGTTTGCGCGCGCGCCGCCTTGACGCGGCAAAGCTGGCTGTTGCGCGGGAGGAGTTTGCCAACATGGAGCATTTAGGGATCGTGAGGCGCTCCAACAGCCCCTGGGCGTCGCCGTTGCACATGGTGCCCAAGTCGGACGGCCAGTGGCGGCCTTGTGGGGATTTCCGTCGTCTAAATAACGTCACAGAGAATGACCGTTATCCTATCCCCCACATCCAGGATTTCTCTGCCCATCTCTCCGGGACATCCATTTTTTCCAAAGTGGATTTGGTGCGGGGTTATCACCAGGTCCCCGTGAGAATTGAGGACATTCCTAAAACCGCGGTGATCACTGCGTTTGGCCTGTTTGAGTTTTTACGCATGCCGTTCGGCCTTAAAGGTGCAGCTCAAACATTTCAGCGGTTGATGGATTCCGTTCTGCGAGGGTTGTCGTTTGGACGACATCCTTGTGGCCAGCAGCTCGGCCGAACAGCACATGTCCCACCTACGTCAGGTTTTTCAACGTTTGGCGGCACATGGCCTGATTGTCAACCCGGCGAAGTGCCAATTTGGGTTGCCGGTCATTGATTTTTTGGGGCACCGCATTTCTGCCAGTGGTGCGGTCCCATTGCCACAGAAAGTTCAGGCGGTGGCCGATTTTCCCCGCCCTCAGACAGTTAAGGCCCTGCAAGAGTTCTTGGGGATGGTTAATTTTTACAACCGCTTTATCCCCAAAGCAGCACAACTTCTGCAG
Source organism: Fundulus diaphanus (assembly GCA_037039145.1). Lineage (NCBI taxonomy): Eukaryota > Metazoa > Chordata > Actinopteri > Cyprinodontiformes > Fundulidae > Fundulus > Fundulus diaphanus. The sequence goes on along the minus strand of CM073142.1, from coordinate 30,812,567 downwards.
CCGCTTTACGGTGCGCTCAAACAGAAAAAAGCCACCGACAGCATCAACTGGGTCCCTGAACGCCTCCAGGCGTTTGGTGGCGCTAAGTCTGCTTTGGGCGATGCTGCTCTTCTGGCCCACCCTTCCCAGTCAGCACAGATCGCGTTGACAACTGATGCATCTGACGTGGCTGTGGGGGCGGTTTTAGAGCAGCGTGTCTCTGGTGTTTGGCAGCCACTTGCCTTTTTCAGCCGCAGTTTGCGAGACAATGAACGCAAATAGAGCGTTTTTGATAGAGAGTTGCTTGCTCTCTACCTGGCTACACGCTGTTGAGAATTTAAAATATATCTTAGTTGGGGTTACTGAGGAAAGCAGAGTGGGGTCTGTCCCTTCCTGCTCCAGCGTAAGATAAACATGGAGTTTTATTGCCCTGAGGGGGGTGGTCAGAAGGAGAGGAGATCAGTCATCCTCCCTCTGAGCCATGCAGGAGGAGTTTAAAGTTGATAAAAGGAATGTCTTGGTAAAACTTACTTCAGACAGACAGACTTATCCACCGCGGTGAGAACAACATCTTGTAATGGTATGTACTCTGTCTCCATATTTAATTTCTATGAATTAAATATGTATTTAAACCGTTCTACCTCTGATCAATGATTCCTCATTTATTGTCAAATCTTAAACCGGGGTAAAAATGGGCCTTTAGTAGCGAAGCAGGATTAGGCCAATAATACATAAACCACAATTTGGTTAGCCGTGACCCGGATTTGACATTAAAGTGGAGGAACCTTTTGAATTTGGGCACGAAGAAGTAATCACTTACAGCAAAACAGGGTCGACCCGAAAAAAAGTAAGGAGACTTTGATTCTCCTATTGGCTAAAGATTAGATGTAGGCTAAATCAAGTGTTGCTGTAAATGAGAAGCTTTCTTCTCAAAATATCAGAGGTTGAACAGAGCAACTGAATGAATGGACTTTATGTATAGAAATAACAGTCGAGAATCCTTAGATGGTGAGACTGTAGGAAAATAGAAATGACAGTCGAGAATCCTTAGATGGTGAGACTGTAAGAAAATAGAAATGACAGTCGAGAATCCTTAGATGGTGAGACTGTAGGAAAATAGAAATGACAGTCGAGAATCCTTAGATGGTGAGACTGTAAGAAAATAGAAATGGCAGTCGAGAATCCTTAGATGGTGAGACTGTAATAAAAAAAAATATATATATATATATATATATATATATATATATATAAATATAAAAGCAAAGACAAAAAATATGTCCGGGGATTGGCCAAACGGGCACCAGATTGACAAACTGGTGATATCAGGGCTGAGGTGTGCGCTTCCTCTTGAGAATTAGGGACACTCAAAAAGTAGCAGGGGATAGGACGGCCAAGAATACGTAACATCTTTAAGTTGAGGCTAAGAGCAGCAAGACCTTAAGAGTGAGCTGTTATAGAAGATAAGAGATTTAAAAAAAGGGGCCCCAGGAGTACATTTAAATTGTTCTCTAGAGTCAGAACTGGGTTCTGAGCACGACGATCAGACGAGGAGATTTTAACATAAGGAAACGTTTCGTCGACTACGGAAGGGACGAGGGTCTCTCTGTGATGCGCCAGGCTGTCTGTCTTAAATGTTATATTTGTTATGTCTTGTCTGATGTTTTGAATGTCTCGGTAATATGGGATCCATGGTTTTGAGAGAAGGAGAGATTGGTTGGGCCCTGCAACTCAGCGGAGAGTGGGGGTGTGTATGTGTGTGTGTGTCTTCATGAGGGTGTGAATTTCTCCACGTGCGTGGGCCTAAAGATAAGAGCAGTGACTGGGGAGCAGTTTAATTTTGTTAAGTAAAAGTGATGAGTAAAAATATGGGTGAAAATAAAAACTAAAGGGGAATTTGGAAATCATTGGAAAAAAAAAAGGTTGATGCATTAATGATGTTTGTTGAAGTGCAGGACAAGTTTCAATGCAGACAAGCGATTTGAGGTATTGGCTGCAAGCTGTATGGGTGAGTTGCATTGGAGAGCATGAACAGCTGCGTCTTGGTGAGTTTTGGATAAAAATTTATTTTAAACTGTAGCCTAAAAGTTAGAAAGTGGTTAGAAGTTTGGAAAAGTTATTGAAAATTTGGCAGAACATTGAACATCTGTTTGAGGCATTATAAATTGGGAAAACACAAAAGGGAAAATGCCTTCTGTTAGAGTGTAATTTTAACTAGCATTATCTCTTGCAAAATAGCGTTTTAAAATGCCTAATGAATGTATATACTTTCAGACATAAAATATTATTTGCGATTAAATAGTGATTAAAAGGTTTTCGTTGTTTGATAGCCCTAGTTATAATAGATAAATAAATAAATATAATCCGTCAGACTTCAATCTAGCTGTTTAATAGAGAGTAGTAAATCCTATCAGCTTTTGCTCATTTGCAGGCCTGGGAATGTAGTGGATTAATATCACACAATGAATATTGTGGTGGATCAATATCTTATAATAAATATATTCTTATCACAATTGATATAAGGTGTGCTGTAACATTCACCTAAGAAACATGTGTGTGTGTCACGCTACAAGCCCAGAATAAGAATTAGGGGGTCAATGGAATTTACCAGGGGAAATTGAAAAACCTCTGGGTCAAAAGGGCAAGCCATTTGCAATGTAAAGCAGAACATGAAAGACTGCAAAATGAACACAGAAAATGCATGGTCCAGGACGGAAAAGGTAATGACGTGTAACCATATGGAAATGAGCAGTAAGTGAGGGGCCATGATTGGGAGGAGCTGTGATGTGTAACCATGTTTTTAAAAAAGCACGCCCCATGAAAGTTTCCACTGATAGGTAAAAAATTAACAAAGATATCCGTGGAAAAAGCAATGGAAATTATGTAAAAAAGGAGGGACTCAAAGGAGGAGTCCCAAAATCCAGAGAATGTATTTAAACTGACCGCTTTCTGTATATTGTCAGATGTTGTCCGGAGCACATCTCACGTGTGGTTGTCTTGTGTTGTTGCAATAAACCACCCTGGACTGAGACTCAGCTACCTTTGTTCACTTTTTGACTACTGTTGAATATTTTTAACTGCCTTACCAAGAACTTAGAATTTTTGAAGGACTTAGTGCAAATCATTACGTTGTGGGGAGGCCCATCCACAACATTTTGGCGAGCCGAGCCAGGAGGAAGCGTGATCCCGGACGACTGCTGCCACCGGTTGGACGCCAGGAACCCCAAGGGCCCTTAAGAATCCACCAATACAGGTGAGATACTAATTTGTTACAATTATCTAAATTTGTGGGGAACCGGCCTCCGGCAGGCGGCTAGTGGATGTCAGGTATCGCAAAGCTCTCTTAAAAGAACCTAGCAATCTAAATTTAGTAATATACACAAAACAATAACATAACAAGAAGAATATATACAAAAATAACATAAAGGAAGAACAAAATAGGCTGGAGAGCGGTCCAGAGGTGTGTGTGTGTGTGTGAATGGATGGCTAAGTGTATGTGGCTGCATTGTTGTTTTATGTGTATGTGAATATATGGCTAAGTGTATGTGGCTGCATTGTTGTTTTATGTGTATGTGAATATATGGCTAATTGTATGTGGCTGCATGTTTGTTTAAAGTGTTGAATATATGGCTAATGTAAACTGCTGCAATTTTGTTTAAGGTATCAATTGATAAAAAAAGTATATGTGCATGAATATATGGCTAACGAAAAACTGATGCATTTTTGTGTAAGGTATTGATTGATGCAAAGAACTGTTTTGTATCTGAAATAGATAATAGGTAGAGAAGTAGGGACAGACCGGTCAAAGTGATTGACATAAGTCTGATGAGACAGCCGCTCGGAGCAGTGGATGCATTTAGTGTATGGTTCATATTTGTGGCAGAATAAGGGTATTGGTGACTAAGTGATAGTCGAAGTGTGCTATGAAGTTGTGCAAAAGTATTGATGATTAATAAGGCCTGGCTAAGCGATAGTCCAGAGTATAAGGAGTACCGCTCGAAGGAGACGTCCCTCACTTTCCCAGCGTGGAAGTGAGGCCTGGAAGCTGGGAAAATCGCGTATGCCACTGTAAGAGACAGTGAGGAAAGTTATTGTAAGAATAATATAGACCTGCAGAGTAAAGCACGAGAAGTGCAATAGGTGAGAGCTAAAATATATGTCTTGTCTGTGTTAGTTTATGTAAAAGTGTAGATTAATTGTTAAAAAGGGAAATAAGGGGAAGGGGAACTATAATAATAATACATAGAAATAAGATAATAATAAATAATAAATTGACAGTGATAAGGATACAGATATATATTCGAAAGAAACAAGGTATAGAACAAAATAAAATTTAAGCAATAAAACATAAAAAGATAAGATAATGATAAACAATAAGAATTGATAGTAGTAAAATATATATAATAAAAACTATAAAACAAAGGATAAAACAAGAAGTTCAGCATAACAGAAATACCCTAACCCTAGATTGTTGAAATATAACAGATCGAAAAAGGTAAAAAAGTTAAAAAAGGAAAAATCTATATTGGAAAGAGCAGGACCCCATAAAACCAGACAAATAGGGACTAAAAGGGTTAGTAAATAGCTGGGCTGGACAATTAATAGCAGTCTTAATATAAACGCAATTTCCAAAATCACAGAGTTTACAATTTGTAGCTACTAACAATTATAAAACTAAAACGTGTCCAGTAGGTGTTGGCAAAACATTAAAAGTGGGGTTGCCTCCACATAAAAAGAAAGACAATAGCAGCAGGGAGATAATCAAATTTTATTACTGGATTTGGAAGTCTCTATAATCATACGTAGCATAAAAATACAGATCAATTAGTTTAAAGCTAGACTTGCCTGTAGACTGCACCTTAAATTTAACAAGGATTAAATGTCCAAATTAACTAAAAGCTAGTCTATTGAATAACATTCTGATTAATAGAAACAATAAAGGTTCTAGGTGTAACTAGTCCTTGTGTACAAACAACTCTAGGTATAGGCCATTCTTTCTTTACCTACGATTAATGAAGAGGAAGGTAAAAAATTGCAACCTAGGTTAAAATATAGTTAGGTTAAAACACAATCATTGCTGTTCTGAATTTAGATGCGGTGAGTCTTTTAACAATTGAGCTGCACAGCAAGGAAACAAAGTAGATTTGTTGTTTATATGTGAGTAAAATTAGATCGGAAATAATCACATTAAAATTACAGTAGCAAGGAGAAGCATAATTAGATTATTTCCAAAATCGTTCAGCCCTAAGTAAATAGACACAGGCCACAGTGTCCGCTGACTGCTGAGTGCCATGGGAACCAACGTGAGCAAACAAACTAAGGAACTGACGCCTGCTAAATTAGTAATGATAACACATCCTTCTAACAAACGCAGAATTCAAAAATGCATGACGGAATGGCATAAAATAACATCTGGGAAAAACCGCTGGCCTATAGAAGGTAGCTTTGACCCGTTATGCTATGATGAAGTAGAAGAAAGGCTGCGGCATAACGATGCAAGAAATGACCAAACGCAGTTGCGTAAAAAACAGAAACATGCTGAACAGAGAGATATCTTGCGATATTTTAAAGTTGAAAGTAATATAAACCCAACAGCACCTGAGTTTACTGCTTCTAAGCCACCTCCTTACCATGCCACAGCAGCAGGACAGTACCCAGTGTGTACAGATAAAATTAGTAGGGGTAAAATCACAGGGAGGTTAAAATTAGTAATGGATAACGAGGGGGAGGGAGAAAAAGGAAAAAGAGATAGACAGCAGGGAAATTGGGGAAATATAAGCCAAGAAGAGATGCCAAGTTGCTCGTTAGATGAGGAGGAGGATAGTGCCTGCTCCAGCCCACCGACACCTCCTAGGGCTCATTTGCCCGCATCAGTCGGATGGCCCACGACTCTCCCTCAGGCACTTAGAAAATCAAATCCAAAAGAAAGGTCAGAATCGGTGGAAGAAAGAACAACTGCAGAGCTGGAGGAATTGCAGGAGCGCCTTAAATTAACCCGCAGCTGGGGGAAACATAGGGAACGTTTGGAGAGACAAAGGGAAGCAGAAAGTCGGAAAAAAGAGGAACAAGAGGAGGTGGAAAGACTGAGAAAAGAAGTAAAGGAATATGAGGAAAACCTAAAAGAATTACAAAAGTGTGCAAGAAAGCAACGAGAGGAGAAACAAAGACAGGAGGTTGAGCAGCAGATGGAGGAGGCAGCCCAGATTGACCTCGCGGACCACCCTGACCAGCACATCAAAACTATGCTCACAGAAGCAGAAAAAGAGGAAGAGGATGAAAGAGAAAGAAATATGGAACTGTGGGACACAGCTGAACGTCTGGATGATGGGAACGACATAATATCCCCACATTTTGTCAGCAGGACCAGACAGAGCGGGAAGGGCCCAGCTGTAAGACCTCGGGAGGTCACGGAAAGGAGAGCGATGCTTTCAGGTGTGAAAAAACAACTCGCAACTGAACTTGAGGTGGATGTGGAGGTGGAAGAGCACCGCAATCATGCAATGGAAACGAGATCGCAGGCACAGCTACGTGCAGCAGCACAGGGGCAGGAGGCAAAGATCATGCCTTTGATTTCCAAAGGGCCTAATGATGACCGCTACATGCCATGGTCATTTATGGACATGATAACGCTTGCAGGAAGACTGACGCCGCTGGCAGACGGAGCAGACAGATGGATAGAAAAGCTAGAAGAAATCACGGGGGACATCAACTTGGCAGCAGGAGACATCAAAGCACTGCTAATAAAAATGGCAGGACACTCGGCAGCCAAAGAAGTGTTTGTGGAGGCTGGGCTTCCAGGGGTCATGCGTGGACACCGGTGTGACGGGTTACCCTTCAACCATATGAGAACCCGAGTATGGGAAGCCCTGAGAAACAAATACCCCTCACGCAGAGACCCAACCAAGCTGAAAGAAGAATGTCTAAAAGATGATGAGAGCCCAACCCAGTTTCTGCACAAGTTTCAACAAATGTGGAAAGCAGAGACAGGAAGCGAATGGGATGAGCAAGAATCAACCAAGGCACTATTTAAAATGTACGTTAAAGGTGCCATGCCCAAAGAAGTACAGGCCAAACTAGATGGAGTGGTGGGACTCATAAAAATGGACTGGCCTGCGTTCTCGGAGCATGTCATACATTATGTAAACATGCACCGAGCTGAAAAACAAGCGCTTGAAGACCAAAGCAAGATGCTGGCCACAAAGTTGGCCCAACTGCAAATTGGAGAATTAACAAAAGCAAAGAAAGACAGAGAGAAGCCCAAACATCAAGCCGCGCTGACAGTGGCAGCCCCTCCCACAGCTGAGAGTGGACCAGCAGGAGGTGAAGTCGTTCAAGCCCCAGTGATATCTCCCACTATCCCTCCACCCACACAGCAGATGCAGTATCCAACAGCACCACCTGCAGGAGGGGCCCAAACTCAACAGGTTCCCCCCATCCATGTGCATCTAAATCAGGGAACAGGTCCCCAGCACATGATGACTGGAAGAGGAAGAGGGGGGCCACCCATGCGGGGCAGATGGAGAGGACAACAAGGAGCCCCGAGGAGGCCCCCTCACGGACAATACCAGCGGATGCCCCAGGCGGGTCCAGACATGGGACAACAGCAGCTGAGGCTGCAGTGCTGGGGATGTGGACAAGTCGGACACATGCAAAGAGACTGCCCAACCAATCCATGGATGGGACCCCAGCACCCTGCCACAGGACCTGCCAACGGTGGAGCAGGGCCTGAAGCGTACTGGCAATAGGGGTGCCCAGAGAAACCTGAAAGAGAGGCCATTCTACCTGTATTAACACAACGCCCACAAACGGAACCCACAATTGATGTCACAATATACGACAGCCATCATCAATTCATGATTGATACAGGTGCTGCGTACTCCTGCATAGGAAAAAGTGGAATTGGTCTGCCTCTCTCAGCATCAAAGATTCGAACAGTAGGTTTCTCTGGGAAAACCCAAATAATACCCATGACTGAGCCAGTTCCCATGATTATAGGAGAAAAGACTGTGTATGCACCACTACTTTATTCAGCAGATACGCCAATTAATCTGCTGGGCAGAGATGTGTTATGCCAGCTCAACGCAAAGATTAAATGCACTCCAAATGGAATTTATTTTGAAGCAACTGACAACAGCAAAGCCTTCATGATGCCACTGGGCCCACAGATGACCCTACAAATGAAAAATCATGACCCCGAAGACCAAGTATTTTGGATGAAACTCAAGTCACCTACTTCTTTCCTCCAATTGGAGTGGGAAACATGGAGACCTCTGATAATGAACCACTACGATGAATCTAAAGAGCCTTTCCTACCCCTCCATTGCACCATGTTTTATGATAAAGGACAGAAACATGAAGACTATGAGAAAAGCTGGGATGAAGAAATTAACAACAAAACAACTGTCATCCAATATGCTGACATAATGGTTGGGCCACAAGGAGCCGCAGCCGTTTTCAAGTTTCCTGAAAAAGACATTGCCGAATGGTTCCAGGTCACTGACTCAGCGCCGCATGTCACATTGCTGATTGCTGACCAGTACGAGTCGCATGACCTGGGTCCCATGATTCAAGAAGCCAAGAAAGTCACGGAATGGATCGATACTGCATGGAACCGGATTAGTGTATCAAAAGATGGACTATTCTTCAAAATCTCATTTTCACAAGCAGATGAAGTAATAGCAGAACACATCAAAGTGCCTGGGAAAAGACAAATGGCGGTGACTGAGGAGCACGCATCACTATTAGAACAAGTTCCTGAGCAGGTGTGGTCCAAAAGCAAAACAGATGTAGGTTTAGTAAAATCAGCTGACCCCATCAAATTCACCACCAAATTAAATGCTAAATTACCCTTTCAAAGACAATACCCCCTCAAACATGAAGCAGTAGAAGGCATACAGCCCATTATAACAGGATTAGAAACTGTAGGCGTTCTAAAACCGACAGTAAGCCCCTGTAACACACCAATTTTTAGATTAGTCCATGATCTAAGATTAATCAATGCCATTGTAGCAGAAGAAATACCGATAGTACCAGACCCCCATACACTGTTAAGCAACATACCCCCGGGTACAAAATGGTTCACTGTGATAGATCTGTGTTCAGCATTTTTCAGTGTGCCTGTGCATCCAGATTCCCAGTATCTGTTTGCATTTACGTACAAAGGTCAGCAATATACGTACACACGATTACCCCAAGGGTTTGTACATTCACCATCTATTTTTAATCGTGTGCTGGCAAATGATCTGAATCACTTAGACTTACCATCCACCATGTTGATGTATGTTGATGACATTTTGATCTGTTCTGCCTCAAAAGAGCAGTGTGAAAAAGACTCCATTACGGTGTTGACTGCATTGGCAGAAGGCGGACACAAAGTAAGTAAACCAAAATTACAATTCTGCCAACAAACAGTAGAATACCTCGGCAGGCAACTCAGTGGGGACAAGAGGTCTATCGCACCGTCCCAAATAGAAGCCATTACCAAATTGCCCAAACCTCAAACTGTTGGTCACATGTTGTCTTTCCTTGGCATGGCAGGTTACAGCAGACCGTGGGTGTGTGATTACGCCATCAAATCTGCTCCATTGAGAGCACTTATTAAAGCCGCAGGCCAAGGACACCAGTCGGCTCAGTTACAGTGGACAGACGAGGCAGAGGGAGCGTTTCAGCTGCTAAAACAAGATCTCCAAACGGCTCCTGCTCTGGCCAATCCAGATTATGGCAAACCATTTCATCTGTACGTGGCAGAGCGACAAGGGTATGCATGTGCAGTATTGATGCAAGACACCCCCACAGGTAAACAACCAATTTCTTATTACAGTACAAAATTAGATGGAGTTGAAGAAGGCCTGCCTCCTTGTTATCAAGGCTTGGCAGCAGCGGCATTTGCATACAAAAAGGCCTCAGTAATTACTATGGGCCACCCTATTTTCTTGTATACATCACATCAATTACATGCACTGCTCACAAGCCCACGCTTCGTGATAACCCAAGCTCGTCGCACTGGTTATGAAGTTCTGCTTTCAGGACCTGACCTTACCGTGCAACGTTGTGTCACGATCAACCCGGCCACTAGGATGGTATTGCCAACAGAAGGTGAGCCCCATGATTGTCTCAAGGAGACGGACGCCTTCATGAAAGTAAGGGAGGATTTATACAATCACCCAATCACGTCCGATCTAACATTGTTTGTTGACGGGTCATGCGTCAGAGGTGAGACGGGGAACAAAGCAGGATATGGAGTGGTCCGGCTTGACCCCGACGGCACCTATACAAAAGTTCAGTCCATGAGCCTTGACCAACCTTGCTCTGCCCAATTGGCAGAGATAAAAGCATTAACAGCTGCATGTAAATTAGCTACAGGTAAAAGAGTCACCATTTATACAGACAGTGCGTATGGGTATGGGGTATGCCATATAAACGCGAGCATCTGGAAACAGCGAGGTTTTGTTCGAACTGATGGCACCCCGGTGACACATGGGCAGGCTGTCATGGAATTAATACAAGCCATGCAGCTCCCATCTGCGTTAGCTATTGTAAAATGTACGGCACATCAGACGGCAAAAACACCTGTAGCAATAGGAAATAACTTAGCAGATGAGGCAGCCAAAGAAGCCACAGGACCTGCAATACAAGGACCAATGGTTCTTGCAGCTGACTGTGGACCCATCACTAATTTAGCCTCATTAATTGAGGCGCAGAACAGCGTCTCTGAAGCAGAAAAACGATTGTGGGTGCAAAGGGGGGCGGTACGCACATCACACCCCCATGCAGGGTTGTGGCGAAGTTTCCGAGGACATTTTGTACTTCCTTTGTCCTTATTACCAACAGCTATCAGAATAATGCATGAACCTGATCATTGTTCGCGAGCCCAGGTTGTTCGAAAATTGCAGGCAGTATGGTGGTCACCTTATTTGACACCTATGGTAGACAGAGAATTAGCTATATGCCCACACTGCCCCAAGTACAATGTGCGAAAAATGTTCACACAACCTTTAGCACATATCCCCATGCCGGATGGCCCTTTTCGTCATCTGATTATGGATTATGTTGACATGTTAACTCGTGTGCAGGGAAAGAGATACATGCTTGTGGTTGTTTGTCGTTTCAGCAGGTGGATAGAAGCCTGCCCCACTGCTAAAAACGATCACAAGTCAGCAGCAAGGTTTTTATGTAAAGAAGTGTTTCCCAGGTTTGGTATGCCTGATACTATTTCGTCTGATAACGGACCTCACTTTATTTCACAGGTCATCCAGGCGATGTTCACCCAGTTGTGTATAAAACAAAAGTTTGGTTGTGTTTATCATCCCCAGTCACAGGCTTCCGTCGAACGAGCCAACGTTGTGCTCAAAACCAAGATTGCAAAGATTATTGCTGATGGCAATAACCGCCTGACGTGGGTGGATGCGTTGCCGATTGCACTGATGGCAATGCGTTCTCAAACTAACCGATTAACCCATCTTACTCCTCATGAAATGCTTACAGGTCGACCTATGCCTCTCCCACAGGTGCGAGGGCCCCAGGAGGAGATTTCCCTGGCGCAACTTGAAAGTGAACTGGGGGACTACCTCAGGTCCCTAACCCGTATTCACAGACTTATATTTCAACAGGTGAAAGCAGCTCACAACCGAGACGAGACACGTATTCCAGTGGACGTCAGAGACGTCCAAGTCGGTGACAGAGTGTTCATACGAGTATTTAGACGTCAGTGGAACGAACCTCGTAGGGAAGGGCCCTTTAAAGTTGTTCTTACCACTCCCACTGCCCTAAAAGTTGAAGGTAAGCCCTTCTGGTTCCATAAGAACCACTGCACACGTCATCGTCCACCAGACCCACCTGGCCTTGATCCAGGACCGACGGGCTCTGCGCATGCTGAAAGGGCAGCAGCAAGTCTCCCTCCGCATACTACCATAGCACATTCACAGGCGTCTGATGTCGTACCTGGGGCGAGCACTGATGCATCCTCAGCCCCGTCGTCGTCTGATGGCCAGAGACGATCAGCCCGCTTGGCAGCCCGACGGGCTTCACTGTCAGGGGACTCTGAGAATGATAATGTTCATTCTTTTGCTTCCGATTCGCCTTATGACTTTGGCAGCAGTAATGCTGATTCCCCTGCCACTCAGACTCCTAGCAGGTCTGTCTCAGACTCACCCAGCTCTGAGGCACTGGAAGAACCTTTTTCTCATCACTCATCAGACAGTGCTGGAACTGTTTCCCCTTCTCCACATCCCTCACCTTCACCTTCCCCACCCCCTCCCTCCCTTTCCACTCCCTCGGACGGCACGTCTGGGTCGGCGAGCGGGTCGTGTCCGCCCACTCCATCGCTGTCTGGGCGTCACTCGTATGCGTCTCCTTCCGAATCTGACTAGTTTTCTTCTGTTGTTAACCCTTGTCGGGTTAACAAGGGGGGACCTTATTAAGCTCACCACTAACAATGCACACTCACATGTAAAGCGTCAAACAGAGACATGTGCACTAGCAATGATAACACTAGCTACTAACCAAGGGATAATCAGTAATAACGGTGGGGAGAATAAATCATTAATGCATGTGCAAACCAAAGGTTATGACTATGTAATGTCTGAGGAAATTTTAGGAGACGAGTCAATGGGAAAACATTGGCTTGGAACTCCACAAAGCATGGACTGCCGTGGGGATGGGATGGTGATCATTACGGTAAGATGCAAAACAAACATGTGCCAAAACATACTAACAAAACAAATAATGATGATAGAAAGAGCTCATAGAGTAGTAAAATTAATAAACAAAAGACAGAAAAGGGATCTGAATAAATTAAAAACGTCACAATGGCAAATGAACATGTTTCAACAATGGATACAATTTTCGGTTCAAGCTATGTTTACAGCTAAAAAGCGCCCTAAAGATGATTGTATAGCCTGTTATAATGCTAAGCAGTTACCGACCCTTCAGAGTATACCCGGAAGTAAAATAGGCGACTGCCCAGACATATCAGAATGTTTTGCTCACTGTGTTATGCATATGACTGCAGGTTTACCATCATGGACAAAAGACAGGAAAAGATGCCCCGAAGCAATAACCTCCTCAATAAATAAAGTAATGAGTACATCTTCCCTCCCTCCAGTAGTGCAAAAGCCGGCTAAACTAAGCTTTCCATTTTGTATAGCACGAGGAACAGAATTAGAAGAGGTGACCGACAGAACCTCTAGCAAAATGGAGACTGCAGATGAGATGGTGAAATGTAATAAAATACCGTGGTACCCACCGGCAGCAGGAGGGAACGTTAGCTACATCAAACTATGTGAAACTATCCTTAAAAGTAATATAAGTTGTAAACAAGTAGTACCAGATGGAGGAAATATTATCTATGACCTCCAACCTACAGCAGTAGCTCAATACCGAGTAAAGAGTCTGGCGCAAGGATCTGTCCCTTTAGGAGACATTTTTTGGTTGTGTCATAATACTGAGCAAATACTATCCTCACTGCCTCCTCAGTGGGAAGGTATCTGTGCTCCAGTAATGCTTACAGGACAACTAAAATTAATAATAGATCATCAAAAAATCAGCAACAAAACACCTAATGAAATAAGAAACCGTACAAAAAGAAGTACTCCTACTGAGCACAAACAGAATTGGCAAATGTCAGATGAAGTATACATTACATGGGATCAGGTCCCATTAGGGGTGCCAGAGAAACATGCTGCTATAGGAAGTGATTGGATAAAATCTGGGAGAGGGGTCGGCTCGTTACCATTCTTCGGAACAATTACCAATGCGCAATACATAGCTCGAAATAGTAGGTGGATAAATCTCCTATGGTACAATCAACAAAGGTTTATAAATTTTACAATAAAGGGCGTAGACCTTATAAAAGAACAATTACATGCTACATCACTAATGGTTTTACAACACAGGTTCGTACTGGAATCCCGTATGGCCGGAGACCAGGGGCTATGTGATTATATCGGGACAGATTGTTGTACTTTAATCCCTATGCATACTGATATTAACGGCAGCCTGACAGGTGTTCTTCAAGAAATGAAGCGCATGAGAGATGAACATGTGGAGAGATCCAACTGGAACACTCAGCTGAAGGGGTTTTGGGATTGGTTCAATAAGCTTGGGTGGACAAGATACCTCAAAGCGGCAGGAATAATACTAGGAACTATAATATTGATAATATTAGTAGTTGTCTGCTGCATCGTACCCCACATTCGGGGGTTGGTCTCAAAACTTATTGTGAATGTAACTGGTCAATTCCCCATAATAGAGGTACAGATAGACCAAGTCATATAAAGTAATACCATGATCCCCTCTCACCCCCACCAGGTATGTGCATATATTTTTTGTTAATATTACATATATAGTACATGGCATGCCAAGTCTTTATAAACAACTGTAGATATAGTTATTTGTATGTCAAGTATTTATAGATTAGCTTAGAAATAGTAATTTGCATGCTAAAAGTATTTATAAATTCTTTTAGGAAAAGTATGTGCCTCATGTGGATATATACCTATAACATACTATGTCTCCACATGCAGACTGCTGAAAATGGCGGATGCTTATTTTAATGTGCACCACACACCCGCTGAGGATTGGCAGGGACGTGCAAATAGAGGAAATACAGATGCCGCACATGCGTCGTTAAGCACACAAGCATATGTGGGTACAGGCACTGGTCTCCCTAATAGGCGTCCAGACGATCCAGCAGAGGGGCCTAGCGCTGCACTACCGGGAGGAATGGTGGACCTGGGAGAGCTACACATGGATGACCCACCATCACCAGGGGCCATGAGGATCATCTTCAGCCCACTCAGCCCCGAGGACCCAGCAGACCGAGGATTGCCGGACACAGCTGCCTTGGAGTTTCCATCCACACCGGGCCAAGGAAGGCCAAACGGAGCTGGTCATGAGAGGCCATCTACATCGGGCACGAGGACGACGGGTCCAACCGCGATAGGAAATCCTGCACTGGAGCCGACTGTTAATATTTTTCAGCAGATGCAACTGAGCTCCCTCGAGATGAGCCACGTCCAGGGGTTTCTAATGAGCCCTCTGGATCGTTACAGAACCGTCCAGGACCTAAAAACTGAAATTGCCTCCATGGATACTGGAGTGTACACTCTGCTGGTCAAAGGTCTATCTCCGGCGTCAAAGAAGCAAATATTCGCAATTCGCCGCAGCACATACAAAGCCAATTATAGGGCTAGAGTATGCCAGTTAACCCAGGAACAGGACAATCTGACACGATGACTTCAAGAGGCTCAACAAACTATTGTCAATTTACAGGAAAAACTGCTGCAAATGACAGCAGAACGGGACACAGCAAGACGGCAAGTACTGCAGTGGCGTTTAGCTACTACGACACTAGCACAGCTACAGGGACAAGCTCCTGGGACTTCCACAGAAGGACTGGGGAATCGACCTCCAAGGGGGGTGGTTCTCCCTAATCCCCAACCTTAGAACTTTCAATAAAAAAAAAAAAAAAAGAAAAGAGAAAACTAAGCTGATGTGAATGATGAAATGATGTGAATGATGAAATGATTATGTATACTTCAATAATAAATATGATGGTGCATGCTTAAAAAGATAAATATAATTATGTATGTCTATAACCTATGTGACAGTACTAATGCTGTGCAGGGAGCATCGATAGGATTGCTCATATGTTGGTTGTAATGAAGGTCTACTGACCATTAAGTGACTGGTTAGCCTGATACAGCGGGCATGATGGAGTATTGGTATTAATATCAACTCGTTTTGATGTATGGGGTGTGCAGGGCCCTCTGGGTAAGGGTTGTGGTGTCCTAACAGGTGTTCAAGCTGCACGGATATGTCAACCTGAGGCCCAGTATCATTGCTGAAACAAATCCTGAAAATCCTTCTATAAAAAAAAGTAAGCAAGAGGAAAAGTCCTCACAAGAGTGCCAAGGGGAGTTCCCTCTTTGTTTAACTATAAATCTTATGTTTTACTGTGTGATCATAGTTTTGTGTATCCCTTACTACTAGTAGAAGTGTGTTTTGATCTTAGACGTTGGTATTAATCATGGTACGTTTGTGATGTGCTAAGTATTAATTACAATTAGCCTTTGTTGTACTAGTAATATTTACTCTAGACATTCATAGCCATGATAAATCGACAATCATTTGTAGAGTGTGATTTATTTTGTGACCCTTTTCAGGATCACAGGGGGGAATGTAGTGGATTAATATCACACAATGAATATTGTGGTGGATCAATATCTTATAATAAATATATTCTTATCACAATTGATATAAGGTGTGCTGTAACATTCACCTAAGAAACATGTGTGTGTGTCACGCTACAAGCCCAGAATAAGAATTAGGGGGTCAATGGAATTTACCAGGGGAAATTGAAAAACCTCTGGGTCAAAAGGGCAAGCCATTTGCAATGTAAAGCAGAACATGAAAGACTGCAAAATGAACACAGAAAATGCATGGTCCAGGACGGAAAAGGTAATGACGTGTAACCATATGGAAATGAGCAGTAAGTGAGGGGCCATGATTGGGAGGAGCTGTGATGTGTAACCATGTTTTTAAAAAAGCACGCCCCATGAAAGTTTCCACTGATAGGTAAAAAATTAACAAAGATATCCGTGGAAAAAGCAATGGAAATTATGTAAAAAAGGAGGGACTCAAAGGAGGAGTCCCAAAATCCAGAGAATGTATTTAAACTGACCGCTTTCTGTATATTGTCAGATGTTGTCCGGAGCACATCTCACGTGTGGTTGTCTTGTGTTGTTGCAATAAACCACCCTGGACTGAGACTCAGCTACCTTTGTTCACTTTTTGACTACTGTTGAATATTTTTAACTGCCTTACCAAGAACTTAGAATTTTTGAAGGACTTAGTGCAAATCATTACGTTGTGGGGAGGCCCATCCACAACATTTTGGCGAGCCGAGCCAGGAGGAAGCGTGATCCCGGACGACTGCTGCCACCGGTTGGACGCCAGGAACCCCAAGGGCCCTTAAGAATCCACCAATACAGGTGAGATACTAATTTGTTACAATTATCTAAATTTGTGGGGAACCGGCCTCCGGCAGGCGGCTAGTGGATGTCAGGTATCGCAAAGCTCTCTTAAAAGAACCTAGCAATCTAAATTTAGTAATATACACAAAACAATAACATAACAAGAAGAATATATACAAAAATAACATAAAGGAAGAACAAAATAGGCTGGAGAGCGGTCCAGAGGTGTGTGTGTGTGTGTGAATGGATGGCTAAGTGTATGTGGCTGCATTGTTGTTTTATGTGTATGTGAATATATGGCTAAGTGTATGTGGCTGCATTGTTGTTTTATGTGTATGTGAATATATGGCTAATTTTATTTGGCTGCATGTTTGTTTAAAGTGTTGAATATATGGCTAATGTAAACTGCTGCAATTTTGTTTAAGGTATCAATTGATAAAAAAAGTATATGTGCATGAATATATGGCTAACGAAAAACTGATGCATTTTTGTGTAAGGTATTGATTGATGCAAAGAACTGTTTTGTATCTGAAATAGATAATAGGTAGAGAAGTAGGGACAGACCGGTCAAAGTGATTGACATAAGTCTGATGAGACAGCCGCTCGGAGCAGTGGATGCATTTAGTGTATGGTTCATATTTGTGGCAGAATAAGGGTATTGGTGACTAAGTGATAGTCGAAGTGTGCTATGAAGTTGTGCAAAAGTATTGATGATTAATAAGGCCTGGCTAAGCGATAGTCCAGAGTATAAGGAGTACCGCTCGAAGGAGACGTCCCTCACTTTCCCAGCGTGGAAGTGAGGCCTGGAAGCTGGGAAAAACGCGTATGCCACTGTAAGAGACAGTGAGGAAAGTTATTGTAAGAATAATATAGACCTGCAGAGTAAAGCACGAGAAGTGCAATAGGTGAGAGCTAAAATATATGTCTGTCTGTGTTAGTTTATGTAAAAGTGTAGATTAATTGTTAAAAAGGGAAATAAGGGGAAGGGGAACTATAATAATAATACATAGAAATAAGATAATAATAAATAATAAATTGACAGTGATAAGGATACAGATATATATTCGAAAGAAACAAGGTATAGAACAAAATAAAATTTAAGCAATAAAACATAAAAAGATAAGATAATGATAAACAATAAGAATTGATAGTAGTAAAATATATATAATAAAAACTATAAAACAAAGGATAAAACAAGAAGTTCAGCATAACAGAAATACCCTAACCCTAGATTGTTGAAATATAACAGATCGAAAAAGGTAAAAAAGTTAAAAAAGGAAAAATCTATATTGGAAAGAGCAGGACCCCATAAAACCAGACAAATAGGGACTAAAAGGGTTAGTAAATAGCTGGGCTGGACAATTAATAGCAGTCTTAATATAAACGCAATTTCCAAAATCACAGAGTTTACAATTTGTAGCTACTAACAATTATAAAACTAAAACGTGTCCAGTAGGTGTTGGCAAAACATTAAAAGTGGGGTTGCCTCCACATAAAAAGAAAGACAATAGCAGCAGGGAGATAATCAAATTTTATTACTGGATTTGGAAGTCTCTATAATCATACGTAGCATAAAAATACAGATCAATTAGTTTAAAGCTAGACTTGCCTGTAGACTGCACCTTAAATTTAACAAGGATTAAATGTCCAAATTAACTAAAAGCTAGTCTATTGAATAACATTCTGATTAATAGAAACAATAAAGGTTCTAGGTGTAACTAGTCCTTGTGTACAAACAACTCTAGGTATAGGCCATTCTTTCTTTACCTACGATTAATGAAGAGGAAGGTAAAAAATTGCAACCTAGGTTAAAATACAGTTAGGTTAAAACACAATCATTGCTGTTCTGAATTTAGATGCGGTGAGTCTTTTAACAATTGAGCTGCACAGCAAGGAAACAAAGTAGATTTGTTGTTTATATGTGAGTAAAATTAGATCGGAAATAATACAAAATTTAACCAAAGGCTCACAACTGGCTCTCGGTGATTTTAGAGCCATTTTAAGACTAACTGTGTCTGTGTCTGTACTTGCTGTCATTGAAAATGTTGCTCAATCGTCCCACATGCCTGATGAAACTTTATTGTCTTCAGTAATTTCTTCCTTGCGAGATGCAATTGTACAACGCTTTCCATTATCCACATCAATTGAGCTTCCTAAATTTGACTGGGACCCACGACAGCGTCCTGCAGATTACATAACTCAAGCTGCAGAGAAATGGATCAAACACACGGGTGTGGATCCTAAAACAAATTGCTCCAATCTGGGTGAATTATTTAGAGGGGCAGTTTTGGATGGGGTTCCTTCTTTAGTGTCCCTGCTTATGAAACAAAATCCTGATATACCTGGGTGTTCGTATGCTCGCTGGGAAACCTGTTTGATCGACTATTTGCATGTGGCTCAAAGGGAGGACAGGAAGTCGAAGCAGGACTTAGAGGACTTGCAACTTCAATTACTTAAATTACAATTACTAGAAGCAAAGCGGAAAGTGACCAAGAGAAAGCAGGAGATGAGACAAAGAACTGTCTCTGCGGGTGTCCCATGTGGTGCTCAAACCCTGACGGTTCCACCACAGTCTAACTTCATTCATGGAGGGGGGCCACCTCCTCCGCTTTTCTGTTCTGTATTTGATTCCAGATTTGCTGTTCCTGTGTATGGACGCGGATCTCATTGTGACAATCAGTGCAGACATGGAGACAGGACCAGGAGACCGAGTAGACGGGGCGGACATGTCAGAACTTTTCGACCATCTACGGACATCTGCTTTAAATGCGGTCTTTCTGGGCACTGGGCCAGGGACTGTTTTGCATCACTAAATCCTGGCATGAGCTCACATCCGGAAGGTCAGTACCCCAGAAAGGGGATAACACTCCCATGAACAATGTTTCCTCACCCTGGAGAAGTGGCCAGCGCTCATGAACAGCGCAGATCCCAAGCTGTCAAGGGAAGTGACTGTATGAATTTTTGCGCACATTGGAGCCACCTGTTTCATCAAACACTGAGTTGTGGACTGAGACTTTGTCACTGAGGTGCTTGCAGAGACGTTGCAGCGACCTACTGCCACACTGGGGGAAGAGATGTTCAGTTCCATGCATGGAAGCCTTTGAATATGAAGTCTTACCTCCATCTCGTGTTTGCCTGATCTGTTACATGTCATTCCGGGTCCATCTCAGGTGCCGCAGCCTGGTATCAAACACTTTTTTTAAGGTAATTCAGACTTATTTCTACCAATATACTTCTGACCAAATTTAATGGAATGTGATTTCTAATATTTTATCTGTGTCTCCAACTCTTGAGCTTCTAGGCAAATGGATTGATGCAGGTAATAACTTCTTAAGGCAGCCGATTGGGCAGATACGAACAGTACAGGTTTGCGGTTTTGAAAAATATACTACTGTCTCTTAAAATTTTTTACTATATAACTGATATGTTCCTTTTAAACATGAGTTTTAATTCTATTATGTCCAGGACCGTATTGCTCATAATTAACAGCAAATGTTGTATGTTACCATATCTTCTATGGGCAGACAATCCACAGGGGTGGGAATACTTTCGCGTGCTCCACTTATACTTAGGTTTCTGTGAGTTCTGGTTAACAACTGCATGTCATAAATTTCCACAAGGGGGGTTGCAACGTCCTGAGGGGACAGGTTTATTACATGGGCCTCTCGGTAAGCACAGATGTGTCCTGCTTGGGACATTCTGTTTTTAAACATAGGTTTGGATCTGTTAGGTTATTTCTTAATAGCTCATAAGTATTGAGATTTTTCTATTGTACAATATAACTGTTGCCTGCTAAAACATATCAGATTTTCACCAGAATTTGCCGTTACCAGGTGTTTTATTCAGGTAAAACCCAATATTTTATCAGTATGTAAGTACCTTGGAACATTCAGCATTCTCATACCATCAACTTGCTGTGAGCACATTAGTTTACAATCATTATTTCAATGGGTACACTGATCTTACACAACGTTTGGAGGACTTCTTGCAGATCTGTGGGATTATGAAATTGCATTAAGTTTTGATCTGAATCCAGGATATAGGGTAGTGTTTTTCATACTTCAATTCAGATAATTATTTGCAGTTAATTGATTCCCTGTGATGACTAATACTATTCTTTGTTAATGTTTTGTAACAAAATTTATTTTGTTCCAAGCAGAGGGATATGACATAAACATTTATATGATAACACTGTATTTTAAAGTTATATAGATCTTAAACTTTATATCAACCCTTGGCACAAGTAATTTCGAAGAAGGGTTCTTGTGCAGGACCCCACGGAGGTATGTAACTGCATTGTAATTCAGATAACGGTTGTTTAAACAAACAGAAAACCCCCACAAAAGACCTTACCCATGGCTCTCTGGAATGTTGGTTTAAGTGACTCCCAAAACAGGCTATAAAACTATAAAATTAGATTTAGTGGGCAAGTGTCAGACACCACGTATCTGCTAGAGACAGATTCTATGAGGGGGGTTCTTGGAAAAAGGCTTAAACAGTTTAAGCAGGACAATAAAGTGAATGTTAAATTAAATAGAAAAACTACATAAACTACAAAAAACTGGATAAAACAGAGATAAACAGAGGGTAACTTAATGCATATTTAGTTTAGTTTAAAATCATTGGTATGTCAGGTAGGTTAGTTAAGGTTTCAAAGCCACATATATATGTTGTAGTAAACCGGATCAGGATTTGTAACAACTGGATAAAACGATAGGTGAACAAAATGGGGGTTTGCTTTTTCTCTCAGATTAAAAGTAGGAACTTTTTCACAGCATAGACATCTGAGTAAAGGAGTAAAGGGTACAGAAGCAAAGTGTGGTGACGTGCTGAAAGGTTTTATGTGAAGTGGTGTGATGGATGGTAATCTTTAATCTTTAATTCAGAGAACATTCTGACATTCTTACAGGATAACAGTGTTATGGAAATATAATCACTTATATATAATAGTGTAGCTTAAAGTAATATAGATGTTAACTTTAACCCAGTGACCTAAACAGATGAGGATGTATGTAGAACAAAGGTTGGTTTCACACTTCAGTGGGCATGTGTCCATCACAGGATGCAGCAAGGAAGTATGACAGTGTTGTGAGCAGATAACTCTTTTAGAAAGTGCATGTCACAAGGTTTTACGATTGTTCCAGGTAACCCCAGGAACCGAGCTAAGAGAAGAGATTAAATTTAATGGTCAAAGGTTAGGCAGCAGACTTACTGTCTCAAGGAAACTTAGACAAAAGGTTGGTCCAACACGAACGGGCCCCACATGCGTCTCGTTACTATACTTTGATTTCACAATTGCATTAACTAATTTTTGATTTTACAGACAGGGGGATCTTCACCAGAGATTAACGTATTTGTGTGGTCGTTGCATTTTCTTACAGGACAGCGTAAGGACGGGGAAAGTGAAATTGCGATAAAATGTCTCATTAACTATTACATTTCTAAAATAGGATGGAGATGGAACAATGGAAGATGTGAAGTGTGTTTCTTGTGGGAGTGTTCAGGTAATTTCATTACAGGATATGATTCCATATGACATAAAGGAGCTTTTCAGGACCGAAGTCAACCTCCGGAATTACAGGTAGCACACAACATTTGATATCTAAACGGTTGTCGTTTAAGTTTCAGGAGACATAAAATTAGGAGAAATGTGAAGGGAGTCCACCGACCCCCGACCTCGAAGGAGTGCGCGCTAAGGTCATCAACAGACAGATGTGGTGGGCCAGAGGTCAGGGGCCCATCTGATTCCAGAGCCGTGTGTACCAGCCAAACAGAGGGTTTAAGGGAACAATACCAGGCCAGCTTTCGGGTCAGACTGGCTGACTGGAAGGATTTTCAACTGCCACCCACCCGTGCCATCCGGCAACGGGGCAGCTCGATGCGCAGAGCCACCCACGGAGGGGCGGCTGGAAGTTTATTTTGTTTTCGTTTTTTATTTTTAATAAAGATTAACATACAGTTCTGTGGAGACCGCGGTTGGAACACTGACTCTTTAAACCATCTTCCTTAAAAGCGAGAAGAAGACATCTCCGATATGCAAGACATCATGACAACAATTGAATGCATTGTGTAAAAAAGACAAAAGAAAATGAGAGTTTTGTAACCACTGCATATGTCTTATAAGTTCCATATTCATAAGGTGTTCAATATTAGTATCGTTAGAATCTTGGTTCTGCATTGCATGATAATCTTTTTATTCTGTGGTTTTATCTGAGTGTAGTGCTTTCATGGGTTATCTTTATTTCTAAGAAGACATTTTGTTAATCTAGGTTAGGACTCTTAAAGTCATATTTAGATCATATAATAGTTTCTGGTAGTTGCACATTTATCTCAGCCTTGCACCTCTCGGATAAAGGTGCTTACTTTTCTTAATTCTAGTAGGTTAGAGATTCAGATAGGTTTAGTAGCTTTTTAGCTTATACTTGGGTTATTTTACATTTAAGGGGAACATTTGAACTTCATTTGATTTCATAAGTCGCCAACAGAGGGGTTGGTGCGTTACAATATCACATCTTACTATTTACATTTTGTTTAAGGGTTTCAAGACATAGACTTAGTTTAACCTAGTTATTGGTTTGATCTATGAGA
This sequence comes from Fundulus diaphanus, assembly GCA_037039145.1. NCBI lineage: Eukaryota > Metazoa > Chordata > Actinopteri > Cyprinodontiformes > Fundulidae > Fundulus > Fundulus diaphanus. The sequence continues at coordinate 30,789,030 of CM073142.1, read as the reverse complement.
GATCAAAACAGAGGGGTTGTTGAGAATTTAAAATATATCTTAGTTGGGGTTACTGAGGAAAGCAGAGTGGGGTCTGTCCCTTCCTGCTCCAGCGTAAGATAAACATGGAGTTTTATTGCCCTGAGAGGGGTGGTCAGAAGGAGAGATCAGTCATCCTCCCTCTGAGCCATGCAGGAGTTTAAAGTTGATAAAAGGAATGTCTTGGTAAAACTTACTTCAGACAGACAGACTTATCCACCGCGGTGAGAACAACATCTTGTAATGGTATGTACTCTGTCTCCATATTTAATTTCTATGAATTAAATATGTATTTAAACCGTTCTACCTCTGATCAATGATTCCTCATTTATTGTCAAATCTTAAACCGGGGTAAAAATGGGCCTTTAGTAGCGAAGCAGGATTAGGCCAATAATACATAAACCACAACGCCATTTTAGATATTTTCTGGAGGGCCGCTCATTTACTGCCTTTGTGGACCACAAGCCCCTCATCTTTGCCATGTCCAAAACATCTGACCCCTGGTCCGCACGACAGCAACGCCACCTTGCCGCCATTTCTGAATTCACGACTGACATTCAGCATGTTGCTGGCAAGTCCAACTTAATGGCTGACTGTCTGTCTCGTGCGCTGATCTCCGCAGTTTATGTCGGTATCGATTTTTCTGCTATGGCTGCAGACCAGCACAGTGATGCAGACATCCTCGCGTTACAGTCTGGGTCCACGGGCCTCCAGCTGGAGGAAAGACAGATGCAGGAAGGTGGTCCTCCTCTGATCTGTGATGTTTCTACTGGCTGTCCCCGCCCTCTGGTTCCTGTTTCGTGGCGCCGCCGGGCTTTTGACACGTTACACTCCCTCTCGCATCCCGGCATTAGGGCCTCCGTCAAACTGGTCAGTTCTAAATTCGTTTGGACTGGACTGCGCAAAACGGTTAGAGAATGGGCTGCAGCCTGTGTTCAGTGCCAGCGTGCTAAGGTCCAGAGGCACACTAAAGCACCTTTGGAACCATTTCCCATCCCTGACAAGCGGTTTGTTCATGTGCATGTAGACCTTGTGGGTCCCCTTCCTCCATCACAGGGTTTCACACATCTCCTGACCATGATCGATCGTACCACCCGGTGGCCGGAAGTGGTTCCGCTGTCATCTATAACGTCAGCATCGGTGGCCCGGGCTTTCCTGTCCAACTGGGTTGCACGTTTTGGCCCCCCCTCTGACATTACCTCTGACAGAGGCCCACAGTTCGTTTCAGAGCTTTGGTCTGCCATGGCCGATGGTCTGGGGGTCAAGATCCACCGCACCACTGCGTACAATCCGCAGGCTAATGGGTTGTGTGAGCGGTTCCACAGGTCTTTGAAAGCTGCGCTCCGTGCTTCTTTAACTGATGGAAACTGGGTTGACCGCCTTCCATGGGTCATGCTTGGTTTGCGTTCAGCTGTTAAAGAGGACCTTGGCGCTTCCACAGCTGAACTGGTTTTTCGGTCAGCCCCTGCGTGTCCCTGGGGCGTTTTTACCTGATTCCCCTACGCCACAGTTCGGTCCACTTGGGCAACGGTTTTTCTCTCAGGGAGACTCCTTTCATGTTCCTACCCCTGTTCACCATTGTTTGCCCCAGTCCTTTGTTCCTGAAAACTTAAATGCCTCTAAATTTGTTTTCGTTCTCCGGCGTAAAACAGGGAGGGACAGTGGCGAATTGAAGCCTGTATCCCCGGGAAATTGTGCGTAATACCCACGGTGGGGCCGCTGCTGCTTTCCAACTTTCCCATTTGAGAGAAAGAGGAGGAGCATACTGCGGCTTTTGCTCCGCGACCCCCTGTGGTAGAGCCGGGAAATGATCCTCGGGTACTGTTTTATGAAATTTTATTCAGGATCGGGAGAGATCGGCAAACACAAATAAGGACTCAAACACTGTTTCTGTTAGAATATAAGGCACACATTTATTATTATTCCCCACAGAATACAGCACATCAAAACAACAAGCACTTCACACAGGCAAAGTAGCAAGCATTAAAGCAACAAGCTTTCAAACAGACGTGACGCTCAACAGATTCTCAGAATCAGCTCTTACCATTGACACGAACTGGGAGCCCTCAGTCCTAGGTTAAGATCAGCGTTCACGATGCCGGTATCCACACACGAACTCACGGCAGACTCACTGGGCTAAGGGCAGTCTCCTCTTTATATACTTGTAAACAAAGAGTCAGATGTGGAGCGAGAGTGGCCATTTCTCCCTCCACAGCTGCCCTGCCTCCCAAAACATATTTCCCAAACAGGACCCGTTCCCAGCATTTCAGCAGTGTGCGAAGCAAAATAATATGAGTGCACTCAGAATACAGCAAATATAAACAAAATAAAGAATACAGAATCAGTCTTTCCCACAACACATTGTCATAAGTTCCCACCACAAGTTAAAACAAATTATAACACAATAACACATGTGGTTCTTAGTTTCACGTGAACTCAGGTGCGAACACCACATCAAAAGTTAAAACAAGTTATCAAACTGAGCAGGTTTTCCCATAATACATTGTTAAAGAGCAAAAATAATTCTTTAATATATCAGGTACCACCGCAGGTGTGACGGGGCGCTACAGAGCCGTCTTCTCTGGATGATGTCACAGTTAACAGAACGCCAGACCAGGTGTACCTACTATGAAGATAAAAGAGAGAGAACAGAAAGTTAAAGCAGAAATGACAACACGTAATGCATAATTGAAGAACAGTAGAACTCTATAGAGTGAGAAAATTAGATCCTGATGTCCTCCAGTAGCCTAAGCCTATATAGGTAGCTCAGAGTAACATGAGCCACTCTAGTTATAAGCTTTGTCAAAAAGGAAGGTTTTAAGATTAGTCTTAAAAGTAGACAGGGTGTCTGCCTCACGGACCAAAACTGGGAGTTGGTTCCACAGGAGAGGAGCCTGATAGCTAAAGGATCTGCCTCCCATTCTACTTTTAGAGACTCTAGGAACCACCAGCAGACCTGCAGTCTGAGAGCGAAGTGCTCTGTTAGGAACATACGGGGTAATCAGAGCTCTGATATATGATGGAGCTTGATTATTAAGGGCTTTATACGTTAGAAGAAGAATTTTAAATTCTATTCTTGATTTAACAGGAAGCCAATGAAGGGAAGCTAAAATTGGAGAAATATGATCCTGCTTGTTAATTTTCATCAGAACTCTTGCTGCAGCATTTTGGATCAGCTGAAGGCTTTGAACTGCATTTTGTGGACTTCCTGATAGTAAAGAATTACAATAGTCCAGCCTTGAAGTAACAAATGCATGGACTAGTTTTTCAGCATCACACCTGGACAGAATGTTTCTAATTTTGGCGATATTCCGGAGGTAAAAAAAGGAAACTCTGGAAACCTGTTTAATATGGGATTTAAATGACATGTCTTGGTCAAAAATAACACCAAGATTTTTTACTGTATTACCAGAGGCCAAGTTAATGCCACCCAGATTAAGTGATTGGTTAAGAAGTTTATTTTTTGAGGACTCTGGCCCAAAGATTACAACTTCGGTCTTGTCAGAATTTAGATGCAGGAAATTTAAAGTCATCCAGCTTTTGATGTCATCAAGACATGACTGCAGTCGAAGTAATTGATTGGATTCATCAGGATGTATGGATAAATATAGCTGAGTGTCATCAGCATAACAGTGGAAATTAATCCCATGCTGTCTGATAATTTTGCCGATCAGAAGCATATATATAGTAAAGAGAATTGGTCCAAGGACTGAACCCTGTGGTACTCCACAGGTGACTCTAGAGTTTGAGGAAGATTTATTATTAACATGAACAAACTGGAATCTGTCCGACAGATAAGATTTAAACCAGCCTAATGCTTTCCCCTTAATCCCTACAGTATGTTCAAGTCTTTGTAGGAGAATATTGTGATCAACTGTATCAAATGCAGCACTGAGATCTAACAGGACAAGTACAGACACAAGTCCATTATCTGAGGCCATGAGAATATCATTAGTGACCTTCACCAGAGCTGTTTCAGTGCTATGATGAGCTCTGAAGCCTGACTGAAACTCCTCAAGTAGGTCATTGCTTTGTAAATGTTCACAAAGTTGATTAGCAACTACTTTCTCAAGAATTTTAGATAAGAAAAGAAGATTAGATTTAGGTCTGTAGTTTACTAGCTCATCTTGATCAAGAGAAGGTTTCTTAAGTAAAGGTTTAATAACAGCTACTTTAAAAACCTGTGGTACATATCCATTTACTAAGGATAGATTAATCATGTCCAAAGGGAATACCTCCTTAAACAACTTGGTTGGGATTGGGTCTAACATACATGGGAATAACATAGCTCTACTGCTGCTAAACAGTTCAAACACTGTGCAGGTTCTAAAGATTCCTCCAATGCTGCCTTACTTACTGAGGATGAGGTAATCATGTTTGGGAGGATGCCAATTATTTTATTTTTAATGGCATCAATTTTATTTATGAAGAATCCCATAAAATCGTTACTACTAAGAGCTAAGGGAATGGATGGATCAACAGAGCTGCGGCTCTGGGTAAGTTTGGCAACTATACTAAAGAGAAATCTAGGATTATTTTTATTCTCTTCAATTAATGATGAAAAATATGCTGCTCTAACTCTGCGAAGGGTCTTGTTATACAACAATAGACTGTCCCTCCAGATTAAGTAGGATTCCTCTTGGTGTGTAGAGCGCCATTTTCTCTCCAATTTCCTAACATTGTGCTTCAAGGAATGCAGCTCTGAATTAAACCAGGGAGCCAGCTTCCTGTGAATAATCACCTTCTTTTTCAAGGGAGCTACATTGTCTAATGCAGAACGCGATGAGGAAGTCACACTGTTAGCAAAGGTATCGATTTGTGAATGGGAAGAAACAGCATTGCTGCCATCTACAGGGCATTTCTGCAATACTGAGGATATTAAAAAGGGGACAGACTCTTTAAGTTTTGATACAGCATTATCCGATAAAGATCTACTATAATGGAACCCTCTTTTGGGGGTGGAGAACTCAGTTAGATTAAACTCAAATGTTATTAAAAAATGATCAGACAGAACAGGGTTGTGAGAGAATACTGTTAATTCTTCACAATCAATACCATATGTCAGCACAACGTCCAAAGTATGGAGCCGAGAGTGCGTTGGCTTATGCACATTTTGAGCAAAACCAATTGAATCTAGGATAGTTTTAAAGGCTACACTAAGGTTATCACATTCAGTGTCAACATGGATGTTAAAATCACCCACTATAATAACCTTGTCAGTATATAACACCAAATCAGATAAGAAATCTGACAACTGATCCAAAAACTGAGTGTAAGGGCCTGGTGGACGATACAAAACAACAAACAGAAGAGGTTTTATTGCTTTGCAGTTTGGAGGAGGGAAACTAAGGGTTAAATGTTCGAAAGAACTGTAATTATTAATTGGCCTGGGACTAATTAATAAATCAGATGGAAAGATAGTTGCCACTCCTCCTCCTCTTCCCACAGATCTGGGAATGTGGAAATTTGAATAACTGGAGGGAGTTGACTCATTTATACTAACGTAGTCGTCTTGTAGCGAGGTTTCTGTGACACAAAACAAATCAATCTGATTATCAGAAATCAATTCATTAACTAACAAAGTCTTTAGAGAAAGAGACCTTATATTTAATAGACCACATTTAATTCTTTTATTTTTTGGTTCAAAGTGATCTGTATGGATTTTTATTAGATTTTTATGATTTGTTCCTTTTAGATCAGTTTTTGATCTGTTAGGTTTTGGCCGTGGGAAAGACACTGTCTCAATAGGATAATGGGTGGGTAACAAACAAAAAAAATTGACTTCTATCAAAGAAAACATTTTCAATCAAAGAAAAGCAGTGTTCAAATGTATTTTTTTGAGTCTCAAATATATTTTTGGATTCAAATACTTTTTTTTACGGAGCCCTAGAGGGATCATCGCAAAATGTTTTGCATGTTGAGAGAATGTGCTCTCGTTTAACTAAATTGTGCTCTCGTTTAACTAAATTGTGCTCTCGTTTATATTGTGCACTCATTTTACTAAATCGTACGGTCGTTTTACTAAATCGTGTGCACAATTTACTATATTGTGCTCTCGTTTTACTATAGTGTGAGCTCATTTTACTAAATTGAGCTCTCATTTTAAGCATAGTAAAACGAGGGCACAATTTATTAAACGAGTGCACTATTTACTCAAACGAGCGCACGATTTACTAAAACGAGGGCACAATTTATTAAAACGAGAGCACAATTTAGTGAACATGGTTATAGAACATTGTGTGCACGATCTACTTAAAACAAAGGCCCAGGGGGCCATAAAAAAATATTAATACCAATCTTTTCATGGATAAGGGAGCCCAACCAGCTAAACAAGAGTTAAGAAAACATTGGATGATAAAAGATTGTTTTTAGGGTATTTTATGGCTCATTTAATACACGGGTCCAAAATGACCCGCTAACACTACAGATGGCAGCAGAAAGCTAACACCAGAGGAAGGTTAAACGTGGCCACAATATGTAAAACGTGCACTCAATATTGTCGAGGACTCAATTAAAAGAAAACGTGCTAACGTTTTATTAATTCGAGGGCTCAATTAAATGAAAACGTGCTCACGTTTTATTAATTCGAGGGCTCAATTAAAGGAAACGTGCTCACAAATTATCACGACCTGGAAAAAAATATCACTTAAAGTGAGCTCTCCCGGGCTCCGTATTTTTTCTTTGATTGAAAAGTTTTTTTTTTCATTGAAGTGAAGGTTTTTTTAATTGAAAACATATTATTTGTTTGAAGCAACCTTTTTTTTTGATTGAATAATAAAGAAAAAAAACTACCTTCATACATTTGAGCATCTGCTCAAAAGAAGCTGGCTCTACTAGTTTGCTGGTTTAAATCTGTTTTACCGTCAGGCACACGTACAGAGAAAGCGCTTTCAAAAGTCATTTGGGCGTGGCTGGGAAACTCTTTTTTCATTTACAATCCCGATGCTTCACTACCACAATCTAAAAAAGAAATAAACAAAAAAATAATAGGATTTTAAATATGCAACGTTCAATGAAAAAAAATGGTTGGGGAAAAAAACGCCTGATTGTCACCGTAAATATCTGTGTTTGGAAGAGTCAGACTCAAATCGGTGCTGCCTGCTCAATCACACCTTGGGTGACAGCGTCACCGCAGAGACCAAACCGACCGGACCTCATTCCTCTTTTTCTGGTTCGTGACGTGGCGCAATCCATGGCCCCAACGAAACCTGCGGAACAATTTCAGCTTCAAGGCTGCAGAGGATAGCTCCATTACGCATGTGGGGCCGCTTTGTTTTTCTGATCACAGCTCGGAGCGCACGGCCTCAGAACCGGAGGATGCTGCTGAGGCGCAACAATCAGCCAAGACCAAGGGATAAAGTTTGATCCCTGCGTACAACAGAGCAAAAGAAGAAGAAGAAAAGCAAAAATAGGTAAGGATCTTGCGTTTAACCAAGCCGCCTCTGCAGGAGATTCGGAGAGCATTCTTTCAGCTTCTTTTTCAGAAAACTGTGAATGAAAGACGAAAAGATTACATGTCAAGCGTCTGTTGCGGTCCATTTTGGATCTCAATCCACAACAGACACATTCACACATATGCGAGTTTACGTTTTGTGAATAAAACGCACCAGGGATTTTTTTACGCAAAATGTTTACAATTTTCAAATCGTTAAATAAAATAAAATATGGGGATTCTTAAGCTTGTATCATGGAATTACATGAAGCATCATGCTTGTATTGTTAACATTTACATTAAGAAGATTCTCCCTCTTTAAAGAGAAAAGACGATTAGAAAACATAATTACATTTAGTCTAAACCACAAAATGAACACAATTATTTGATTATCTATTTTGCGCACGAATAAATGGAACAACATTGTCTATCTGTATGTCAGGCTCAATCAAGTCAAATGTACGCTGCTCATTTTGTTTTTGTATGGACGCAGATTGTTCTGATTAGAACATTTGTTTAGCTTACAGTATAACAACGTATTTTGTTCTTGATTTAAAGCTCGGACAATATCATATATTATGTAGGAGAGTGGGATCCGATTAAACAGAAAATCTGATGTCCCACTTGGTTTAAGAGTTAAAAATGATGCTTGGACAAAGACATCACACGTCACAAGTTGTAGGAACTAGTTTGGCTAGAAGTTACGCCTTTGCATGTTCTTTGGAGAACCTGTTAAGCAAGTGACGGGTGTTGGGTTGGTTAACCCTGAAGGCAGGAGAGAAGAACTTTTAGACATCCACCTTAAGGAAAAAAAAGGACAGGGATGTTTGTATTATTTTAAGTTTTAAGTCTCGATGTTTCCCTTATGGTTTAGAAATTCATGACGCCACTGTTGAGCTTTGAAAGTAAAGTTTATCTTTCTGTCTCATCCCAGGTGAGTCATCTCGATTGATGTGCATAAGAGGGACAATAATCAGAGTAAGACAATCCTCCTGAAATCTCCAGCCTCTCCCTGAAATCCAGTGCAAACATGAGGGACAGACTAAGCCACCTGCAGGAAATGTCCACCGACAGTATTGAGACGGAGTGCGCAGAGTCCGGCTTTTCTGACACCTTCAGTAACGTTGACCTGGAAGAGGAGCTGCCCCATCAGGCCGTCGTGTTTGACAACAGCCCTGCTCTCACCGATGTCTTTGCTCAGTCCCAGGATATCCACAGAGAGGTACAGCTAATCCGAGTTGAGGTCAAAAGGCTTCGTGAGCAGAACTCCCGCATGCTCCATGGAAACACTACCATGAGCACAATTAAAAAAGACTCCAACGCCATAGGTGCAGACATAAAGAAGAGGGCGGAGGGTGTCCTAGAACGGCTGCACAAAATGGACGGAACAGCCCACAAATTAGAGGTGGAGCATGGCGAAAATTCTCCGATCACCCGCATCGCCCGAACCCAGTACGCTTGCCTCAGCAATGGTTTTCGAGACGCCATGTTTGACTACAACGAGGCTGAGATGACCCATCGAGAGAACTGCAAAGCCCAGATCATGAGGCAGATGGAGATTGTTGGGCGCGACGTGACGGGCGAAGATGTGGAGGAGATGATCGAGAAGGGCCAGTGGAACATCTTTACTGACAATGTTGTGAGCGAAGGCAAAACGGCCCGATCAGCCCTGTTCCAGATTGAGAAGCGCCATCAGGAGCTGTTAGATCTGGAGAGCCGCATCCAGGGAATCCACGAGATATTCCTGGACATTGCCGTGCTGGTGGAGGAGCAGGGCCCCATGCTTGATTACGTCCAAACGAATGTTCAAAAAACCGACGAAGGCATACAAGATGCCATTGTCAAGCTTAAACTAGCTAAAAAGCACGACAACAACAACCCGTTCAAGAAAATGTTCTGTAGCTGCTTTCCTTGCTGCAAGTAAGCGCGAGAACCACATGAAATGCAACGTTTTTTGTGAAATACATTCCTATTGTTGCAAAGCAATGGACAACATTATTTTTGAAAGTTAAATGAAGGTCTGAAATGAAACAAGGATCTAAATTCCTGCAATGGACATGTGACTTGCTCAGGATGGACGCTTCCTCTCCCGCAGTGACTGACCCTGAGAAGGCTTAAGTGTATAAATATATAAAGAGAAAAGGTCTGCATTGTTTTCAATTCATCATTTTATGAATGGGGTGTGATGCAAATTATTTAAAACTATCGTTAATGTTCTTGCTTTATTGTGTCATGACTAAGACTGTTGGGTTTGACAAATTACTCCAAATAAACCTCCATTATATACAAGCAAAAGGTGTATGATACATGGTGTAGTTGACAGAAATGTCAACAAGACTGTAAGGTTTGTACAATCTGATTGTTCTTGGTTCATTTTAAAGGTTTTATGCATTAAATCAATTTTAAGTCATTACTGATCAACCATAAGAAGAAAATTGTATCTGTAATTGCTCACATTCAACGTGTCTTTTGGCTGCAACAGTGAATAAAATATTTATGGTGCAATCACAATAGTTGTACATATTTTGATTACTTTTTTGTCCCTTTTTTACTGTTTTTGTTTCTTCTGTGGTTCCTTGTTAATAGTGTTAAGAAAGAGAACCATCTAACCAGATTTTATAGCTTTAGAGATGCCTAGAAATCTGTGCTTGCATTCACAAAGAATCCATTTTAGGTAAGATCTTACAATTTCTTGAACTCTAAGATTTTTCTCTAAGAATTTTACCTCGGTAAGATAAAAATGATTAACAAAGCATCTTAGTCCTTAAGAAAGCTTCTAAAGTGAAAAAAATGTTAGGAGTAGGAGAGTTTTAAGGAGCCTAAGAGCAGGGAAGACGACGGAAACAGAGAGAGAGAGGTGGCTGATCCACCAACTAAACAGCGAAAGAAATTAGCACATAAACCTCTGTAACGGTCACACAATTATTGGTATGTAGATAAGATAAACCCCCATAGGGGAAAATGTGTTCGTTTCAGCAGGGGAATGAATTAAAGGCGGCTCTGGTAATAAGTTTGTTGAAGATAAATAATTAATAGGAAAAACATTCGATTATCATGAATAAAAAGTAGAAAAGTTATAAAAGAATATAGGACACGAGTATTATTTACAGAAATGCTCTCAATAATTTTAAAAGAAATGGAAAAAGTTGCAGAAAAATATATACATAAATACACACCCTAGACAAGGTAAAAGAGATCAGAAAGTATTTGCTGTATTGTAGTTGATGATGTCAGTAGCCAGAATGGTCAGCTAGAAATTTGCTTCAGTGATGCCATCTCTTCTGTCGCTTTTGATTGCTGCACAGAGCGCTTCTCACTTTTCAGGCTGGTGTGTAAAAGCAGAGAAAAAGACGCATTGATCTGTGCGACAGTGCCCTTCAAAGTCCGCCTGTTCGCACCGTGATCCTGGGATCAATATACCTTTCAACACTCCACCATTCTCCTCCTAGAGCTGTGCTGACAGAGGTGCTGCTCCTGTGTCCAGTTTGGGTTACGTCCACTTTTTTTAAAATTTTTTTTACATTTTTATTCATATATTTACCAGGACTGCGCATACTATAACATACCAGCGTTAACCAAAAGCTAGCTTTCATCTGTAGTCCTGTTTGCCAGTTGTACAGTGGCACCCTAAAATAAGCATAAAATATTATAAACAACAAATTAAACCAGAGTCGAAACAACATATTAGGGCTGTGTTAGTCCAGTGCAGTATAGAAGCAGCAACAGCAAAGAAGCAATAATACAAGTAAAATTAGCAAGAGAAGCAGTATAGTTATTTTTAACCACAAGCAGCAGTAACAAAGGGTTTAGTAAAAGCATAAAAGAGACAATGCAAGCGTCATGCATTAGTAAGCAGGTTAAAACATTTGATAGAAACAGAATAAAGTGACAAACATTGTTAGTAAAAAAAAAATCAATACATGCAATAACCACAGTTACCAAAAGCATCAGAGAGGAGTCCCACATTCATAGGTGAAACACAAGATAGCGGCAACAGGAGTTCAGTGTTGGCAGTTCTGATTATTTATCAACGAACATTTTAGATGAGAGCAAAATAAAATTTATGTGTTAATGTCTCTGGTTGTAGTTGAATGGTGTTCCATTCCTGAGAAGCTCTAACAAAAAAAGCTGACTGACTAGAAGCCCTATTCTAGAAGTGGGATTTCTTTGTTCTCCATTTTATGTTGGTCATTTTGCCAAATATGACCGCTTTATGCAAGCAGGCAATCCCAGTAAAATGCTGAGAGCACATTCATTTCAAGTAGATGAAGTAGGAAAATGACCAATATGACGACAATAAGCAAATCAAAATAATAACAAAAATGTACGTAAGGTACTTTCAAACATCTTGGTGCTAAATGACAATTATTAGATTATTTAAGTTTTATAATCATGTAACACATTTCTTAATCCAGTCTAATTGTTTAACTTCTCTCCACTCAGTACTAGGAGCCCGTTTGTGTTTTTGTTTAGTTTCGTTTCTTGTATCAACCAATCACAGCTCTTAGAAGACAGCGTCACGCCTAGCAACAGGGTCAACCACACCTCCTCACTAAGATAAAACTTTCTGTCGCCTCCTTAATCAGAGTGGTTCTCAACAGGTATCTGAATCACGCTTAGGCTAAAAAAATGGCAAAACTCCTTAGTAGGAATTCTAAGGCTAAGATATGAGTTTTCTTTATGCATGCAGAACATTGTCTCACCAAAACTGTGCAGAGGGACTTTATCATGACGTTACAGTGAGCCAAAATAATCCTCTATTCTTTGGGTAAAGGTAAACTGTTAATTTGGATGGGTGTCAACACGTGCCAAATATGTCTGAAAACCTAAGTCACCGGTTTGTGTCTGATGACATCACGACGGGGTGATGTCTGGTGAGCCCTCTAGTGTTGAGTCAGTGTGCAGAGAGAGGGATGGGCTGACAGACTAAAGCAGAGACAGAGAACCTGCGCAGAACAATACTTCACCCGCTTTCCTTGCAAAGGGTCCGATGGCGCTAACTGTATGGCCGCCTCGCTTCTGCCAGTCTGCCCAGGGCAGCTGTGGCTACAATGTAGCTCACCACCGTCCGCCTGTGAACGTGTGAGTGAATGACGGAATGTAGTGCAAAGTGCTACATTTAATTGTTTACTGTTTGAGGCATCATCTTCCTCTTCATCTATTTTTTTTTCAGTATAAACACTGTTGTGTTTTTGTGATTTGGAAGATTTTCCTTTAATTACCCACCCCACATGAGAGAACCTGTTGAACTTGACTCTAATCAAAGCTGGAATACAATTCCTTGACTTCCCTCCTTTGTTAAAAGAGTTCTGGAGTTCCTCCAGCGCTCTGATCTCCTCAATGAATTTTCTGTTCTGCCAAACAGACACAGAGGATTGCAACTCAATTTAATTCAGTTTAATTATGTGGCACCGATTCCCAACAAATGTCTCAGGAAATCATACAAATAAGTCAATTCAGTTATAAAGACAGATTCCAAACTCAACAATCCTACAAAAGTTTTGTTTTTTGTCAAGTTATTAAGTAATAATAATAATAATAATAATAATAATAATAATATTACATCAAATTTATAAATCGCTTTTTTGGACACTCAAAGACGCTTTACAAAACAATTTTTAAAAACACAGAAATATACAAAAAAATCATATTACGGAAAAGCAGGTTTAAACAAGTGGGATTTCAGACATGATTTAAAGTCATAAAGTGTCACAGTGTAGCTCTTCAGTGTTTTCTGAAGAAAATCCATCTGAATGATGGATTCTCTGATAGGACTGTCTTTGTAACGAGTCACATCTCTATGGTGAACACAAACTGGAGCAAGAGCATGTGTCTTTGAGGAAGTTATGGCGTTTTAGTGGGAAGGCCTTGGTATGTCACCTGTGCAGTAGAGGCAGGCAGACGCACCGCGAACCAACAGCTGCCTTCCTTCTCATTGGAGTGAAGAGATGTCCTCACAAGCTCTTTGGATCAAACAGACGAAATAAGCTGAAAAGGGATTTATTCACTTTTTGGACATTGGGAGACTCAAAAAAACGGTAAGCTGTTGTATTTGGGATTTTAAATGGCTTCAGATTTGTTTTTTTCTCAGTTATACTGAAGTGTCCTGTTGAAATTAGGGTAACTGGAGAAACTTAATTAGTACTCAGCAGCTCGTCGCCAACACTGTTTTGGTGTCCGTTAAGAATGCCTTTTGGGTTTTCAGTAAATATTGCGTCAATTTTTCCAGATTTTTTTTTTACCAACAATGGTGAAACTGATTTTCGTTTGCTCAACCTTTCAGGCTATATGACAGCAAAACCTCATTCAAATACAGGATTAGATTTTGCACCAGATGAGTTTGGGAAATTCTTCTTTTGAATCAAGCTACGTTTATCTAAGGACATTGGTAACACACCTTCATTTATTGTCATTACCTCTGCTTTCAGTAAGTTGTCTTCCTTGTTCCTGGTCTAAAAAAAGACATTCCACTGAGCCAGTGATCTGTGGCTGCTTTCAGTGCTACAGATAGAAAATGTTACTGCAAAGCTCACATCAGCTGCATTAGGTCTAACATACAAACCCCTTAGAAAGCAGTCATTTATTAAATGGATGTCCAGAAACATATACAGCAGGTTGGTCATCACCCTGGACAGGTTGTCTGTCAATCACATAACTATGAACATCCATTAATAATGTTTCAACACATCTCTTGTTTCAGTTTTAAGTATTTAGTCCTCTTGTTGGAGTCTATCAACATGTCATATCTGTGTTTGACCTTGTGAAAATTTCTAAAGTTCTCCAAATCTGTAAGAGCGAGAGGACATCTTTTGTCAACTGCCCTCTTCCGCTGACCCCCAAGACCTTTGTTATCGATTTAGTTCTCGTCTTCAATCAGGACACTTCCAGACTTGGAAGTCTTGAAATCCCTCTTCATCTTCAGCCTTTTTGCATGCACCTGAAGATTTTCGGTCAAAGCCAATGCTTTTGAAACGGTTGATTGTTCCTTCCACAATGTCAACAACAAATAAAAAACAAGTTAAGTTTAAAGAAAAGTACCATAGAGCATGATGCTGTTGCTGCCATGATTCACTGTGGGCAGGAAAAGGGTTGGTTTCACCAGACTGTAACACACAAGATGTGGAGATTGGAAGATTTAAGCCAGGCCTGGGCGTTTTCTTAAGAAGAAATGCCTTCTTGAACACCTACTTCTTAGTCCAGACATAAATATGATTGTGAATATATGATAATATGATATCATATGTGGATCAGAACTAGTTCTTAGTGGACATTCCTAGAGCTACCGTAACTGTTGTTGAAGGTATCTGGACACTCCTCCTGATGGGAAGGAAAAAAAATCTTATTCCAGTAATATCACTGTTGCATCACATATTATTATTATATTATTATTATTATATTATTATTATAATCACATGATTATTGACTGTGTTAAGTGTGTGCATATATTTAATAAATATATATGGATGTGAGTGTAAAAAAAATCCTACTGGTACAGCTTGACTTATCAGACTGATTGGTGTTATGCATGAACCCAACAGGACTGATTGCTAAATTTAATTTAAAATACACTTCAACAAAGCATTAGGTTAAAAACTTGAACACATATGCAGCCAAGTTATTGCAGCTTGTTTTTATTTTTCTCATTTTCCTTAGTTACAGTTTCGTTTTTTTTCAGTAGAATGGTCGAGGATTTACGTCACATTGTAAAAGGTTTGGATATTTATTATTTAGTCTAATTTTCTCACATCAAAAAGTGGCCTTTGAACAGCAGTTTATATTCTATTGAGATCCACAGCGTAACCTCTTAGGGTGTCTCGTGTTTAGCTGTAAATGTCTCTTTCATTTACATAATCTCAAATCAAAAATGTAAACCACGCTGAGAATATGCCATACTCGGTGTCCGAAATTCACACGACACAAGTTTCATCTTAGACGGTGTCAGCTCGCTGATAGATGTTTTCTTCCTCACCCAATCTTTTCCCGTTGTGCCCTCTTAGGCAAAATGCGGGACATGCTGGTGAGACTCCAGACGATCAGCGAGGACCAGGAGGACTACGAGCCAGAGCTCACTGGACCGGAATGCAGTGTAGATCAGGGGGATGTGCCGCACAAGGCTGTCATTTTTGATTACTGCTTGCATATGGATTACGTCCTGAAGGAGTCACAATCCATACGTAAGGATATCTCCTTGCTTAACTTGGAGGTGCATCGATTGAGGATCCACAATGAACGCTATGGCACGACTGTGCGACGCCTCAGTCTTCTGAAAAGGGACTCCGATTCCATTGCAAGAGGAATCCAGCATCAAGCGGAGTCTGTGCATGGCCGCATACAGAACCTGGGTAAAGAGACCAGCAGGCTGGAGGAGGACAAAGGCCCCGATGTTGCTGTTAGTCGCATTGCCCGGACCCAGTATGAGACTCTCGTCTGTTCGTTCCACGAGATAATGAGTAACTACCATAAGATCGAAGAGAAACAGAGACTTACTTGCAGGAAGAGGCTCCAGAGGCAGGCTTCCATAATGGGGTCAAACATCAGCGAGGAGGACATGAATGACTTGGTGGAGAAAGGTGGTGAGGGCTGGACGGAGCTGTCGCAGACCCTTTGCCAGGACGGGAGCCGCTCATGCCGTGCAGCTCTGTGTGACATCAAAGGGAGACACAAGGAGCTGATGGAACTGGAGTCCAGGCTGAAGGAGGTCCACGAACTCTTCCTGCAAATAGCCATGCTTGTAGAAGAACAGGGTACACTCGTTGATAACATCCAGCAGAATGTGTGCAAAACAAAGGAGTACATAGAAGACGTAAAGTGTAACCTGATAAGGGCCAAGGCGTACAAAAGAAAGAACCCTTGTTTGCAATGTTGTCCCTGGCTGCCATGCTGGAAAGATAAAGCTTTTTAGAACGTTTTAACCACTTAAAATGGGAAAAACTGTAATGAAGTGTAGTTTGCAATCAGTCTAATTTAAAAGTAGTGCAATCTGTAAAGATTCAATCAAATGTGTTGAAATGACTCCGATATGTGAAGTTTGATATTTTTGAGGTTACTAATGCTTATCTAACACCTGTCTATATGTTATGATCACATGAATAACTTGGTGCGAGTTAAGATTTTAAAGGAAAGATTTTTCAGTTCGAGATAGTTTTGTTTTAAAATGTTTGCTGATTTGAAATAAATTTCTGCTGGAGTGAGTTGTTTTTGAGTGACCAACGCTTTTGCCCACATGAACGCTGACTTGAATCATGCGGGAAAGAAGTTCACATGTTAGGGAGTTGTTAAGAATTGGAGTCACAAGCAGAAGAATTGACAGAGTTTATAGATCACACATGACAGTGAATTAAAAGTGTCCATGAGCAACTTTAAACTGGACTTTGAGAAAGGCTATTGTATCCTCTAGTTTTAAATCTAAATAAATCTCAGACTTAAAACCAGGTTGACAAGAGCTGTGACAAGATGAATAATCACAGAAGTTTGTGACTTCTTTTTAGTCACTTTTAACGACGTAAAAGTCTTTTCCTATAATAAGCTGCGCTTGTCTTTTCTCTATAGGAAATGTTCAAGGCTTGTAAGGTGCAAGACAGGTTTTCCCTACTTTTCTATGGGACCGCATAATTAAAAAACAACTTTTAAGTGTCTCTGTTTTTCTGTTGTGGGCCCAGTTAAGAATAACAGTGGACTACACTGGCTGTCAAGATGACTTTTGAGATTGTAATGAGGTGTGGCAGCTGAAGTAAATAAAATGGATTGAGTTAAAAAAATAAATAAGTCAGTGAGTTGTTCAAAATAAAAGAAACTCGTGTAATACTGGGCCCACTATCATACACAATGTACTTGAAGCGATAGTTTGTGGGCACAGGAATGTTGGAGATGGATGTTGTTGTTGTTATAAAGTCCTAAATAGGGGACATAGCCCTTAGATGACCTGAAAGTGGTGTTCCTAAATCTGGACATTTGTTTGATGTCATCCCAATGAAGCATATAAGGACTACTTAAAACAAATAAATACATTTAAAAAAGCACATCTGAACAATCGGTGATGACATGCATGTCGCAGCGTGTCAGGTAAAGGACTGGGGTAGATGTAACTCATTGCTTCTGCAATAAACGCAGTAGAAGTGCTAGGGGCTTTCTCATTCTGACAATCCAAATCAGTTTTGGTGATAACGAAGCATTTTTTTCAGGATAATAATCAGTCTTGGCACTAAGCCAATGAGCATGAGATTGTTTCTTCAGAAACGTAAAATGAACTCAGTGTCATGGTGAGCAATCTATCTGGATCTCAATCCAACTGGACTGATAAAGTAGAAAGGACAGAAAACAAACAAACAAAAAAATGCTGAATGAAAATGAACCACCCTCTAAAGCTGATCATCACTCAGCATAAAAGTATAATTCTTGTAGTGAAACCCATGCCTCACAGAATTCAAGCTGTTCTACAAACCAGAGGAGGTGCAACATAGTTCGAACTGTGTTTTTTGGATTGTGAGTTCATGAAAGTTCTGTGGTTTGTTTTATTGGCTAAATGAAATCAACGTTCTCCAAGAGTGATTCGCTATTCTTATTTGCCATTGTCAGGGAGTTGATGTAACAACAAATAGGTGTGTCCCTTATTTTATAAGTAGACATGTTTATCTATGATACCGCACACCAACGTAACACCTGTTGTGGCTTCAGTTGGCTTGTGAGAAGTCGAGATGCTTTAAAGAAAGGGATTGTCTTTGGATTTTAACCATCAAAAACAACAAAGCAGTATGCTATGCATCATTCTTCGACAAACATTTGACTTAACTGTTTTAACTTAATAGAATTTTTTTTTTTTAAATTGGGATCAAAATTAATTTTTCATTCTGACAATTTATATCATTATAACTTTTTATCCTCCACCGGGAAGAGACCCCGGACACCCTGGAGGGACTATGCTTCTCGCCTGGCCTGGGAACGCCTTGGGATTCCCCTGGAGGAGCTGGCCCAACTG
This sequence comes from Fundulus diaphanus, assembly GCA_037039145.1. Classification (NCBI taxonomy): domain Eukaryota; kingdom Metazoa; phylum Chordata; class Actinopteri; order Cyprinodontiformes; family Fundulidae; genus Fundulus; species Fundulus diaphanus. The sequence goes on along the minus strand of CM073142.1, from coordinate 30,770,605 downwards.
GCTGGGGAGAGGTTGGGGACGCTGCAGTCAAAGAATCGGTCGGGAAAGTGTTGAAGAGCATTCAACACTAGGCCCAATAGCATTTATGCAATGTTGAAAATGTTGAAACGACTAACCAATAGTGTTTAAGGAATGTTGAAAATGTTGAAAAATGTTGAACTCACCAACCAATCGCGTTATGCATTACTGAAAATGTTAAAATCACTAACCAATTGCGTTTCAGGAATGTTGAACATTTTAACCAATCGCGTTTAAGCTTATAGGAAGCTGCTGCTGGTACGACGTCAACAGGAGAAGTTCGTCTTTTTAGCTATATGGTAAGTATCTGCATCTTTATTACAATGCAGTGTGATACTACCATGATTACGTTTTAACTGTTATAACTGTTATACCACTGTAACAAAGCCGGTGCTAAGCTAAACTACCGCCTGAGTTAGCACTGGATTCGTGGTGATAGCGTTTTTATTCATCCATGGAGTATAAAAAAAATCTCTCTCTCTCTCTCTCTATATATATATATATATATAAATTAGACTTTAAAGCTGAGACGTGGATATGGAAGTAAAAAAACAAAGCATATTTTAAACATTTCCTGGCCAAGAATGCAGCCGAGAAGTTAAAAGTCTGCTGTTCTGGGACAACTACAGGAAGTTGATTATCATAAAACATAATCACTGATTACAGAGACCAGAAAAATGCTAACCCAGCTCAAACGTGATCTGATTAGGTGCCCTACAAGAATGACATCAGTACTACCAGGCCAAAGGAAAAGTATGAGGCTGCATCTGTGATCTCACAGAAAATTCTTATGCTGCATCACAATAAAACCAGCATTTAGTGAAAAAAGTCAATTTTGTTACTGCATGTTTTTTATTTTTATTGCAGAAGTTTACACATTTGTGTCAACTGGAAACAAAGCATAGAAAATAACAGGACAAGGGGGGGATTTGTGCATTAAGTAAAAACCGCAGTAAACTTGAGCACATTATAGATAAGAATGCTTGAACATAGGACAAAAACATTTTTAATTAAAAGATTCAACCATATCTTTGTGTTCTATATGAAATTAGGTTTTACAGTTGACACTCAGCTGAGCCATTTTTTAACCTTTTATACAGGATTGCAGACATCTTCAGAACCAATCTGGGCCCGGACATACTGACAGATGAAGGCTACATTGACAGTGTTTTCCTGACATTGTCTGTCTAACAAAACGCTCAGTTGATCTCACTACCTTTACTGTGCCTACAGAAGGAATCATCAACCCCCCATTGTTTTTGAGAGTGAGCAAGTGATAGCTCTGATCAAACGATGCAGGTTCAGCATCAGCCACCAAACTGCCACGGCACACCTCACAGGACAGCTTCTTTAGAACATGGCGAACAACAAACCCTGAGATGTACACTAGGGCATTGTCCACAAGACCACCAAATCGGGTTGGTAAATAGCTGTGGTCACAAACTACAGCAGGAATGCTGGCAAACGGAGAAGAAAGCTCTTCTGTTACTGGAGAAGAGGACATCTCAAAAGCCGACAGGGACACAGTTTCATCCTGTGCTGCCACATTTCCTGATGTGCTCGGAGACACACCACACCACACCGCACCATCAAATGGCGAAAGATGGCCTGGAACTGGCAGGCAGAGGGGTTATTATTCCAGCCTCCTACAAGACACACAATCATATTTACATATACAGTTATCTGGATAATATGCACATATAAAGACAAAAAAACATTGTAAAAAATTAAATAAATAAATTTGTACCTGACGCCCTGATTGAATTAAACAGGAGCTCCAAGTGATCCTGGCTGAAGCGGTAGGTGCAGATGTACCGTTGGTGCTGAAGCTGATCTGGAATCATCATCAATAGTATGTCAATGTTGATGATGAACCCCGTCACAGACAGGTACCTTGAGGGACATGTTATGTCAGTATTAGTATGGCAAACCCGGATACTTCCAAAAAGCATTCATTATACACAGTAAAAAACAGAAAAATATTGTCACAGAAATGGGCTTGAAAATATCGTCATACATTCCATAATAGGATTCAAAACATGCGTTCACATTGGCACCACACTGTAACCTGTTTTGCTTGCTGTCGCTCGTCAAACATTATCGCCAGCTGTTTCCGAAGCAAGTGAGAGCAATTTCACAGCAGGCAACAAGCAAGAAATACAGCAGTACAATGGAGCTAGTGACGCTTTACTTAACTGCCACTCCCATGCACATTCTGTCACTTCAGCCTCCTCACTCATTTTTGTTTTTGCAGGCTTGCTCCTTTTTTCAACTTGTCTCAGTAGTAAAAATTGGTTAATTCATATAACCTAAGCCGACCCCAGACCGACACTATCAGCTCTTATTTCATGTTGAATGAAAATGGCTTAATCTCTGCCTCCCCCCCCATCACAGTCACATCTAGTTCCAAATTGGTTGTCGCAGCACGACAAGACACAGAAGTTCTGCTTTGCTTTGCATTACATTCCTTCTGTCTTGTGTCTGTGTATAGGGATATCAACATTTGCACTCAATGTGTACGCACCTTAAAGAATAAAAAAGACAGATAGCGGTAACTTTGGAAACACAGAACAAGGCATCATATGAACTTATGATGCAAACAACAAAAAAGAGAGGGACTGGCCAATAGATCCATTGTATAGAAATATCTTGCAATGCCGTAATAGTCACCTTTTCAATATTCTTTCAACCATAATTGGGACATTTGATTAAAACATATCTGAATTTATTGACCAGCCAAGAACAGAACATCATATGAACTTGATGTCACAAAAATCAACTCATGCAAAACAAAGCTTCACTATTTCCAAAAACCTCTTGGATCGGTGAAGGGGTGTGCCATCTTTCTTCACAAAGCTCATCAAGTAGGCCCTGCCTCTCAACAAGAAATCTACTCTCTCTGCCCAGTTCAAAGAACCTAATGGAGCTTTGAACCCTTTGGCATGGGGATTGCGGCTGTTCATTATGTCGAACAGCCTATCAATTATCTAAAAGCAATTAACAGAAATCATTATGCTCATCACCATAAACCCTAACATTTTTTATGAGTAATTATAATTTCTACAACATAACAATATTTAGAAAATCTCCTTTCTTAAGAAAAAAACTTTTACTGATTAAAGTTGCCATATAGTTGTAGTTTGTGTGTATGCTAGTAATAGTAGTGTTTTATTATCACCTCTGTAAATTCAGCCGTTGCTTCACAGTGCTGGAACTGGGAATAGCCAAGGTCCCTTAGTGTGCGCAGAGCCACTGTCACAGAGCGACTCAGAGTCTGTGCAGCCAGAGAAACTTTCTACCTCTGTGAATCAAAATTCACATGTTTGTCTGTAACCCTGTTGGCAGCATGCAATCCATCCTTGTTTTGGACATCATTCAGATGAATGATGTACTTCCAGTTGATCTGGCCACTGGAGCTGGTTAATGGACTGTAAGCCTGTGGCAAGCATCCATCATGACAAACACCCTCTCACCAGTCACGGGATGCGGAAAGAAGGTTTTCAAGGGCTCTGCTGGGTTTCCATTGAGCTGGCAGCCAAGTAGATTGCACATGCGGATATTGGAGGCATGCCCATCCATTGTGACACATTACACTTTTATGCCGCACTTATGAAGTTCCTCCAAAGCATGAACAAGAAGAACCTCCTGAGTCTCTGGCGAGAGGCACTTGGTGAGGTAGTAGGCTATTGGGGTCTTCCAATGACCTTGTAGGCCAACAACCAGAAAAACAAGAGCTTCAGTGGCAACATCATTTTCATTTAGACCATCCCCCATGTCAACAAATCCAGACATTCTCTGGGTGTGCGGGTTGTACTGGACGTGCTTTTTAATGGCCATGGCATCCAACATCAGACACACACAACCATACTTATTTGGATCTTCTTCTTGTCTTCTCTTTAACACCTCCAGCATCATCATGTTAAGGCCAGGCCTGGCATCCACAGAGCTCACCCACCTTGTTCAGAGATAAGAATGAGCAGATTCATGTGTCATTGTACAGTTGTAATGGAGGAACTGTGATTTGGAATCTGGATAATTGGACTGAAATGACTTTTTGTGCTAAGTGCCTTGAGACAGATGTACTAAACTAAAGCTATAAAAAAATATTGAATTTAAAGACAACAATATCTTTTTTGATAGTCATATAATATCTTTGGCTGTCCACTAACTGGAAGTAGAAATGGTTGATGTTAAAAATATCAGATGTAGGTGTGCAAACCTTTCACTACTCACCCAAAACAAAACACTAATTAGATTAACATTAAAAAAGTTTTCATATAACACAAATAATACCTTTGCAATGTGCGTGGATGGGGGAGGTTCATATTAAGAGTCTCTCTAAGATATTTGTAAGCCTTGGGACCATGTAAGTGGAGAGTGATGGCAAACTCCCTCTGGTCTTTAGTGTAATCACTGCTCTGTCTGGATAGAAGCTGGATAGGAAGATCTGAAATAAATAAATTACTAAGACCCATTGAAATCTTTAGCAAGTATAAAAAAGGAAGGCGCAAATAACATCTATTTTACAATTAAAGGAAAGAATGTCGACATTTTTTTTCATTCTACCTGAGTATGTATCAAGCTGATCTTTCAAGTCCTCGTTTATGATTTTCTTCTCTCTGAGATCTTCCAGAAGACCACTCACAGTACTCTTTGCCCTTCTCTCTCTGTCCAGACTCTCCACCCTATCCAAGGCTAGTACAAAAATAGATTAAAACAATTATGAGTGATGTTTCCTACATTTTATTCATTACAGTGTGTTCTTAATTGCTCCACATGTTTACTTCATTTATAATTAAATACAGACATGCTTAAATGTAATGCATCTGTGATGTCGCAACTTTTGTGATACCGATGCAATAAAAAAATAGTCTGGTCTTGATACGTATTTTTATATTATGAAATTATTTTAAGTTCATCATTTAGGGTAAAACCAAAAGTATAACATTTAACATTGTATCCTTTATTGAAGTGTGTATCTTTCATCCAGTCGTGCTTTTGTTTTATTCATAATAACTAATAAGCCCATGTCCTTCTATTTGGTTGTCAAGTTGATGTTGACAGACTTACATGTTTTCACTAAGGGCCAAAACAAGGAAAACGCTATATTTAAATAAATACTGTTTCAAAATAAACAGGGATCTGGAAAAATACTTTTTTGAAGTGTGCAACAAGATCTGTCCACATGCTATTTCTGTCTTTCTTGTAATTTTGCAGTTAATTCACTTATTAACTACAGCAACATCATAACATGCACAGATGTGAAGCATAACCAGCCATTAATACTCACAACATTAGGCACAGGGATGGGCTCAGCCTCTTGGACAAGATGGGAAGAGTCCAGTGACAGGAGCTCTTGTGCTCTCTTTGAGGTCTGAGATGTCCTGGTAGCCACAGACTAAAACCAAAGATATAGAAATAATTTCGTAGTTTATTACAAAATACAATTTTTCTCCTTCAGATAATATGCCATTTAATTGCCATATTATCTGTATGTAACCTAAAACATAGTCATACACCTACCTTGCATAGATGAGCAGGGAAACAGAAGACTGAGGGAACAGAGCCAGCTCTGATCCTGACAGTCTGACCAGTCCTGTCAAAGTCCTCCGCTCTAAAATGCTCACTGCAGAGCATGGATGAAGGACTAGCAGAAAATCCTTCTCTCCTCATCGCTGTTTCCCACTGCTTCCTTAAAGCCTTATCTTTGGGAAACCTGCAGAGTATAAATGGTTTATAAGTACTTTAGTCATGTGAATTGAAAAAAATATTGTTTCTTGCTAGCTGGTTTGCCCGCTGGATAGTCGTTATGCTGCGCGGGAATTCCCAGTATTTCTCCCAAAGTCATGATTTTATCGCGGGCAAACAACATCGTACAGATTTGTTTGATTCTTACCTGTGAAAGGAAATGCCAGCAGATCTTGTTTGTTCCGTAAAACGGTTGGTACATTTCCATGCAGCACAAGAATGAGGCATCTTTTCTGATTCACGTCCACAACAACAGAACTCAACTTTTTTTCTGCCACATACAATATGGCGGTGACGTTGACGTGCGAACCTGCGCCCTATGACGCGTCTACGTATATATGTCTGTGGTCTCAGCATCACATGATGGATGCCGTGTCACGTGATCTTTCATCCCAGTCGCAGGTTCGTATCCCGTTCAGGGCATGTCAGACGTGGGTCAATGTTTTAAAATCTTCCAATTTCTCTTTAGGGAACTACATAAATGTTTATTATACAGACGTTTGCACAAAGTATTCTAAGATTTTCTCTCCTTTCTTCCTTTTGTTTATTTTTTCTTTCCCCTTCTTCCCCATCTTAACTGGATGCGCATATTTTTATTCAATGTGTTCATAAAAGTCTTGATGTTATGCTTTTTTGCTTGTTTGTTGTTTTCTAATTGAAACAGAGCAACGTTCTTCTTTACTTAATTATTCACTGTTTTCTTGTCTCTCTTTTTACGGAACATGCATGGACGGACAGTCGGATGCGAGCACCTCAGAGAGCAGGAATACGCACATTAGTTAAAGAATCTTCGATATTATCAGCAACCTTATTTAAGTGGCAACTTTCGTGAGAAACTTCATGCTCCGTCTTTTACCACCATCTGATTGTTTATTTTGCGTTTTTCTCTGATTTATAATTGAAATAGTCCACTGTTTTATATTAAAGAGTGCAAAGTTGTGCCGGTTGGGTGTTCCTTCGTCAGAGCACCGGATTGAAACTTGAGCTAATGGTTAGCATCGTGCTAACGTCGAAAGGAAGTTGTTTGTGGAACAACGACAAGAATTAGCTACGCGCGTGTTTGCCTATTGATAGAAGTAGCGCTATTGTTTGTTTAAAAAATGCTCAGCACGTTCACTTTTATTCAAACGAAATGGCGTGACGATATAGCCGTTGTAGTGGTAGGTAGCCTACTGACTGTAACACAACACTCAGATTAGCTTGCTGCGAGCGGCTAAAAACCAGCGAAACAGGTACATTGTTGTCATGTACTACGTAGACTTCACTAATATACAAATTTATATAACTATCAGCAGACAAATAACGAAAAAACGTCCCAGAACAGCAGGATTCTTGTGTTTTTTTATGAAGCCATCATGACGGAATCAATGTGAGCGTACCAGGATGGCCGAGTGGTTAAGGCGTTGGACTTAAGATCCAATGGACATATGTCCGCGTGGGTTCGAACCCCACTCCTGGTATAATTTATTTTTCATTGATGACTAAATAATTGTTGATGTAATGTTCTTTGAAAAGGCACAGATCTTTCCTACGTCCATAGCGGTTACCTCTGAAGACTGGAAAAGGTTAATACAATACGTTTTTATGAAACATGACTCATTCCTTTTGTCTCATTAAACATGTACCAATATTAAAATATATAATGAATGTTTTAACTCTACTGACTTTACTGACGGAAAACAATGGAAACCGGGAACAATATAATATCATGATAATAAAAATCTAATAAGGCTTAGGTAGAGTTTAATGGAATGCAACATAATAGTAAAGTAACTCACCTCTCGATTGTTTTAAACTACAAATGCATATTTATTTTACCTGTATGTTCCTTCATTCCACTTTTTGTGCCTAACTAAAAAGGTACAAACCTATTTTCTTTTTCGAATGCATATTTTCTTGGTGCGTCACATGGACAGAAGGGGGCGCTCTAAGACCTTGTTTTTTTCCAGGCTGGACCTACATGCATACTATCCTGTACCCATACCCCTGTTATTTGACTGGCAGGGCAATTTTGGAAATGATCATTTAGCAATCACCTAATTTCAATAGATAGCTACACAAAGAGGGGTTTATGTAATTTTGTGGACCTATAAAATACCACACAGTGACTACCAACATTATGTCTATACAAATAGAATGTGCAAATATTTGTGAAAAATTACAGACAATTAGAACTAAAAATTATTTTTATATTTTAATCTTTACTAACATGTCCTTGTCCTTTGTACCCACCAGTAAGCAACCACACTGGTGTGGGTCTCTGCGCTCGCTGCTGAGCAAATATGCTGTCACTTGATAGGTGTCGGAGGTTCACAAGTGCACTAATTTGTGAATATGAGCTCCTACTTTGAGCCGAGTCATGGAGCATCCACAAAGGGGCCGTGACAACTGAGAAGAGGGAGGGAGGAGGATCAAGGTTTACAATGGAAGACCAACATCTCTGCTTCTCTGGAGCCTCATTCATTTTTCTTCACTGGGCCCCCGCTTTATTGGTCCACAGGTAATCCAACAGATGCTGCGTTCCATTAAAGTGAAGGCAGGAGGTGGTGGGAAGTTGCTATGTTTAAAAAAAATGTCTACTTCCATCGTTATCTTTATGATACTGTAAATGTGTCTGGAAGTAAAATTTTCCTCTTTTAGTTTTTAACGCCTGGTATTGTCTGCTCGCTTGATGTTCAAAGTGGAATGAAAATAAACTTATTTTGGATAAAGCTGGTGAATTACTGTCTAATCTTGATTGCATTCTATGTAATGCACACATTAAATACATTGTCATAATCAACATTATTTTAAGCCATTTGCTTAAAGGAATATGTTAAGGGATTAATGATGCTACTGTTTCCACAAAAAAAACCCCAAATAGATTCTTGCTGAAATTACTACAGCAACATATACCCGTGTAAGGCTGGATAACATATCAGATGCATATCCAGTGATTTCAAGGGGTTGTTATGAGCTGGAGGCCCAAACAAAGAGATAAGTAGTCAGTGGTGGAATGCTGTTAATCTTCTCAAGAGCCACAATTTTGAAGGACTTTTCCTTTTTGTTGCACCTTGTTTATGCTTTTTCAAGTTTCTGTCAAGGAGAACTTTATAGTTGCTAAGCTAAAAAAAAAGTAAGTGTATTTAAGTAGTTTAACAATTTATAATGCCACATAAACTCTCCCTCCTTGCTTGCACACATGCATTCTCTCCATAGGAGGACACAGTAATGTAGGAGCAGCTTGTTTCAGGTAATCTATTTACTGAACATTTGGTCCAAATGTGTTCAATCAAGTAATCTTTTGACACGTGCTCTGCCAATGAGCTGAAATGTGTTGAATCAAGAAGAAAATTGATGACATTTTATGTTTAAAAAGATTTGATAATATTAATGGCCAAAACTGTACGTGGCAAATATGTGACGGTTTCAATAAAACTGCAACAATTTAAATAGTCACATAGATGTGAGAATAGCTATACACAATACATGCATGTATGTAAATGCATGTATATTTAAAACATGAGTTCATTAGCTAATATTTTCTGTGCATAAACACATGACTTGTCGAATAGACCTGGTTTAATGTTTCATTATTCATTCTTTGTTGACCTGACCTGGCTTGCTTCCAGAAGGTTTTGTAAGAGGTGGTCACTAATGTCTTGGGGTGGAACACCAAAATCCAGAGCCACGACAGAATTTTAGCAGTTTAATTTAGGTGCGTAGCTAAGGTTGACCTTAATGACACGCTTAATTATAAATAAATAAAAAATAAAACGTGGCCTGCCATATGATTTTTCAAAACAGCTCAATAGCCTGTACGTTTATGTTTTCAAGAACCCATATAGCAGAAATAATTTGATTTGTTAGAACATGCTTTTTTTTTTAAACATCTGAAAAATGTGGGGTCCACCATGATTTTAAAGGACTGAAAATATCCTACATGTGTGATTTTGGGACATTATGAAGGGAATAAAAGAGCGCAAACCTAAGAAACATAAGACAAAAAAACTGTATAGTAAAGTAAAGTAGAAACCATATATATAAAAATGGCATACTGAGTAGGGTGGGCAACCTAAAAGTGTACACAATCTGCATGTATCATTGTACGTATATAGACAGCAACAGACCTATACAAACTTAAGGAATAAATCATGGAAAAAATGTGCCATTGACAGCAAGTATGTGAACAACTTGTTGAGAGCAGTGATGGTCATAAGCTCTACAGCTGCTGGGAAGAAGGATCTGCAAAAACGCTGCTTTGCACCAAGGATGCAGGAGTGTTCCACTAAAGGAGCTCTCCAGTTCTGCAAAGGTTTAATGCATGGGATGGGAGAAATTGTGCCACAGCGATGTTATTTTTGCAGTCATTTTGTCTCCCACCATTTGCACTGAGTTGAGGGGGCCATCCTAGAACAGAGCCGGCCTACCTCTATGTGTACCTGAGCGTTTCATGATGTTCCTCAGTACAGACCATAGAAGTAATGGGATAAAAGCCGTTACTTATAGTGCACTTAATTGAGAAAGGATTTACACATTTAAGTGCATTGGTATTCTATTTGTTTTCTATAAAATATTAAAAAAATATATACATGTATTTCTTTATATATATATATATATATATATATATATATATATATATATATATATATATATATATATATATATATATATTTTTTTTTTTTTTTTTTTTTTTTTTTCCCAAGCCTGTCTGGCAAAGGCTATGTTGTAAATTTTTGTATTCTAAACACCAAGGGGGGCTTAGCCCTACTAGCCCACTTATACCAGCTGTCCCTGTATATATATATATATATATATATATATATATATATATATATATATATATAATTGAACATCACTGATGGAGAAATTCACTTCTGCATTTTAACCCATCCCCTTGGGGAGCAGTAGGCTGCCACTGTGCGCCGCCCGGGGTTAATGGTTTTGCCCAGGGACCCAGAGTGCAGGCTGTGGGGGATAGAACCGGACACCTCTCCACTGATCCCATCCAGGCAATGCACCGTTCACCCTTCTCCCATCAGATAAACTCTTCAGAAGCATCAAAGCCAAAACTAATTTTGAAACAGCTTCTTCCAAAGAGCTGTGAGGGCAATCGCCCCCTGATCGAGACTGCAGTCCAACGCTTTAAAATCATCCCACTGTTACTAGCCCGTCAATGAGTTACAATCATCTTAATGTTGCTGCCTACTTGCACACTACCACCTCAAAATATCTTAATGCACATTGCTGTAAACGAAGCCTTAAATAATCATTGTTCAATAAGCACCTATTACCTTATTATCTGTTATCTGTGACTCCTGAACTTTAAAAAAAAAAATGTAACCCTTGTTCGTTGCCTGTTTTTTTGTCAGTCCTTGCCTTCATAATGTAATCAGAATAATAATAATCATTACACAATAATAATAAGGGTCCAATAATAATGTGTAATGTGAACCGGAGTTGCCAGAGAAATTTCTCCACGGTAGCACGTGACAATTTACACATTTAAGTGCATTGGTATTCTATTTGTTTTCTATAAAATATTAAAAAAATATATACATGTATTTCTTTATATATATATATATATATATAATATATATATATATATATATATATATATATATATATATATATATTTTTTTTTTTTTTTTTTCCCAAGCCTGTCTGGCAAAGGCTATGTTGTAAATTTTTGTATTCTAAACACCAAGGGGGGCTTATCCCTACTAGCCCACTTATACCAGCTGTCCCTGTATATATATATATATATATATATATATATATATATATATATATATATATATATATATATATATATATATATATATATATATATATATATACTTTTAGAAAGGGGATTTCTGGTGGGAGTCGCCGGGTTTTGGTGGTTTTACATCACGTGACTGTTTCCCCGCCATGTTTCCATCTCCGAGTCAGGAAAACTTTTAGGGAAGAGCCGCGGGCGGCTGTCAGCTCACGCTTGGTCCATACTGTACTTCCGGTTAAGCCCTTCAAAATAAAGGTTACATTTTTATGTGGGAGTTTCTCTTAAACCAGTGGTACTTATACGGCTACATTTACAGAACAATAAAAGACTGCATTAAAACGACAAATAGTCCGTAAAAGCACCAACAACTCGGACAAAGGGCAAATTTACTGTGACGGATGGATTCCCGCATTTCCGCTGAGCGCATGTCTCTGGCTAACTTGACGCCAGTGTGCGCGAAAGGGAAAAAGGAGTCAAGAAAGCAACAGGAACAAAGTTGTAGGACCTGCACGGCCGTGTTCACCCGTGAAACGTCGTAACCACCCTTCAGCTCTCGGGACGCAGCAAGCTATAAACTTTAAAGACAGTAAAGGGGGCTTTGGTCGGCGTTGCAAAGCTAAAAAAAAGAGGCGTCCCCCTTAAGCATTTTTTAAGGGAGCCCATCGTGGAGACTGGATGCTCTCCAGGAAGGGTCTCCTTACTTTATCTGAGCTTGTAACTTAAGCTTTGATAAGGAATGGGGCTCTGCGCCTCGCAGAAAATGCCTTAAACTGTTTGGACTTTTTTTTTTTTTGCTCTCTCGGAAACCACTTATTTCCACCCGGTCTTGTTCGTGGACACGTTTTTGAAGTTGTTTTGAGGGAGCGCGTTTCCTGACCCCCTGTGACAGACGGTGGAGGTGAGCTTTCGTATTTACAAACCGCTTTGGTTTGTTTCTGTAACACACTTCAGAGAACGTTACTTTTAAAGTTTACCGCTGGTCTTTTTTTTTTGTATCTGTCTCTCTCTTGGGGAGGAACCGAGTTAATAGTCTTTTATAAAACTACAATTTTGGACGCAGGGTGTTGCTGTGCACGCTGCAGTTTAATTGAATTGGCGGAGCGTGCGCTGCAGTCATGCCTCAAAGATAAAACATTAACTCCAACTAGGCCACTCCGGGCTCTTGTCTGTGCTGCAGAGTCCTCACAAGGGCCCACCATAACCCATCTCGGCTCCAAAATGATATATTAAGAGCTCAGAGTAATCAGGCAGATTGTATCTGTGTTGTTCTGCTTTGTTTTGGTCACCACAGCTACCCCACTCACACAAAGAGGAACTGAAATTTTAAAGACGCACTCAAAGATAGATAGTGCTGCCCTTTTTTTCCTCGCTTTTACAGCTATTTTTGGAGGTTTACATCATCCTTTGAGAACTTTGACTCACCATGCAATGGCTCGCTTAAACTGCACAGAAACTCTCCTCAGAAGTGTTTTGGGAGTGGATGGAAAACTTTCTATTGCCTGGACCACAAAACCCAAGTGGCCTTTTTTTTTTAGCAGTTTAAAACGAGGATGTGAAGGCTAAGAGAGTTGGTTTCATTTTAAATTCTGTTTTTTAAAGTTAAAACATCCACATTGGATCACATGCTTAGTTTCATTTTGGCACACGATGACAGATTATGCATCGTAATGTTTTCGTTTGTCCAGAAAACTCTTCATATTTTTAGCAGTACCAAGTCCATCAGCTCCTTGGCAGGGTCCAAAATCAGCTAATTTTCACAGCGCTGAGCAGGAGAGGAAACCTGTTAGATTGGACAAAACTGTAAATGGAGTTCAATGAACGGCGAATGAATGCAAAGTGGTGCCACAAGGCAACGTTTGAATCACGTTAGTGGTTTATTAAATGCAAAAAACAACCTTCGACCTTGTGCATCCCTATTTATCGGTCAAAACAGTTTGTTTTTATTCCAAGAATGTTGTTTCTGTTTGCAAATCTCCACACTCAGTCACAGTGCTTTGCAAAAGTTTTCCTTTCCCTTGGACTTAAATAAATAAATAAAATGTCCTAACATGTCTAAAGAAGAACTCACTGATTTACTGGGATTTTATGTTATGAACTAACACAAAGTAGCAAATACTTGTTAAATAGACGGAAAAATTAAAAATTCAACCTATTCACAAAATGAAAACAGTTAAAATAAATAAAACAAAATCATAGGCAGTATGTCAGCTCTGTTTAAGAAGATAATAACAAGCAATTGGAGCAGTTACTGTTAGAACTAGAAAGTTTTATGTTTTAGTTTGTGTAATGGAGAGCTTCAGCGGTTCACTACATTTCTCTAACCTGCAGGTTTTGTAGTTCTTTTTCGGAAGGCTGTAGATTCGGATTTGAAGCGGATCATCCGTGTGCGTTTCCGTCGCGTAATGATGTTTAAAGCTGTCTGAATTCGGCCCAGCAGTCTGAAGCTGTTGACCCCGTGAAAGGTCAAGGAACAGGAGCTAGGAGCTAGAATTAGCACATTTCAGATGCAGCCTAACACTTTGTATCAACTGCAAAACACCATCTATATGGTGAAACATGGTGGTGGCAGCACTGTGCAGAGACAGGTAAGATGGTGAGAGTTGATCTGAAGATGAACAGAGCCACTTACAGGGCAGTCCTGAAGGAAACCCTATCAAATTGAGCCTGAGGACAATGAACCCAAACATACTGCCAGAACAGCAATGGCAAGGTTGGCATTAAAGCAAATTCATGCGTCAGAATTGGCCAGTCAAAGTCCAGTCCTAGATAAAACTGAGAAACGGTCAAGAACTTAAAATTAATGATTACAGGCCATCTTCTTTTACCAAGTCAATCTTTTTTTTTTTTTTTTTTTTTTTGGTATTTAGACTTTCATGTCTAAAAAGCTGTTAAAGGCATAACCCAGAAAACGTGCTGCTGTAGTTCAGCAAAGTGTGATTCTACAAAGTATTGACTTAGGGGGGCTGAATACAAATGTACATCACCGCCTTATGAGTTTTATTTAAAAAAAACAACAACCACAAAACATGTAACTTTGCTTTTCACATTTGTTAATTTCTTTCTGTTGCTCGTTTACATAGAAACCCACTGAAGTGCACTCAAAGCTGCAGTTGTTTATAGTGTTACAGAAGGTATTTTAACAGAATAAGACCTGCTATGCCTTCTGATGACATATAAATTATCAGGATAAGAATAATTACACATATCAGTCAGGCTTTTGCTCCTATAGACGTGCCTTAAGACCATTTTTGTTCTTGCAGGGGCAGAGGAAGAGCTGTTCCACTGTTTCCAAAGAGGCCTTGAGGTGTACCACACAACTCAATCTGTGCTTGCATTGGACTATTAATCTACCATGGCACTACAAGGGAACACTGCAGAGGGAGGAGTCAACGAAGAGTTTAATGAAATCATCAAGTGGAGATCTGGTATGTTTTATGAAAAGTTGCTTCTTTGACGGTGCGCCCAGCACGTGCAAAGTGCAAATTCTGACAACGCTTTTAGGTCTCTTTAGGTACACATCACCTCACTGAATAATGTTACAGTCTGTTGTACATGCGCGAGGGTAGCGACCCAAAGGAAACCCTGACAGAGCCAGAAATCCTGTTGTGCATGGTTGACCCCAGTTCCCATGGAGGCAAGGAAAAAAGGGACGGAGGCAAAGCGAGCAACAAAAGCGTGAAGAGAACCGGAGACGCTTGACTGTACCGAGTCCACGAAGAGATAGTGAGAGAGAAAGCAACTGGAAAAGGCGACCAATGGCAGCAGAGAGCAGTGTAGAAAAGAATGCAGGGATGGGTTTAGAGAGAGACACACCCTTTTTTTTTTTCTTTTTTTTTTTCTCTCTCTGTGACTGTTTTCATTCCATACGTTAATCTTTTGTAGACACCACCCCCAGAGATGGAGACAATGCACAAACAAGTTGCTGTTCATGTGGGAGGAGCACTTTTGCTGAACAGGTTAGGCAATTTAGGATGATTTAGAGGAAGTCCCAGGTGACAAATGAACGTGCCCTTCAAAGGTGGAATATCTTCTCCTGTTTCGGATGAATAACAGAGGGGGTGGTGCAAGATGAGTGACCGAGTAGCGTTCATATTTCTGCACAGAACTTGTCCAGCATTCACAAAAGTTCATGCATTGAAAACCTGTTCCTTTTAAATACCGGTGCCATGTATCTAAAGTCTTTCTGTTTCAGCTACTATTGATAATGCTCCCACGCCATGTAAATAAATGTTTTTAAGGCAAATAAATTTGCTTAAGGTAAATGCAGTAACTTGAAATTGTTGATGCCCTTTCCAATTCATATAAAGTTTAGAAACTGAACTTTGCTGTTGGGCTCCATTGTTGTTGTTGTTGTTGGTACTGTTGCCACGTAGCAAGGAAGTCCTGGGCTTGAATCAAGTTTGAATGTTCTCCACATATGCAGGTTTTCTCCTGGTACTCCAGCTTCCTCCCAGTGTCTAATAAACATGCATTTTGTTTTACTTGATGGGTCTAAAATGCCTTCAGGTCTGAGTTGGTGGTTGTTTGTCTGCGATGGACTGCTGACCTACACAGTACATACCCTGGAAGGCTTAAAGGGGTCTAGTCATGTGTTTTGACCATGAAAAGAGAACCAAAAAAACAATACATTCATTTTCAAATAAAACAATATGCACCAAGCGTTTCGCGTTATCAGAGGTGGGGATTCTGGCTTCAGAAAGCAAAATCCTCTGGTTTTCCTTTACTTAAGGAGGTGATTTTTAGTCCCTGTTACGCTGTGGAGCTGGAAATGCAAATGGTTGGAACTAATCTCTGGACCGGCTTTCTACTTTCTGAACCTGGATTCCCCACTTCTGGTCCTGATAGTGTTTACTTAGTTCTTTTTGAGTCTGAAAAGAATTTTGCACCAGGCACAGTCACCAGATATAAACATTGTTGTGCCATCTGCTTGCAGTACCACATAGTTATTAGAAAGCAAGATGTGATAATGGACGCAGCTACTGTAAGAGCCAGTAAAGTGACAGTAAAGTGACCTCGGCGAGGTCAAAGACCAATCCGCTCTACAGGGTTAGGGGTCTTTCTTTTTGCACCTCCACTGGACGTTTTTGACTCGCTCGGCTCCATTGCATCTCCTTTACTTATTGCATGCATGTGGAATATCGTACTTCTGGTCAGGTGGTCTTGTTATTGTAAATATACACAAAATCGTTTTGTTTACTAGCAAACAAAAGAAACTCAGGATTGAAGGTATAGTGGACAATCTTCCAGGGGGATCATCTTATCTGTTGGTTGTCCCACACGCCAATCCTTGCGATGTGCTCACCTGACGCCGCTGTGTGTCCTCGTTCCTTGCTAGTTTCCACTTGCTTGTTGCGCACTTCTATTGTTTGTTTCCAGTGAGCTTCGGTTTCAGCCGTACATTGTAGCACCGCTGCTCTCACCGTATACTTTGAAAATGACTGAGAGTCACAAGAAGGAAATTGTGTTACACATTTATGAGAAAAAGAGGAAAGCCTTAGAAAATATAAATAAGACCAGAGTGTATTTGGGAGATTCTTTTATGCGGTCCTCCCGAGAAGCAGAATGGCAGGTAGGATGGTCTTGTGCATGCACAGTTATTTCAGAAGTCACTTGGGTGTTTCTCACCTACATTTCCAGAAGCATCGTCCACCATACCTTTGATCTTAAATCATGCTTAAATCTGGGTACCAATGCTTTTATACGTGATGAGTTGTCTGTCCTATCATTGGTTTATCTGCATGGATTGCTGAGGATGTTATGGCATCTGTTATTACCTTTTTTAAAAAAAAAACAATTTTTAGGCATGTTATTGGGTTCAAACTATGCCAAGGGTTTCAAAGCTGCTATCATACTGTTCCTGTGGTTGAAAGTCCATTTAATGATGTATTTGCCAAAGTAACCAGTTTTTTACGTGGATGTATGGAGCATACAGCAGCACAGCTCTTCCACCACTTACTGCTGCGCACTGCTGGCAGGCTGGCTGAAAGATGGTTCCTGCAATTCTCTCTTACTTCCAGTTGTTAGGAAAAAAAAACTCTTGAGGTCAGAAACTGCGACCTACTTGATGTGGAAACTAAAGGAGCTCTTTTTTGAAGTAACTGTGTTATAAAACTGCTACTGGGGTGTAATGAGCAACGTGTCTGTCACTGCGATCCCTATCCAAGCAGATAGCCAGACTTATTACCCAGCTAATGTCAGCTTGCTTTCTTCTTGCCAAATGGCAGAACGCTATGATATTCTATGCAATAAGCACGTGTAATCAAAAACTACTACTAAATTCAGCTGAAACACGATTAAATAAGTTATTACACATAACATTATAGCTGTCATAGTTAAAATATTCAGTTTGAAATAAAAACAGATCATGTTTTACATTCATGTTTTACATGTTTGTAATAAATGCACTGAAATTGTGGTAGGTGTACTGAGGGTTATCGTATGAGAATCTCACATTAGCCCATGCCTAGCTCTAAGTAGTCACCAAAAGAATCAAGAGAAAGCAAGTTTGAGCCACACCCCACCTGGAGAAATCTGGTTTGGATCAACTTCTAATCCAGATCAAACTGTGCACACTGGTTACAATCTGGAATGGAAAAGAAGAGAGATTTCTTATTATTTTTCCCACTCGTGCTTGCTGACAAAATGCCGTTGTAGTTAAACTGCTGAAAATAATAAAATGATGGAAGTATTTGTGACCCATCTTTTAGTTTCTTCTACTTGCTTATTATAAGAGCAAGGGAAATTGCATTGGCAAGTGGGATGTGATTCGGACACGTCCCACTGGCAAGAGGCCTCGGTTCAGACTCCGCTCTTGCTGGAGAGATGCTATCTTACGGCTGGCTTTGGGATGATTCTGAATCCCTTGAATGAGCTAAAAGAGTTGGCTGCCAAACAGGGAGGTCCAGGGATCTCTGCTCAGGCTGTCCTCTTGTTGTCCCCACCGGCCGCTCCTGGATAAGTGACAGAAGATGGATGGATAGTTAAGTGGATAGATTGATGTGTTGACCCCAATAAATCATTACAGACAGCTCAAACTTTCCGGATTATATAATAGTTATGACAGGCCTGTCTTGTACCCAGCTGAACAGACTGCCAGAGCTGTGGAAGCACAAAACAAAAAGCAGCAGGTATAAGAAAATCTGTAATTATGTGAAAATGGACTGTCTTTTGCAGACTAGAGATTTTTAACAAAAGCTGTTCTATATAGTGTACAAGTATAACCCAGAACAAGATCTGTTTAAGTTATCTGATTTATTATTAGGTCCATTTCATTTTGTTAGCTGCAATCTGAGACTTTCCTCTATAATTATTTATTCTGGTTTAAAACAAAATTGCAGCTTTTACTTCCCCGCTGCTAGTTGCACTTAGCTGTCTCTCTCAACCATCAAACACAGTCGAGGAGAAGAGGAAAGAAAATCCACGTGCCAGCTTTCCTCACCCACCCAGCCTCGGTGTGCCCTCAGACTTCGTGCCAGGAATTCGACTGAGCCGAAACTCCCAGAAGAGTTTGTAATTTACAGCTCTAGTCTTCAAACCTCAAGGCTTTTCTCACAAAGATTTAGGTCACCGCAGCAACTAAAAAGGTAAAGTTAAACATTTAGTACATGCCATTGCTGTGGCACTCTAAAGCAGCTTAGCATATACAGAATTGTAAGTTTAGATTGAACCTAATTGCTTTGATCCTGTGTATTTTTTATTTATTCTTTGTTCTGCGTACAGATATCGAGCCTTGTGAAAGCATTCATATTTAATGGACTTTTCCATATTTTGTCACAGTACTGCAATATACCTCAGTGTTTTTACTATTGCAATATAATTAGTGCATGCATTTGGCTATGGTGGGCAGATGGATGACGCTAAATAGAGGGTGCAAGAGTACCTGTAAGAGTTGTTAAAAGATTTGTAGCAATACTACAAAACTAAACACGAAGCCAGAGCTACAATAGACTGGTTTAGATCAGGGTTTCCTGAAATGTGGATCGGGACCCCTCTGGTGCCAATGTGCTAAAAAGATTTAGTATTTCCTTAGTTGTGAAACTGATACCAGTCTAACTTTACAAGATGCTCAACATTCCTAATTTTAATGCAGGGAAACATGAGGAAACTGGATACTTAAAAAAAAAAAAAACATCCTTTGGCACATTTTTCATATTTTAGATCTACAATGATTTACAGATCAAATTTCTACAAAAACCTGACTACATTGTTTAGTTTATTAAATATTGAATGCCTGGTTATGTATTTAGTTTTGCTGAACAGTATAAAATATAAATCATAAAGTTAGTCTGGTATTATGTTGATTTAAGAAGAAAAAAGTGGCATATGAAAACTTTAAACCACCACTGGTTTTGATTTAAGCACATTCAAGTGTCAGACGAGAGCTAAATCCAAGTGACAATCTGGCAACAGTTGACAATAGATGTTCACAGACGCTCTCCATTAGAGTAGCACAATATATCAAATCAGTCATCATGGCAATATAAGTGTTTGCAGTATCATAATCACAAAAGACTTCTTGGATGCATTCACACTTGCATTCAGTTTGATGGCGTCCGGCGGCTCTTTATGCATAAAAAAGCATATTTGTTGGAGCGGAGATACACAGAAAAGGGTGGGAAAATTGTGATTATGAAAAAGAAAGAAAAGAGTTAGTTTAATAGAATTTACTCTGTCTATCATCAGTATTCGGCAATAATACAAAACTTACATGCTTTCTTGATATTATGCTGCTGGATATAATGCATTCCAGTCTGACTTAGGTTGAATCATTTCACAAAGATGTGGATACAACTTTCAATCTCCGGATGTCTAGATAGTGGTACTGGTAGTGACATGCCCCAAAGCCTAGCAGCTTTACCTGCAGCAAAAAGGTTGGAAGGGGGGTGGTGGATACACTTGGATGACATGTTTTTTTTTTTTTATTATTATTTGCAAAAGAAAATTATACATTATTCCCCCCCAATTCAGGTGCATACCGCTGTCACATGAGAAAATTTCCATTAACTGAGGTTCTTCGTTTTATCATCAGAGCTTATATGTGGAATAGTATGGAGCAAAATGTTTTAGACCCACCACTTTTAAACCTCTTAAAGTCTTTAAAGGCGGGTGGTGAAAAGGTTTTCTGTGTCTAAATAATGTTCTGGCTGCTGTGAAGTCAGAAATGCAGCTAAGGAGCTCCTTTAAGAGAAAGATGTGTAGGTTACCTGGAGCTGAAACATTAGCTTTAAGAAATGATTGAGAGGCAGGTGAGTGGGTGATATCCGGTGGCTAGTGGAGGGTAGGGCTGTAAATCACCAACTTTGTCACGATATGAGGTTATATTGATTTGTTTGGATGACAATACGATATTTACCGATATCACAAAGTCTGTTAAGATTTCTGTTTGATGCGATTGATATGATGCGGTATTATCTGGCTATCTAACACTATGATTTACATTAGTGCTGTCAAACGATTAAAAACTTTAATTGCGATTAATTGCATAATTTCAATAGTTAACTCGAGATTAGTCCTATGTGAGGATGCGCTCCAGCGCGTAATGAGGCGGAGGGATATTTCAGCTGGTTATACTCACTGTGTGTGTAGTGCGGCAGTGCCACTTATTATAGAGTCCAAATAAGCGACTTCACTTTCAGAAACAAGCCCAAAAAAACTGCAACCCGCAACTCATGAAATTTACAAGGGACTTTAGAAAAAAGAAGCTCAAAGTCGCATAAAATAAGCGGATTTGGTAACTGAGCGCAGGTCTGTTTTGCTGCAGTCTCTAGCATTCTTGGAACTATGGAAAGTGCTGCGGGGGAGAAAAAACATTAACGCGATTAACGCGCGTCAAAAAAAGATGTCGGCATTATGGTCTAACAAAGTTAACGCATTAAAACTGACAGCCCTAATTTACATTGATATCAATTCACAAAAAAACAAACAAAAAATTAAAAAACAACAAACATTTTGCATCAGTGGGATTGTTAATCATTTAACCCATATATCGATGTGGATCTATGTTTTGTTATACCCCTAGTGGAGGGATATCTTCACAGCTGGGACAACAGCCGACAGTACTGTAGTTCAAGCATGCTAGTTAGGGCCGGACGATAAGTCAATAAAGATATATATTGATCAACAGATGCGTGGAGCGATAGGAAAAAAAGGGTTAATAAAAAGTTCAATAGAAGAACAGTTTTTCTTGCTTTTGCATTCTAACTTATCATGCAGATTAATACAGTCATTACTTCCTCCCAACCAATCACAAACACGGACCCAGGAACGCTCCATCACCAAGCTCCGCCCCCTTCAAAAGGTTCAGAGAGCACATGTTCATTTTTTTTTTTTTTTGAAAACTTGCAGTTTTGGTAAAAGTTGGTTAAAGGGTTGTGTTTGAATTCTTTACCTAAAAATAGGTCATTAAGCAACAGCATAAAATGGACAACGCTGCACTTTAAATGTATATTTGGAATGTTTTTGATAATTATCGATATCGATCAATAAGATTTCTATTTTATCAATATGTTTTTTTTTCTATATCGTCCAGCCCTAGTGCTAATACAGTCATTCAAAAATACGTTTGACATGGTGTCACAAACTATTTTTTTTAAAAATGCAAACACAAGCCTCAAATTAAGTTTTTTTTAATTTATTTTTTTTTTTTTTTGGAGATTTTTCATGGCTCTAGTGCCTCGCTTTTTAAAACAGTAGGCTGACAGGAAGGGGGGTGGAAGAGGGGGAGAGATATGCGGCAAAGGACCGTGGGTCGGAGTCGAACACGGGTCGACCGCATCAAGGACTAAGGCCTCCGTACATGGGTCGCGCTTCCCGCTGCACCACCAGCGCACCCCTCAAATTATGTTTTAAAGTGGTTTGTGTTGCGTGTCAGTTTGGGAAAACTTACCTGCCACAGTTGTAATTTGTATGTAAATATAATTGTCTAATTTCTGCCTTCTCACTGAAAACAGCGGTAGTAATGAGAAACACTTACTGAAACTTGGATTGTCTCATGCAGCACGTGTTGGGCATTCTATCTGTGGAGTCTTTGTCCTTCAGTGTTTTTTCATGGTTGGTGTTCCTTGTGATTAATGGGGTTGGATCCTGTCTAGCTCGACCTGACTTTCAACCAATCAGCAACTGACCTACGTACAGCTTCATTTCTGAAATCTAAAGACCATTTGTCTGTCGGAGGGGCGGCACTATTAGCTGGAGATTGTTTTGCCACCTCTCCTCCTTGTTGCAAACTTGTTTACCTGAAAGTCGTTTGTCTCGTTGAAAAACACAAAGAAAAAAATCAAAGGAAAGCAAAAAGCAAAGCGCCAAGAGGTGCTGCAAAGCATTTTTGAGTTCTGTGGAAGATTGTGAGCAGAGTAAACTGCAACTCTGTTACCTTGCATTTGTGTGTCTGATTTTGAAAGCGGCAACTGGCTGTGAACCTCACATCTTTTTATTTTTTGTATTTTTTTTGGACTCTACACCACTCTCGCTTCACTTCATGCGCAACATTTTTTTTGGTTAACCTTGTACACAGTGGTTTGCCACAAGTTGGAGTGCTAAGCATGCTTACACGCACTATTTCACAGAGTTCTGCTTGGATTACCTTGTAACATCTTGAAGGTCCACCTGTTTATTCTGTGCATGCACTTCCCTTCTCCCTCCTCATTCCAGAGTGCAGACAAATATAAAATGGCAGCTATCATATCACTGTCTCAGCTATTCTCATTTAGCACGCTTTGCGTAGTGTTTAACATGTAGCTAATCCTTTTATTTTACGACCTCTTGTCTGTTACCTGGAATTTTTTCTTGTTTTTCTGTGATCTATTTGCGCATCAGTTTCTCCGATAGGTTTGAGTTCAGTTTGTTGTCATGAGGATCATTTTCACAGGATTTCACTTTTTTTTTGTCACACTTAAATGTTTAAGACAAAGCCTCTCTGTAAATACATTTCTTTTGTTTTATTTATCAAGGGAAAAAAACGACAATCCAAACCAATTTTGTCCCATGAAAACATTTAATTGCCACACCCCCTTGTTTTATTACAAAATAACTGATTTACAACATTTTTGGAAAGCTGAGTTCAGTTGTATAGAATCAACAAACCACACAAATAGACCCATGCTGACAGGATGAAGTGGGTGAAAGATCTCAATGAGAACAGATGAGAGACGAAGTCAATGACATCTTTTAGTCTGGAAAGGGATATTCAGTAATTTCTACGGCTTTGGGACAGCGAAGCACCAAAGTGAGAATCATTACCCACAAACAGAGAAAACAAGGAACAGTGGTGAACCTTCACAGGAGTGGCACCCTAGCAAGATTACTACAAGAGCACATCAATGATTTCTCCAGCAGGTCAGAAAAGAACCCAGAAGAGCATCTAAAGCACTGCAGGTCTCTCTTGCCTCAAAAAATTTAGCTGTTCATAATTCAAGAATAAGAAAAAGTCTAAGTGGAAATGGCTTGGATGAGAGTTTCCAAAATCAGAAACTTCTTGTTCATCCTCGATAGTTTTGTAATCCATCAGACTGACGAGACAAAAGTGGAAATTTTCGGATGATGTGTGTCCCGTTGCATCTGGTGTGTAATGATTTTTTACCATTAGTCAAACACGGTGGTGGTAGTAGTGTGATGGTCTGGGACTGAGTTGCTGCTTCAGGACCTTCAGGAGGACTTGCTCAACTTGAGCTGTAGACTTTAGAACCATCACTGGTCCAAACAAGCTCAATAAAGCCTGGTTCACACGGCATGGTTTGAAAATTACCGGCTGATTTTCAAAACCGGAGTGACGTCACACATGGGGATTTTAAAAAGAATCAATACAAAAATAAATAATATAAAACGTAGATATAACAGGTTTCCTCATACAGTGTGTTGTGTTGTCAAATGGCAAGCACAGCAAATATACAGATTTCACTCAGGAATATTCAGATGTCAGACCAGAAATCTCACAAAACCTCTCGAAACAAAACCTCTGAGTGATTAAAGATGGGCGATAAGGAAGAAGCAGTGACAATAGTTTGTGGACTAATTTTACCATTTCAAATGGCTGATTAATGAATAAAACAATCAGATAATACAACATTTTAAACTAGATTGTGAGTGGTCTAATTCTATCAGAGAAAAAAAACGCTACAAAAAGAGAAGGGATTGGTTAATGGAGTGGAGATGGCACAACTAGGGGCTCTACATTTGCACAATTTATGCACAATTATACATGCACATTTTGTGCACTTTGTTGCACATTTTATTTAATCAGAGTACGCCATTTTTTAATTACTAAACAGTGTTTTTTTTTTCTTCTGACTTTTTCACTTACTTCCTGCTGATACACCTGAATTTCCCCACTGTGGGACAATAAAGGATTATATTCTAATCTAATTGATGGAACCTTGAAGTCTTTAATCCTAAACGAGAATGTCCGACCATCAGTTTGTGACCTTAAGCTCAAGTGCACTTGGGTTCTGGTTCTGGTTAACGATCCAGCCCACCTTTAAATGGCTTTAAAACTTAGAACAAAAAGAAGGCTTTGGAGTCTAGTCAGAGTCTGGACATAAATCCAATTAAAACTCCGAGGCAGGACTTTAAACCGGCTGCTTGATCTCAAAAACCCCTCAGGCGAGTCTGCTGGCAAGAGTGGCACAACCTGTTATTAGGTCAGTAGGTTTAGGGGCAATCACTTTTTCACATAGGGCCAGGTTGGTTTGGATCATTTTCTTTTACATTTTTTTCTCTTAATAATTTATGAGTTAAATCTTTTTGTATTTACTCTTTTTTGTCAAATGAAAACTTGTTGGACTTGAAACATTTAGACGAAAGCAAACCAAACTGAAAGGAAAGAATAGTTAATTTTTTTTTAGTGTAGCTGAAATGACCATCCTGTCCCCCTCCTGACGCTCCTGAAACTGTTTACTCCTTTTTGACGTGTGATCTTCTGTTGTCATCTTCCCCAGCTGAGCTCCAGGCAGGAGTATTTGGTTCCACGTTTTCTCTGGGTGTGGACTCTGCTGTTGTGTCTCAGAAGTATTGTTGTCTCTCGGAAAGTGTTAACCAAACCGAGGGTGTGGTATGTCACCATACGGGCTCTGCTACTTGTCACTGTTAACTAAAGCGAACCCTGGCCTCTTGCCACAGGGCGTACAGAGGAATGTTTCATCAGCTGTGTGAGTTGGTGTGCAAGAGGGTTGGGTTACTTGCTGAGGAATAATCGTTTAAAACATTTGAGCTATTTTGGCAGCTTAATGTTTTGTTGGGTCACAGGAAAAAACATTTAGTCTTAAAGAGCACCGTCATACAGTGGAACGCCAAGCTAATTAATCTTTTAGCAATCTAATGATTTGTGTTTTTGGCCCTCTGGTTTACCCTCACTTTCTTTTGCGGGCCACTGAGAGTTTTCCACTTTCAGAAACAAGTAACCACACAGCTGGATGTTTCTATATATACTGTATATATAGAAGCACAGAGGCCTGTGTGTTTGCTTTGGTCTCCAGGGTTGTTGCTGGATTTGGCTGCCTGGGAAGAGGGAGTGACTTGAGCTAGAGTTGCAAAAAAAAAAAAAAATCCTGGCTGAAAATTTTGGAATAGAGGCTCAGGCCAAATCATCTCCCCTGGGTGTGGTTTTGTGTGGGACTCTGTTGCTCTGGTCCCTGTGCGAGCTCCGGACTGACTGTTCTCCACCCTGCACACATGACATTTAAAGTCTTCAGAAGAAGGCTGGAAACGGCACCCATGAGCCGTCTTAAACTGGCTTTAAGCACATACTGACCAGAATTTTCTCCTTCTTATGTATTCCTTTTTTTCCAGGAACTTTTGAAAACATCCTTTGTGCAACTTGCCTGTATTACATTATTGAATTATATTCTTAGTGTAAAATCAGTTTCTATCGGGAGCAAATTATTTTGTTCCGATGTAACAAACTTTTGTGTACTCATGTACCAAAATAAGGATAAATACGTTTATTATTCATGTTAGTTTAGTATTTTCATGGATTACTAAGATAAATGTCTCAAAAAATCTCCTGTATAATATATTTAAATTCTATATTAAAACTTTCTGTTCGTTCTGATCCTGGATGAATTAACTCATTTGAAAAATGGCTTGTGACCCTTGAGTAAATTAGAATACTTCCTATTGGTAGATAATAGTTATTTCTGTCATATGACCAGTTTCCCTGCTATAAAGTCAAAGTAGAATCCGGAAATTTACTTTAAATCGTCGGTTGCGAAAGTGGGTGCGAAACATCCCATATCTATTGTTCAGTATGAAATGTGTTGTGGCAGAGGCCCCCATTTTGTACCAGGGAAAAGTTGGGCAGAAAACCAGTGAAAGTGCAGCGGTACGAAACACTCACTGTATGATAACTTTTTCTTGTAAAAGAACAAACAGTTTTACAGTATTAAGACAAAAACTGAAATTATATACATTATCTAACTGCTTTTACTTTTACACAGAAAAGCACATTTATGATAACATTTATAATATCAATGCTTTCAATTTTGTATTGTTACTGTGATGTTGATAGGCTTAAGTTAAGAAGAAATCAATCTTGCTAAATTTAGTAGTAGTTTAATATTATACCCTTTAGACATATGGTGACTGGTTGATTAGTTAGGCGTTCTGCTTGGATAGACTCTGCCATCAGCTGCTTCAGACATGCTGCTTGTATCTTTGCCAACTGTACTTTTAAAAACAGCGTCGTTAGTTTACACACTATTCCTAATAGCTGCATTTTCTTTCTCCTAAGCAATGTCTAGGATCCTTTTTGGAGAAGAGGTTAGATAAACTCATGAGGAAGGCCACCTTGACCCTGTGAAGGTGGTGCGAGACAGAAGGACTCTAGCAAAAATAACATCACTGTTGGACAGTGTCTCCCACCCCATGCATGGAGCTGTTGCAGAGCTAGAGAGGTCTTTTAGCGTCAGACTTCTGTCTCCTGAATGCTCTAAGGAGCGTCATCACAGATCCTTCCTCCCAGCAGCTCTTAGACTTTATAACCATCAGTGCCCCTATCAAATTCAATAATTTAGATCTGTGCTGCTGTCTTTCCATTTTTACCAAATAGTTTGTTAATTTGATTTGATTTAAAGTTGATTTTAAATTACCATACTCAGTTGCACATTTCTTTGAAAACAATTATGGCATTTTTCATAACTTTCATAACTGTGAAAACCTTTTTTTCTTGGGCAAATTTCCCCTTAATGTTCAGTCTTTCATTCTTACATTTTTTGTGTTTTTTCACTTTGCTGGAGGTACACCTGATTTTACCCACTGATGGGCAATAAAGACTATTTCTGTTTTCCTGTTTGTCCGTCCGTTTTCTTCCGCTTATCTGGGGTCTGGTCGCGGGGGCAGCAGCTTCAGTAGGGAGGCCCAGACGTCCCTCTCCCCGGCCACCTGGGCCAGCTCCTCCGGGGGAATCCCAAGGCGTTCCCAGGCCAGCCGAGAGACATAGTCCCTCCAGCGTGTCCTGGGTCTTCCCCTGGGCCTCCTCCCGGTGGGACGTGCCCAGAACACCTCACCAGGGAGGCGTCCAGGAGGCATCCTAACCAGATGCCCGAGCCACCTCAACTGGCTCCTCTCGACGTGGAGGAGCAGCGGCTCTACTCTGAGTCCTCCCCGGATGGCTGAGCTCCTCACCCTATCTCTAAGGGAGAGCCCAGAAAATACTACGGAGAAAACTCTTTTCGGCCGCTTGTATCCGGGATCTCGTTCTTTCGGTCACGACCCAAAGCTCGGCAACTGTTGCCAACATTGATGATGCTCATTGCTATTAGGAGTTTCTGCTTTGAACATTTTTGTGTATATTGGATTGTTTTTCAAGTAACCTGTGTGTGATTCTAGATAAATGGGAAATATGTGTGGACCAGCTTATCACGTTGTCACTTATCAGTTTTGGGCATTGAGCCAGATGAGTAGCAAACTGCTGGATCTTGTGAATTTGTTGGTTTCCTATTATTTTCTGGCATCTATTTAAGTAACAGATGCCTTTTTATTCAAAATTAAAAAAACGTAATGTGTGGCTAATTGTGCTTTCATTAAATTTCTTCAGATTGTATTTATTTGACTTTGTATGCAGGGTCTGTATCTCTGTTGCTTAACATTCAGAATAAAATCGGCTCATCTTTTGAAAAGCCAATACTTAATTGATCCTCTCCCATTTTTTTAACTAATGGGACTTGCATTTACATGATGCACGTGTTTGTTGTTGAGATGTTTTATGTTGATTTTTAAAATGGGTAATGTTTAGTAATCCCTTAAAGGGCAATTTTTTACATCTACCCAGTCCATGTATGGTCTATAAGGTTACAGACAGACAAAAACAATATATATACACACACACAATAAATATAACAGTTAAAACCAAGCCCACAGCATTGTGACGAAACACACATTTGTGCAAAATAAATGAAATTAAAATAGGAGTAGATACAACAACAACAAATAAACTCTGCAGATTAATTTAAGACCAGAATTCAAAGGTTAATCCCAGATGCAATAAAAGATTTAGAATAACGTGTTGTTTTTGTCAGGGGCCATAAGATACAGCTGTCTGAAGGCATCAGAATAAAGAATGAGGGTAAAACACATCTTTATTACTGGTTAACGATGCATTCGGCCTTCAGTCTAACGTGCCTTGGCACAGATCATTTTCTAAGCATACTTTAACTGTGTGTTTGAGTGTCGTTGACCCTAACAGAAAGCTTGTTTAGCCAGCAGGTAAAGAGAAAACAACAACAACAAAAAACATAGATGAAAAGAACAATAAAAGACTTAAGATTTTATTCAATGCCACCAAAAGGCTTGAACATCTGCAATAAATCCCTTGACTCTTTCTGACTCCATTCTTTATGGATGTTTTCTGGAGCAGTTTGATGAAAGATGCTGTGTTATGGTTGCGCAGAGAAGAAAGCAGCATCTCACAGCTGCTTTGAGTTCTGCATTCCTTCAACCAAACCAGCTCAACTTTCTGAGACATAACCAGACCAAATGCTTTCAATCTCAGGGATAGGGAGAACCTTTAATTCAGGGAGGCTCTGGAAATCAGTTGTGTTCCTCCCCATCTTCTCTCTGGGTAAAAAAACAAAAAAACAGGAAAACAAACTTTCTGTCTGAGTGTCCGTCCTGCGGTTCTCTCCACCCTTCCTCTCTATTTTCACCCTCTCTGCGTGGGAGTAGAACGGTTTGTCCTGTTGCTCCTCATTGACTGAAAACATCAATGGACAAATGGCTCGCCGTCCTGCAGCAGCAGCAGCTCATTGGCCGGCGCTCAGTCGCAGAAGTTAGGTCAAGGCTGGGGTCCTGTTTGATGCCGTACTTCTCTATTAACGGCTCGTTTGGGTTTGCTGCAAGTTTCACTTTCATGTCAACATTAGCTAAGGATGCAGTTGTTGCCCCCATGTCGGCCAGACTCGTCATACTTGTCTGCACCTGTTGCAACAAGAGAGTCTGAGAGCTATTTTTCTATTTATATTGTCAAGTTTTAGGCTTTTTCCGCTCTGTTTTTATTTTCTTTGCCTCTTTTTTGAATGCTGCAGTCATTCTC
Organism: Fundulus diaphanus; assembly: GCA_037039145.1. NCBI lineage: Eukaryota > Metazoa > Chordata > Actinopteri > Cyprinodontiformes > Fundulidae > Fundulus > Fundulus diaphanus. The sequence continues at coordinate 30,740,576 of CM073142.1, read as the reverse complement.
AGGAGAACAGATGTGTTTTTAAATAAATTGGGTCAATCAGCCCAGCACCAGATGTAACCCACCCAGTGTACTTCATAAACTTCTCTCTCACCTCTACTTCCTCTTTGGGTGTTTTTTTTTCTTGCCTCTCTCACTCACCCACCACCACCTTGTCTTCCTGTTCCGGATTAGTTGTTGTCATGTCTTTCTCTAGCTTTTTATGTTCTCCACTGTTTTTAGAAATTTGAACATAAACTTGATTTCCATCATGTATTTAAGTAGATGGATGTCAGGGAGAAAGCGTAGCTTTTTCAGACGGAAGGGGAAGCCTGAATCTAGCCTCGACTTAGGTAAGGTTGTTTTCATACGCGTGTTTGATTGTGCCGCTTTTTCAGGTTTTCAGCGGCGAACATCATCTTGTGTGTGCGTCCTTTCCTGAATCTTAGGCGTTTCTGTGCATCTTCTCTCTGTAGATAACCAATCAAGCATAATACAGCAGATGTTTTTGCTAAGGGTGTCTTGTAGTACAGAAAGTAGGCTGCCCTTTGGATTCAAGTTTAAATTACCAGTCCCCTTAAAGGCAGAAATATTGTCAAACATAAAAATAAAAGGATTTCAGATGCAGAATCAGTTTTTGTTACAGTTTTTAGTAAAGCTGCACTGATCTTGAATGTTGTTGCGGGTATCAGATTATTTCTGGTTTTGTAAAGCTCTGATTTACTGACCTTTTGAAACTGGGAAAAAAAAGAAGTTTTTCTAGCAATGAGCGCAATCATTAATTATAGAGTAGAGGGAATGCCCCACCATGTAGGCGCTAGAGGGTCACTGTAAACCAAGGATTTATTGTGTTATATCTAACTAAGAAAAAAAAAATCCCATTCCAGTCACCAGGAAACTTAATTAGTAAATTTCTTTATTTAGTGTTCCCATGTTGGTCATTTAGATGATATTTATGTTGATTTTCACTCCAGACACCCAACACTTTTTTTATTTTTTTTAACTACAGAGAGCTTTCGTATTTTTACCAGCCTCTTTTTAAGTGTCATATTATAGTTGCCCATCCGAACATTATCTGAACTCACAGGCTTTGTTATGGTGAAGTTGGACATGTTTTCGTTTAACCTTTCAGGCGATTAGGTTGCTGTCAGAGGCAGATCAGAAAGTTAATACCTCTACTGTCTTTGTGTCTTGACTTTGGGATTGTTTACCCATCTCTGTATGATAGACCCTCCTTTGTCTTTCGTCTTTAGCTCATGACGGCAGTAAATGCCAAGGCTCTGCCAGAGTGCTTTATCTGTGCGCATCCACGCTCTATCTGTTTTATACGACTCCCCACACTTGCTCTGTCCTGTCCTGCTCAGCCCTGCTCCCCTTTTCCCTTTCATGGACTGTGTCCCTCTTTCACTCCCTTCTTGTTCTCTCGTTGCTGCTGCTGCTGCTGCTTCATTCATCTGATCCTTCCTCCTCTCACCGGTCAAGGAGTGACCGACGTAGAGTGGAGGAAAAGGCGAGAGGAGTGTTTAGCACGGTGTGTCACTTATATTCTCGGACTTTCTCGGGTCGTGCTTTCTTTGGTTTTCACCCCCTTCCTCTGCTTCAAGCACTGTGGCGACCTATGGGCAAAGATGGCAGAGCAGAGGCTCAGACTCAGAGGTAGGAACGTTTGACGGTTTCGGTGACAGCGATTTGCGCCACATGCATACTAGATTAAAACTGCAGATATTGGTGACAAAATGCACACTTGTGGGGCTTGAGTGGATCAAAGTGGCTGCAAGGTTTGGTGCTGCTGAATCGTGCTTGTGGTGAAGTGCAGCAGTTGCTAAAATTTCAAAAGGTTTGGTCCGGCAGAATATTTTCAAAGAAATTTCATGGTTATGCCATTTTTTTTAGATTCTAAATTTAAATACATTTTTAAGTACCATTTACCTTAATACTTCAACCACTTTGTTTAATTTGCTTCTTTAAAGGCAAACAAAGCATAAACGACTCCAGTTTTTTTTAAACTGCTCTGAGTCAAGTTGAAATTAAACTCTCTTTCACCAACCTCATCAGTGGTTTATAGTTTGCCTGTTTTAGTTCTGTTTTCTCGAGTCACTCAGCCTGTACACAACTTTCCAGTTTGCTCTGGCGGCGGTGAGATCCAGCTTTACTATTTTCACTCACCGCTAATGGCAGCATTTCACGCACCTACACGGGACCACAGGGGCGTTTTGAAGATCGTAAATAGGGATACGTGTTAATCTCTCCGGACGTTCAGTGTGTCCTTACAAAGTCCTGGATCACCGTGAGGGAAGAGTGTCAACAGGGCTGTGCTGACTGGGGCATGCTTAGACAAGTGACCATGAGGGGAGGAGGAAGGCATGCTTGGGAAATTATAGGAATTCTATGCATTCCTATCAACCTATAGTCAGAATAATCCACATCTCAGCCAACACACTTTAAATATGTTTTAATCGTTCATAACTTTTGTGTTTGGCTGTTTGTTTGTTGGAAGCTTGCCATGTAAGAAAATGTTGAAGTCCAATATCCAGAGAAGCATTTTAGAACCTAAAATGAGAAACTATCCAGGAATGTTAATGAATTCTGGCGGCTCACACTTCAGCAACCTGTAGTTGGATCACTGCTGTTTTTTTTTCCTGCGAGCCACCAGAATTGGCAAAAACTCATGAATAAGTGTTGAATTTTTTTTTCAGAAAAACTGACAGAAGGTGCGGTTGCCTCCGATTTAAGCCTGCTTAGTGTTGCGTTGACCCGGATAACTGTGAGTTTGCACAGGCAATATTAGAAGGCCTACAAATAATTTCCAATTGAACCTTCCACTGTTTTTCAAAGCAGACTTTGAAATCGAAACTTTTTTCTCTGACCCAATGAGAGTCTTGGGAGGCAAACCTAATGAAACAGAACCAGCACTACCATATAAGGAACGATAATGTCTCGTCTGGTGCTTCAGAGTATAGCAGTATTATAGTAAACAGACAGCAGGTTGTTTTGTCCACAAAAAAAGTCCTTTCTGAAGGCAATATGCAAAATAGCTGAGCATCCGCCGCGTATTGGCAACACAAACGTATGATGCGAGCTCTCTTAATTTTCCACAATGACTCACCCACACAGGAGATTTAGATAAGATGTTTAATGCCTGCCTCACTCGGTAAAAATTTTAAAATTGTCGGTTGATTTTTCAAATCCTAAGAGAGCCCACACGTGACGATTTAAAAAAGGAAAAAGTTATAACGGGTTTGGTCCTACAGCATGTAGTGTCCGGACAAACGACAATCACAACACACCACACACAAACAGATTTCACTCGCCAGCAATCTGATGTCAGACGGGAAATCTGGCAAAACCTCTCGAGATCAAATGTTAGTTCAGAGTAAACAAACAAGACCGATGAGAAAGAAGCAGTGGCAATCGTTTGTGGACTAATTTTAAAATGGCCGATTTAACGTATGAGAATAATACAAAAAGATAATAAAACAAGAGTTACACCCGGGTAAGGGCGGGGACAGGCTAGAAGGCTAGATCATCCACATTTCAGGCCGATCTCTTCCGGCCTTCTCCTTTTTGCAGCCGACATAGAGCGGGTCCTTTGATTGTTGGCCCTGAATTGGGACACACGTGATATCCGGCCGATACAATCCGACATGTTGAATATTCACAATGTTGGGGCTGAATGGTCCTGACGTCCCTCCAAGCAGACTAGCTCACAACACACCACACACACCAAGAATATCTCATAAGTTCTTCAGAGAATTCCCGATACTGAGGGCGCCCCCGAGCTTGTTTGAAGGAGAAGATTTGGTCAAAAATAAGTATATAATTATTATTATTATAAAAAAAAAAAGAATGTTTCTTTGTATAAAATGGCTCTTACCACTTGTTCATTGTCTTCTGCTGTCTTATTGTTCATATTTTTTCATATTATGGGCGACTGTGGCTTGATGGGTTGAGTAGTCGTCTTGCAATTGGAAGGTTGTGTGTTCGATTCCAGCTTTTCTTTGTCACATGACGATGTGCCCTTGGGCAAGGCGCTTAACCCCATGTTCCCTACCGAGCTGTGTATCGGTGTATAAATGTGAGTGCGTTTGGGTGAATGTGGCTCTAGTGTACAGCGCTTTGAGTGGTCAGCATGACTGGAAAAGCGCTATATAAGTTCAGTCCATTTACCATTTTAACTTTCCTTTTTTCCTCCCCACGTGTAGCATTAGCTTGAATTAACCTTTTAAGGCAACATGACATTTTTTTTTGCGGGAAATCTTCAGAATAAAGTTTGTTGTGGCGTCATTACTACAACGCAGTGAAATCATCACTATCAAAACACGGACTAATTATGTAAAAGTTAGCCTTTTGGCTGCTTCCATTCACTGGCAAATTGCTTCGTACAATCACTTTGTGGCTTACTAACAACATTTTCTGGTTACACAGGTCAGAGAAAATGGCGTGACGAATACAAATGCCTGTCCGAGTAACAAGTCTAGACAGAACTAGAGCAAAAAATACATTTACTTAATTATTGCCTGAGTTTTGGTTTTCTGCATGAGTTTTTTTTCCAGTTAGCATTTACATCCTTGAGTAGGGTGCCGGTATGTTAGGTATCGGAACTACTGTTCTCAGGCAGTTTTCTCCTGAATTTATACACCTCATGGGTCAGATCATCAGGAGACCTTACCATTGCAACCTCCTTCTCGGGGCCGTTGTTGTGCATTGATTTGATTTTGGGGCTCCTTACATGATATCTTCCCTCTTTGGCCTGTACTTTCTGTTATCCGTTGAAATGGTAATAAATAAAACTACTGTCAGCCCAAACGCAGTCGAAAGGATGGGAAAAATCTTTGCTCAATGACAAATGAAGGCACACAGATATTATTTCTTTATTTTTGACATTCATTTTCTTAATCTACCCATCGGTTTTGAAGACTTTTTGACAACTTTTTCTCCAGTCTGTGGCCAGACATACTGTACATTTTCACTCTATATCTTGAGCTAAACAAATAAAAAACACAGTTTAATCAGATCAGATAAAACTTTGAGGTTGTAATTGGTGCAGCAAAATTTGAACTGTCCTTTTTTTCCTTTAAGCAATGGGGTCTCGTGTTAACTTTGCGATTCTGTCTTGGAAACCCAGACGGTTTGTTTGATTTTCACCTCAATGCCTCTACTTCTCCCTGCTGTGTGGTCACAGGCTCTCCTCCTGTCACCAGGAGTTAAAATAAGGCTTTGTTTTTATGAGCCAGCTGTGTGTTCTCAGCTGGTAGCTTGAAGAAACATTTCTCTCCGTCTCTCTTTCTCTCTGTTTGACCATATTTTACTGTTTGATAAATATTTTGAACTCCTGGTTTAGAAGTGGAGACCAACAATCAGTCAATAAATTAGGAAAAGTTGAGCTTTTTAATGTTTAATGTGGAAAAGTGAAAGGATTTAACCAACCGTCCGCACTTCATTACAGTAGATTGAGAACATGCATGGACTCGTTGTGATTTCCTGTCATGATGTAATGCCTCCTACACTTAACTCACAGTGTTTGCTACACATAGCTGTGTTGAATGTGCAAAGTCCTGATCATCCAAACCGGACATGTTTGTAGTTGGTTATCTGCAACACGCTGATGAACAGCAGAGGTTAAATGTTTGTTCTGCAAACACGTGGCTCTTGCCTCGCTGTGCTTGTGCAGTTTAGTTCTCCTCCCTGGGTCTATACTGGATCTCGATCATATAACGAAGTCACCTATGAGGCTGTGTTTTTTTTGGTTTTTTTTTAGGGAATATTTGACAGCTCAGTTCAAGTGTTGCTGGTAGGGCTGGGCGATTATGGCTTAAAAATAAAATCTCAGATTTTATTATACAAAATCCGATTAATCGATTTTTTTTTTTTTTCCCCCACCCTCCTTTTTCGTTTCTCAAAAAGAAATTATTTTAAAAACCTGCTTTTATTGCAAGCATTTCATCTGGGAGTTGACCTGAATTCAAGTGCCTTAAGTAAATGAGTAAATTAAAGTGCCTCATATCATGGTAAAAGAAAGTTTCCTCTTTAAAATATTTTGACAGTATATATTTTCCCAGACCTATATTTGGCATTACGTGCTATTCTCTTCATGGAAGCCCAATGAGTGCATTGGCAAAATAAAATCCAGATTTTCCAAAAATTAAATCTTAAAAAAAAAATCGTAAATTCAACTTAATCGATTAAAACGATTTATTGCCCAGTCCTAGTTTCTGGTAGCTAAGAACTCAAAAAAAATCACCCGTTTTACTTAGTAATATTACTGTTGATTTAGTTTTAGTATTGGTGTTAAGCAGCAAGAAAATAGATAGAATTTCCAAATCTGACTTATTTATAAAGCATATTTAAAAACAGCAAGTTTGCCAAAGTGCTGTACATACTGAGATAAACAATAAATAAAATAGAACAAAGACAGCATAAGAGCATATCAAGTCACACAGCTGGTCATTAAAAAAGACATTTTAAAAAGAGACCCAAAAGCAGGAAGGAAATAGTTTAAAGGGTCACCGTGCACTGGCTAGAAAACTCCTTAAATAGATTATCTGAATAGAAAAGGACACAAGCTTAACTTATTTCCTCTGTAATAATTAACATACATGAGAAGGAGGAGGGAATTGCCTTTAAATGAGTTTGCAATTTGTTGCAGCCATTGCTTCTTTTTCTATGTACCATGCATTCAATTTAAACCATCTGGAGATTTGATATGTCATAACCTCAAGTGTGTTGTATGGATAACACCTGATGTAACATAAAAACACAAAAGGAAATCTTCGTCAGTTTTAATCATCACATATTTTTCCTATTTTTGTTTCAGTATCAAACTAAATACACATTTTCTGTAAATTTCATTTTACCATAAACTCTCATGGTCATCATGCATGCTTTGTTGGAAAAAGGAATTACAAACGGCCAAACCTTTTGGAGCAGATATTTACCTATAACTATGCTATCTGCTCCTATCTGATTGTATTAAATCACCTATGCTGATATAACTTCAGTGGACATTATCTCAGGCTTATAACCGCTGTTGTCACTTCACCAGAACTCACTAATGCAGTTGGTCTGTTTTAGATGATATGACCCACTAAACAAAGACTTTTAGTTTGTCGTCTGTCCATAATTTGCTTGGGTTTTTACTGAGAATGTGTTCTGTAATTTTATTAACATCTTGCTGGGTCATTCAACCCCCTTTGGTTGAAACCTTTACAGCTGATCCAGCCTAAGATGTTCCCTCTAATTACAGGCACACAGATATTCAGTACTTTGTACAGGGACGTACCTGCCTTGGCTTAATGCCGTGTTAATATTTTTCTAAGAGCGAACTGTAACTTTGCACAGACTCCACTTTGTGAAGAGGATAAATTGTATTATTTTTTTTTCTTTCTTTTTCATCCAAACACACACGCTCAACCTTGCCACTACTTTGATCTGCGGCTTGACATTCCTGTGCCCTGATGAGAAGGTGAAGCAGGCGGATAGAGGGGGCGCTGTGCATGAATCACGTTTATTGTCTTGCCAAGATGGTAAGGTACAGAGCCAAGGAGATCCGAGTCTGCAGGGACCCACTCTTCAGGAACCTCAGAGGCCTGATTATGGTGCTGATAAAGCTTTAAGAGCAGGAGGCCCCATGTGGAGCCTCTAGAAAAGGAGAATTGATATCGTAGCAGCATACCTGAATTGAAACCTGTCACAATCCTGCTCTAAGTGTAGTTTTTTTCTCTTCATTTTGTGGATCCCAGCTGCCTTTTTTGGTATGTTAAGTAGTGTAACCTGACCATTTGAAAATAGATATAAGAACTGCTTTTAAAATAAGTTTTCATTGTAAGACATAGTTATACTAATATTATGGAGTTGACATTTTAAATTGTGTTTGGCATCTTATAATCCACTATTGGTGAGATTTGTCTGTTCAGCATTACTAAAAGGGCAGTTTGAGTTTGTTTTACATTATATATTAAGACTTTTAACTCTGAGATTTCCAAAAGCCTGTCAGGATTTCTAAAATCCACAAAAAGATAGAATGATCAAAGGGATAAAACGGAGCAACCTGCTGCTCTCCATTGAGCCTTCCTGTTTTCATCCTAATGTCTTGCTCTCTTGCCGCCTGAATGGACTACAAACATGGCTGTCACTTCATTTTATATAGCTGTTTACTGTGCGTTTTAACACCTCACCGATAATGGATGCTAGCGTAGAGTCTTCCTCTAAGCTCAGTCTCAAACTTTAAGTCTTCTTTGATAGGTTCTTATTTTTTCTTGTTTTCTAGCCTTCCTGTTTCTCCTTGTTTGCTTTCTTCAGTCAGTGATACTAACATCCTTTCATCCATCCATTCATAGCCTATACATGGTTTTTCTGTGATGTTGTAACTTCAATGCCTTTTCTTCTGCAAAGTCAAAATGTTTAGGCATTATTGTTAATTCCTCAGGAGGTGCTTTAAAAGATCGGTTACAACCTGCGAAGTATTAACCAGCTTAGACACTTTGCCCTTTCCTTTTTTTCTCAGCCTCATCTCACCTATCCAGTTGTTCAGCCTATTGTCCGCAACATCTCTGAAATAAGGGAAGAAACTTGTCAATTTGTAGTGATTTAACTCCCTCAGCTACTAGAGGTAAAGATGTGTGCCTTGGAAGAGTCAGAAACCGACTGTTTTTTGACTAAATGTATCACTTCCTGCTCCCTCACCTCTTCACCCCTCGTTCTCCGGCCTCGCCATGCGTTACATTCTTGTTATTATATCCTTCTCACCCAGCCGGCGGCCGCAAACACACACTTTAAACACCCCGAACAAAGGAGGGGGCCACTGCTTGCCCCAATGAGTTTACCCTTTTAACCTTCTGGGTTGAGTTCAGCCCGATCTACAAGCCTGTAGTTAAAGTGTCTTCCTTAATATTGGCATGCTGTTAAAGTTAAATGGAACAGCCTCTCATCATGGAGGAGTGCCATGTTAAGAAAGAAATGTTCGATTAATATCAAGGGAGATGCAAATGACTGCTGGTTTTATTATAGATAGCAGTTCTTCACTGCTATACACTGGTCTAAGTTGGACCTTAGGAACAGTGTAAGGAAACAAGTATGAGAGCTTTAATAGACCCGTTTCAAACACATGAGAAGGAAAATAAACATAGTATCTTTGTGATTGAAGTGACTTTTCTGCTGTGAAGCTCAGGATTCTGCTTCTGGCTGTTTTTCTTTACTGAAGCGGAGGAAGCCAAAATATCCCAAATATTTTGTTTTTCCCCTCAAAAGCTCTGATATGTTGTCAGAAAGTTCATTTCCGAGCGTCCGAGCCGCCCCGATTCATTACACAAACCCGCCATTGCTCGGTCACATCAAAGCAGCGGACCCTGAGCCCGAAACACAATGAGGCCTTATTGGAGAGCTGCGTCGGAGAATAAAGGAGGAGCAGTGAAAGAGGGAGTCAAGTGGGAAGAGAATGTAAAATATGTGTAAAGTTGGATTCTGCTGGAACAGTATAAATGGGCAGGGGTGGCTTTGGTGTGTCGGACTTGCTTCTGAGGCTGTGCACGCGTTGACATTTTTAGGCACGTAGTCAAAATGGTCTTTTCGGGCTTCACTTTGTTCCTGTAATTTTCTAAAGTTAGTGCCACATTGATCTGGATGCTTTTAAGCCATAATTGCCTCCAGTTACAATTATCACTCACCAGTGTGTCAGTGCAAGAGGGTGAGGCTGACCTGAAACGAAGCGGGCTCCAGAAATAAACCCGTCGACTTAAAAGATGTTCTTCACTGTCCCGCAAAGGTTGATTAAAGGCTTAATGTCCTGTAACTTTCCCCCCCCACAGATGAGCACGATGCTGTACAGAAGAAAACATTCACCAAATGGATAAACGCACAGTTCTCCAAGGTATGTAACGCACTGGATGGAAGAAAAGCAGCTTTTAGAACATACTAGATACTCTCCCTGTTCTCTTAACAGGAAACCCCTGTGTGCCTTGCAGTGCAGTGACTGTGTTCAGCCCTAAAATCAGTGGCTTTTTTCCTCTCTAATTTCTGCAGTGTAGTTCTGCTGTTCACAGGCTGGTAGACTAAATAGTTGTCACATGCCGCGAGGGGGAACAAAAAAAACACAGGATCTTCTCTTCGTTGATGTCTCAGTTCATCAGTGGCCCCAACAACCATTATGTCTCAATGTTTATGCTTTGCAGCTTTTAGACTTCAGGATAGTTGTAAAGCAGAATGAAGCCACTCTGCTAGATTGAAGCTCTGGATCAGTTTGTTCTTTGTTCAACTAAACAAGGAATTTTACGTAATCCTACCGTTTCAGTTAAAATTTTCTTGGTGTTATTTAGGTACTTTTCTGAATTAAGTACCTAAGCAATATTAGAAATGATCATGTGTTATGTATAAGATAATGTATAATAAGTAATTGTATTTTCTGTAGATTTTATTGTGATTGTGATCCAAATCCACATCAGGGCCACTTTGCTCATGAAATTGGATAGATATTCTGACTCGTGACAACTGAAGAATAACAAGGAGTAATTATCTGCTTGAAGATATTATTTCTGTCTTCAGATCACTTTTTAGTGGCTTCGGTTTCATTGACAACTTCTTTTTTTGCTTTTGTTTTTTTTTAATTCAGATGCAGGCCAGAACTAACCTGTCTGTTACTACTTCTTTGTCCTTTTTAGTCGGGGAAGGCCCCCATCAAAGATTTGTTTTCTGACCTGAGGGATGGAAAGAAGCTGCTGGACCTGTTGGAGGGTCTCACCGAAACTGTCCTGGTAGGTCTTGCAGTTTTAAATATAGTGAATATTAATGAAACAGTTCAAAACAGCTGCTGTTTTGGTTCAGTTTGCAGTTTTTGGGTCAGTTTTGGTATACCTGTTTTGTCTAGTCCAAACTCCAGATATGTAATAGAGCAGTAAAAGGAAATCTTGGCCTTAATTATGTCATTGTCTATGTTAAAGCTTGGTGTGATAATTTTTTTATTCAATTAAACATTCCCTTAATGTTTTAGGATCATTATGATTTTTTTCCAGTAATATGAAAAACATTGCCAATTTTTTGCCTTCGGTTTTGTTCAGAACATACATTATTACAAAAAAAGCACTCTTTGGGCATCAATGTTAACTCATTTATCTTTTTCAAGGTTATTCTTTAATATATTATATGTTACGTTGTCTTATTCAGCATTAGTGATGAATTTTTTAAACTCCTTTTCATATTTTACATTCATTTATAGTGATTCACATACAAATTGGAAAAGTTTTTAACCACCTTAAAAAACACAATACCAAAACAGTACGTTTATAAACAAAAAGAGCAGAGCACTATTTTCCTGTGCACTATTTGGCATTTATCATAAAAATAAAAAATGTGAGTATTTTTATCCCATCCCTTATTCATCTCTGCCATCCGTCTTTGATCCCTTCAGCAGCGTCTCACGTTCCTCGCACCTGCAGTCATGTTCACGGGCAGCTGTCTCTTGGCCATATACGATGGCACACCGATACCGGCTCGCTCTCTCTCTGATACTGGAATCCTAATGCTATAATTGGGTGCTAATGAGAGGTAGAGGAATGTGAAGACTTAAAAAGGGATCTGCAGTTGGCTGCTGTTCATCCAGCCATTCTTCCCATAAGTTGGCCCGTGGACAATGCTGATGGGATAATGGCCGTGATGAATGCGTGGTGTAACACACGCTGCGCTGAGTGATGACATAGTTTTCCTCCGCGAGCATTTCGCTTCCTGTTTATTTTAGCTTTTTTTTCCTGAAAAGATTGGTTCATGTTCCGCCTTCTGAAACCAGCAACTTGACGAACTGCAGAAAATGTTTGTCCCCCGTGTTCGCTTGAGTCCTGCTGCTTCATTCTGGGTGGTGAGCTGTGAACAAGCCTTTGGCTCATTTCTGCTACGCTTCCTCTTCCTCAGACCAAAGAGCGAGGTTCCACCAGAGTGCACTCCCTCAACAACGTCAACAAAGTTCTGCAGGTCCTGCTTCAAAATAATGTGAGTACCTGCCTGGGTTTTTTTTTTTTTTTTTTCATTGTTTGTCAACAGCTGCTGAAACATTTAGACCTGTTTATTTTTAGAAAGAAATTGTAATCAGAAAGAAGGAACTGTTTTGAACTTTATATGTTAAAGTTATTTGATTAGATCTGAGATCTGACAACTTTGTGCTGTTTTGAACTTCTACCCTGGATGATATTTTGCCTCATCCGTTGCACCAATTTGTCTCTCCTCGTTTTCATGCATAGTCCTCTGCATATAATACCTGGATGTAAACGGTAGGAGCCAAGGGGAAGGGCAATCTCATAGGAAGTAGTTGAGCCTGGAGGTTTAACTTAATTCGTTGTACAACTGTTCACACCCCTAGCGCTTCTTTTAAAGCAAATGCAGCTACAGCATTTCCTAAATTTATACTTTATTGTTTTAAGGGGATCGGAGTTTTGTAATAGATAAGTCACAACTTTTATATTCCATGAGGTATAAAAATGATGTGACATAAAATACTGTTCCTTTTAGCCCCCTCTGGCCGCTAAGCTGGGCTATGATCCATATTTGTTTCCTCACGACAAACAGCAGAGAGCAGGATGATAGTGGAAGTGAAAAAGAAATGTCTCTACACCTCACTGTTGGAGAACTGCAGTGAAGAGTGGCATCCTGGGGCCAACAAGTCTCTCTAACAATCATTAGATCTACGTGATTGTCAGCTGTTTGGGAAGCCTGCCAGGAAAAGCATTTTGTGTCCCCCTTCACATACAAACATGTGTGGTTAGCTGAGGTCTAATGGGGCTTTAAATGGAACACGAGACTACACTTGAAGTTTTGGAGATTAAAAAGAGGAAAAGCACCTTACGCCCCTTTTAGGAACTGTCATGCCGTGGGCCAGTTCAGGGTTCAAGGTTACTTTATTTATACCCGGAGGTTCGATTTGTTTTGCAGTGGTTTAAAACGCATACATACCCACATACACTGTAACAAACAAAAACGAAACATCAACATACCCAAAACCATTCGCACATAGGAAGGCTCAAAGTGCTCGAGGCTCCACAAGTCAAAACACAGCAGGACACATAAAAGAGCCGGACTGTTAAATTACAAACCGGACTGTAAAAATAAATAAAAGAGCAAATAAAAAAACTTGACTGATGCAAACCTGCTGGGTTGAGATTAAAATTTCCCTTGAAAGAAATATTAAAATCTGCTGTTAACCTTGTTAGACAGAACTCATTAAAAATGCTCTGACAATAAAGTGAAAGATATTCATTTCAACTTTAAGCAGGATAATGACTTAAAACTTAAGGCCAAATCAGCACAGAAATACTACACCAGACACTAAACCGACCTTAACTATTAATAAAATTATCGGAAAAGAGTCATGTAGACTGGAATATGATAATATATTACTTTGTTTGCTATAGTATCTGCTATCTGTATGCCCCAGCCTAGTGAATAAACTGAATAAAAGTGCTGAAATTAAAGTGGATTTTTTTTCCTATTATTTTAAAGTTGTGTTTTTTTTCCATAGTTTTTACTGTGGGTGCTAATAAGGTTGTCCTGTAGTTTGGGGTGTGCAGAAAATTCACAAGCCGTAGACAAAACTAACCGAGTCAAGATTTGGGTCTTCATAATCCATCCAGACATATTTGAGGTTCTGTTCCTCTCCGTGGCGCTAAACCCAGACATATTTACATGTAAACTTAATACTCTTTGCCTCACCCCATATGATGAGGCCCACTGTGGTAGCAGTGCTGGTGTAATATAATTAATCCCTGATATGAAAACACTGGTTAGATGTACTCAGCTGCAACAGGCCGTCAACTCATTATGGTTTGAAGAAATCATTACTCATGAAGCTGCAGCTGCCTCGTTTACTCAAAAAGCAGCACAACGCATAATTTGATGTTACTGTCGCCGTTGCTTTGTAAGAGTCTCACCATCGTCTCTCCTTTCGCAGGTTGATCTGGTGAACATCGGAGGGAGCGATATTGTGGATGGAAACCACAAACTGACATTAGGCCTCATCTGGAGCATTATTCTTCACTGGCAGGTGAGAACTTTCCACACACAGGCAGCAAATATACACAGCGCCTCATTAGCGTTGGCATTAATAACCCACCGTCCGCTGACGCTCCAGAGGGGTTGGAGAGAAGCGACGATGGAAACTCTTTATCAAGGTGCACACATGCGTTCATCCGTGTAAACATGCTAATCATCCGAGTGCTTTGTCAGTTTGACGCGCTGAAAATAAGAACAGCTGCTTTCTTCCTGAGGTTGTTTTCTTTTGCTTTTTCATTGTTCTGCTTCTTTTAATACAACTGATGTTGGTTTTGTTGCGGTGCAACTTCCTGTTCTATTTCTTTTTTTTATAATACTCGTTATAGTCACTTTTGGAAGGATCTTCTCTGTTGAACTCAGGTGCTTTTATACACTTTAAAAAGAAACACTCTCTTTATTTCTGACATTGAATCAGACAAAACCTTTCCTGTTTTTGTTTCTTAAGACATGCAAAAAGATTATGCTGATGGTGTCATGCTCAGTTTCTGGTTTGAGCTAATTGGAGGGCACATCTTTGGATGTATTTTATGGCAGCGCCTCAACTGAGTCCACGTGTGACACGAGGTTCGCAAATGGACAGTATTTCTTTGGAGACATGTCCTGTTGTCTGATGAGATTAAAAGTAAAGGGGTTTGCCATTATGAACGTTGTTCACTTTGGAGGAAAAAGGTTTGCAAGCCTGAAAAGACATAACTGTGAAGTGTTCCAACAAACTATTGGGAGAAGCTTGTAGAAAGATACCAAAAATGATTTCAGCCAACACCTGCTGTTTAAAGGCAACGTTACCTAATGCTAAAGAAATGTCAGAGTTTTACCTAGGCTGAGAAATTTCTCCTTTTATTGTGGCGTTCAGCAAATGGTAATATTTTAAATAACCTTAACTGACCTAGAAAAAGAAAAGTTTATTCTGATTTAATCTCTTTTTATACAGCACATGTAAATGACTGAATATAAAAGTGCTAAATGAGTGTTTTCTTTGAGCTGGAGTCGGAGTTAATCTCTGTTTCTGTGTGCAGGTGAAAGACATCATGAAGGACGTCATGTCTAACCTGCAGCAGACCAACAGCGAGAAGATCCTGCTGAGTTGGGTGCGACAGTGCACACGCTCGTACCCTGAGGTCAACGTGCTGAATTTCACCACAAGCTGGTCTGACGGACTGGCCCTGAACGCAATCCTCCACCATTTCAGGTGAGCGCTCCACACGCTCCTACCACTTTTCTGTCACGTGCACCGATGTTGCATTGACGATGCATTCAACAGATTTTCCGCAGCCTTATTAAAAATGACAGATGCAAAGTTTTTGTGCTCGCGAGATGGTAAGAGGCCGCGAAGGCTGCAGAAGGCCAGAGTGGCAGGTCAACATCTGTAGGGTGTGTGTGTGTTTACTGCTCGACTTTTTCTTTTTAGGCTTGCTGCGTCACTGTTTGCGTACGCTCTGTGTGCTGTTACATGTGAAAGATAGAAGGGTTGAAGGGGGTCAGGGCTATTTGCCCCCCTTATGTAATCCCTTGTCCTTAGCAATGGTGACACTCACCGGCCTGTGAGCTGTGAGAACGACCAGTGTTGGTTTAGACCTGGGCCTAGGCTTTAGTTGGATCACTGAACACACATTCCACACCCTCACCACCCACCCACCCACCCACCCTCACCCAGTGCCTGGACTGCCCAGAAACCAGTCTTGTTGTACACGGCATTTACTGTTTGCTAAATGTTTCAATGCTAATGACTGTATCCCCTTCCAGTGTCTGTGTTTATGGTCTGCTTTCCCGTTCTCTAACTGTATTGCTGCTTTTCCGTCCCTCTCTTCAGGCCAGATGAGTTCAGCTGGGATCAGGTGGTCACAATGAGCCCCGTGGAGAGACTCGACCACGCTTTCACCTTCGCCAAAAACCAGCTCGCTATAGAGAAGCTCCTGGATCCCGAAGGTGCCGTTTCTATACGCTTTCCGCCGTAGTAGCTTGACAGTATCCAATACGCAGTGCCTGGCAAAAACTTTTTCAAATCGTCACATGACAGCCACAGACTTTGTGTAGGCATACATCATGAAATCGCAATGAAACACAAAGTGGAGTATAGTTGTGAAGTGAAAGCAAAATGATACATGCAGATGTTTTCTGCTCTTGTATTCAGACCTTTTTTAATGTGATGCCACCAAATTTCTAAAGTGAGTACACCTGTGTGTAATCATAGTCTTTGTGTATCTGGATATTATTATTATTATTATTATTATTATTATTTATGATCATCTGGACAGATGAGACCAACATTGTGGTTTTTAACCTAGATGCCGCATGCAATGTTGAGAAAAACTTAACACTGCAAATTGTTCTGACTGCACCATCCCCACCGTAACTCTCGACGGTGGCAGCATTATCACCGCAGCTTTTCGTCTGCGGTGATAGTCAAGCTGATCAGAAATGATGGGAAGGTGGATGGAAAAAAAAATACAGGGTTCAATCCTTGACGTAAACCTGTCAGAGGCTGGAAGACTTTAGTTAACAGTATGCAGTTATCTGTGTTGGTCTGTCATGGAAAATCCCAATAGAATATGTTAAATCCTGTGCAAGTGTGTATTAATACCTTTGAAAGCACTGGACTGACATATGCTCTGCAGTCCGCGACCCCTGGCTAATAAAGCGTAGTCTGTTATGATGAACTCTACTTTAAAGTCCTGCCAGCTGCTGAATAAGCTCAATCAAATGCCTTGAAGTTGTCTCAGACAGTCTGTGTCGTCTTATTTCAGATATAAATTACTTTGTATGACTGGCTAAGAGTCATTTTTTGCGCCTGATACATATCAGTATTGTTTAATCTGTTTCAACCTGCTTTTCGTCCCACTCTCACTTTCCTTTCCATTATTTTCTCCTCATCTTGCCTTCAACTGCACGTCTGTCCGCCCGTGCTTTGGTTCTCCTTGTGCAATTTTCACTTTGTTTCCCTTGGCATTTGATATTTCTGCCTCACCTTTCCGTTTCCCTCCTGCCGGTTTGCTCCCCTCTGCCTCAGATGTGGCGGTGCAGTTACCAGATAAGAAGTCCATCATCATGTACGTTACCTCACTGTTCGCCGTGCTGCCCAAAGATGTGACCATGGAGGCTATCAGAGAGGTGGAGACGCTGCCTCGCAAATACAAAGTGGAGGCTCAAGACCCGAGTCCAGGACTCAGCAAACAGGTACGATTATAAATGTTATCCTATTACAGGGTAGGGGCCTTTCCATGTGGAGGGAAAGTGGGTTTGATCCTGGGCTCTAATGCATTAAACCCCTATTAAGAACTCGCAGCAGCGACTGCATCCCTCCCTACTCCGTCTCCCGATGCTGTCAGTATCAGTCACACCCCAGAGACAAATTCCAGCTGCAAACCTTGATATTCGGTCAATGCATTTGCACCAAAACCTATGCGCGATATGCTGAGGTTTTGAAAGGTTATTCGCTTTTTTTTGTCATGATGTTCCCTGTGGTTTACAATAAAATCCTTTCATTGTGATGCAACAGAGTGCTATACCACAGATAAACAGCGCACTACCCGGTTCTTTGTTATGCATTGTCAGCCAGCTGGCTGAAGGAAGGCCACTATTTATTAATAAAATTTTTAATAAAAGCAAATTTTTTTGTGTTTGGAAATACTTCTGGTAGAGAAAACACAGTCATGGCATGCAAACGAAACAAGTGCCACTACTAACTTTTATTAAGGTAATGCTTTCTTAACACTTGAACTGACAAGCTGTCTGTTGTATGGGAGGTGTTGGCCTAGTGGTTAGTGTTGGCCTAGTGGTTAGAGCAGCGCGCTTGCACTCAGAGAAGGATGCAAGTACCCGGTTCGATCCCCAGCGCCTGCACTCTGGGTCCCTGAGCAAGACCCTTAACCCCTGATTGCTCCCCGGGCGCCGCACATGGCAGCCCACTGCTCCCCAAGGGTGATGGGTTAAAGGCAGAGAACAAATTTCGTTGCTTTGTACTTGTGACAGTGCAATGACAATAGAGTTGAATTCTATTCTATTCTAAGCTATGAGCCGCATGTCTGTTAACCTCTTAAGACCCAAGAATTAGAGTCTAAAGCTTTTTCCTACCTAAAACTTATCCGTTTCTCTACAAACGTATATTTTTCATTCTCCTGACACGTCTGGAATTGTTTCCAACTGACCAAACATATATGTTTGAAGAGGAACACATTTTTCAGTGTCTAAAAGCGTGTTTGGACCAAAATCTTCAGGTCTTAAGAGGTTGAGCAGCTGACTGCAGGCCCTAATGGAGCAGATAACCCAACTAATTAAGTGGCTATTATCTTATTAGACTCCCAATAGTTTGTATGAAGAGCAGAACAATGAATAGGTTTAATATTCAATAGAAAGTAGATTTAGCTGCTGTTTCTTTTTTCAACTCAGTGTATCAAGATAACATTTTACAAATACCATAATAACTAATAACCTATGCAATTTATTCTAATAGCTGTTGGAATAATAACATGAAAATAAAACTACATCTTTACATAAACGTTCCTCGGTATCCAGCTTTTGGTTTTCATTTTAATGTGTTCAAATATGTAAAGATCTGCAGTATAATTTAAACAAATATTTTTTTGTGTGCACGCTTTTTTCAACCTACCAAGTTACACACATTAGAAATAAAAGGCAGTGAAAGTCCCAGGACATTTTTTTTCCGTCATTTATGTGCTTATCAGTCAGTCTACAAGTTGTCTCTCTTTCTAAGAAAAGCAGCGATAGGGTCTGTTACACATCGAAAAGATGACACCCTGACGGTCACACTTGGCAGAAGGCAAAAAAAATAATCTGAGTACCTTGACTGAGGCCTTTTCAACTCTTCACACAGAGACCGTGGGTACATCTGTTTTCCACAAAACTCAAGGCGTTCTTTTGTGGACGACACTTGATGGATGGGAGAAAGCAGAAAGATTCACAGCTGACACAAAGCATTGCAGATGGAAGCAGATTTGGTCCAAAGAAAAGGTTTTCTTAGCATTTTGAATCACCTAGAATCCACAGAGAAGTAGGGTTTGTTACTTCTACCATAAGTACTGTAGGTTATTTAGAAGAATCTGCATAGCTTTGACCTAAAAACAGAGAGATGGAGTAGAGGCAGGATTTCATTCAGGCAGAAAAGAGGGACTTCCTTCTTTGATCTTATCAACAGAGGTGTTCAAACTTTTTCCCACATGGGCCAAGCTGAAAGTACTAAAACTATTTATATGAAATCTGCAAAAATGATTTCATTCTTTTTCTTTCTTAATTACTCAATAATAACCAAACAAGCAATAAAAAAGGACATCTGTAAATGATTGGAAATTAAAAACATAAAGAAAAATACAACAACGGTTAATAGTTTATTCTCTGAATGCATAGCCTAATGGATGGATGTGCCAAAGTCAGCTATTGAGAAAAAGCTGCAAGGTGTTTGTTTTCCTACTTACTATTAAATTAGAGTGAAAGAAAAACGTGGCTAATAAAGGATGCATTACATTATTTCATTTGGAAAAGATTTTAATTTGTCAGTAAAAATCTTAACCTAAAAACATTAATTTGAAAAACTGTCCTTTTGCATCCAACGCAAGGCCAGCACGTTTGCCATGCAAACGTGCTGGCCAAATTTGTGCCGTTGTTGAAATGGGATCGGGGGCCGCACAAAATCACTCCGAGGGCCGCAAAGTGGCCCCGGAGCCGCATGCTGAACACAGTTGGTTTCACCTGTTTCTCCCAAATGTTCAGAAACCGTGCTGGATTTTAAACTTGATCGTGTAATTTGTTTTCACACAAGTTATTTGTTTATACTCGGTTCATCCTTGCAGGGTCATGCGGGCGTCGCCTATGTCCGGTTGGGATGGTAGCATCATGTCGTTCGGGTGTTTCAGTGCACTTCACGAAATATGATGAGAGAACATTAAAAAATCGAACAATTTCTGAGTCGCATAAAATTAATTTTTGGCAGAACTGAAAAGCTTGTGTGTAAGGAGGTTGTCAAACCGGACTCTGTTGAACCAGTCAGATCAGCAGAAATGGGTCAAAGTTCCAGCAAACTGAGATTTTTGAAAGGACATCCAGAATAATTGAGCCAGAATTTGAATAAAGTTGAAATCATTTTTAAAAATCTACTACCGGGCTACATCACGTTATAATGTGAAAACTTTATTGTTCCAACAATATACCTTTGATTTTTGTGCAATATACTATCATGTTATGACAATGTACTTTTCAAATTTAAACAATATTATACCGTATCGCTTCTGACCATATCATGTTTACATTGTATGGATTTGATTATTGCACAAACAATTTCTATTTGTATTGTTTGAACTCAGAACGTTTCCAGATAGTTGCGCAAATGTCTCTCGGTCGCTCTGTGTGACAACACAACCTTCCTGAATGCAGCTTGGGGGGGTAAGTAGTCTGTATCCATGGCGCGCCCCCTGCCCCTCCAGCTGATCGACGACAAATGCTGCCACCTCAATCAGATCATTCTTCTGCCATGCGTTTTAAGTTCACTCTCCTTATCGCAACAATAACAGGAGCAAAATCTCTCCATGGCTCCATCCAAGCATGAACGGTGCACCGTCATCAACTCCATAATGTTATACGGCAAATATTTATTATGTTCCAACAGGAAAATGTGTCATAATTTACCGTCAAAAAACATAATTGTCTTATTTGTACAATATACTTATCATGTTAGTAGAGTATAATATTTATACTGTTGGAATTTTTTTGTTACGTGTTAAATATGTAAATTTTACAAGCATGCAAATAATTTTCATGGAACAGTAAAGTTTTACCCTTATGAACGGTCCAAAGTGGCGTAAACCAGAAGCAAAGCTTTAGTCTGATTTAATGTCTGACTATTAAAGAAAAAGGCCGTGTTCCTTTATATAGCTGTTTAAATATCTGGTGTCAGCCGTATATTGTCATCTTGATATCAGTGCAGTAATACAATTGCAAAATACTGTTTGGAGTGTCATATAATACGACAATTATCAGTATACAGTTTTCATTCTGTCAGCTGTGGATTCGCTGCAGTAGATCCTCCCTCAGATGATTAGCACAGACAGAGGAATTGAAATGACAATGAGAAACAAGGAAGGAAAATCTGGATTTATCTCGACTGACGAAGATAGATTATTTAATATCGCCACTGGTGGATTTCCTAATATCATACTGCTTCAGTATACATGATAAAATACAGCTAAAATAAATGCAAAGCGTTTTTTTTTTTTTGTGGAGTTGAAGTAGCGGTGCTGCTCATAAAGAGTGACTTGATGTTAGAGTAAATAGTTTAAAGCTCATTGATGAGAGCACCTTTGTTTTTCAGAGATTTGTTCTCAGTAGAGTCGGATATGTTTCAGGTACACTGGCTTCCACGTTCTTCGGAGATGTTTATACAGATGCTGTCCAGGTTGCATTTTGATGATTTTCCATTAAGCACAACTCCATGTACTATGAAAGTGATGTCGTTTCCTTTTGTCACATCAAGCTGGTGGTTTTTAAGCGTTAAAACTTGTTTTGATGGTGGCGTTAGACCGTGAACGTTAGATCGTTCTCTGCAGCAGCCTCGACTAAAGGTTTCTGAATAAAAGGATTTAGGCAAACTGTTTCTCGGACTGCGGTAACTCTGCACTGAAGAAAACAAACTTCTCATATCTTCTTCTGCTTCATCTGCAATGCTCAGTTGACGTTTAATTTGAAGGCCATTATGATTATTGTATTTCGTGTGCTTCTGGACAGAACGAGTCACTCCCACCTTTTATCAAAAAAAGCAGCTGCCTCCGTTCTCCCCAGCTATGCTTGTGAAAAGCACAGCGGGCACGGGCAAATTGGGAGCAGAACCATGACTCACTCCTCTGACATTACCCAACAGACCGTGCTGCACACTGGAAACATCGAGCTGTAAATGGGATGGAAGGAAAAAGGGGGGATAATTGGGGAGAGTAGAGGCAGATAGTAGAAATCAGTTTGCTGCTGAGCTTTAGTTTGTCACTGAGATCTACGTGGACGGACACCTGTGCTGCTTCTTAAACTTGTTCTTGTTATTTGCAATGCTTTGACCTCCTGAAAAAAAAACATATCTCAATGACAGTAGGAACTGTGTTGGTTATCTTCTTTTTTCTTTTTTTTTTTAACTCTTCTGAGTCAGCTGTTTTGAATTTATCCACGCCGTGGCTTGTAGTCAGAAGTCAGAAAATCCCCAAACCACTTTTTGGGTTTTTATTACCTGTGGGCAAATGCTTAACACACCCTGGGCTGGATACTGGAAAACTCCTCTTAAATAATACTCGGATTTGTCCAAAAGGAGTTTCATTTTCCTGGAACATTCCCCCCCCCCCCCCCCCCCCCCCCCCTTCCACATGAAGCGATGCCTGAATCCAACTGGCAGCACAGCCAATACGAGGAACAAGAAACACCTCTTTGTTGTATGAACTTGTGCGTTTAGAGGTCCCAGCCTTGGCTTTCTGGATTTGTTGTTGTTGATACCTTGAGCACTGGTGCATTATTGCATTACATGCTCTATAATCGTAACTGTTTAGTTTTTGAGGGCCGGGACAGAGTTCAGCAAATCATCTGGTAATAATAAAGTACTCTTTTACATCTTTAAATATAGCAGTGGATTGGATTCCTCCTTCGGTCCCTCCCTTGGTTGTATTTCTGTATCTTACAGCAGCATCAGCACGCTCTGCTGTTGCTAATTCTCAATTTTCCAAAAGGCCAGTGAATATTTTCAGCTGCTGACCTTCTCTGAGCTTAGCGCTCAGGCCTCAGCACTGTGTAATTTCAGCGCCCCAAAACAAAGGGCCGTTTAGGTTTTCGCCGTATTAGTCTCTACACACCCATTGGGAGTTCTGTCCTGTTTGACTCGACGTGCCTGCCGCCGCTGCCGAGGGGTTTATCCTGTTCAGCGACAGATTAGCTGAGTTCCTTTGAGCTTCGCTTCAGAAAAACCTGAATTTTATGAATTCGTAAAACTACACTTGAGTTTATAATCAGTCGTTTTTTTATGTAGTGAACTGTTTTGCTTTTCATTTTGCACTTTAGGAGAGGGGAAGACGGTAGTAAAGCTTCTCCTCTGGGGCGACTGGCTCATTGCCATCCGAAAGTTGTGGGTTTGATTCCAGCATGCACCGATCTGTGTATGCTGCTTTCCGTCTTTATGCGGTAACTTGACGTACCAGGTTTAAACATTTTTATTCCAGACGTTTTCCTCGTCATCCATTTCTCTGACCGTTCACTCACCTTCATCCTTCTCCTGTTGTATTTTATTTTATTTTATTCTGCTTTGAAGTGCTTTGTTATTCTTAAAATCAGGCTCAACCATCTGCAGTTACGGGCACCTCGCAGCATCCCATAATAGTCGTGCAGTTTTTCTAACCCCACAGAGAGGTCACTTTGTGCTCACCAAGGCTTCACCAACCCCTCCTACATGCCTGCTTCTATTTTAAAACTCTCCGGCTGATGTGCACAGATGTTACTAAAGTTGGAAATAATGAATGGAGGGTGTGCGCCGTATTTTATAGACATTATAGTTGTAATGTATGCTTTCCAGAAAGCATTTGTACCCCAGGAAACTTTTCATATTTTGTCTCGTTACGACTACAAACTTAAGATTTAATGTGATAGATCAACAAAAAGTAGTAGTGTGTATTCAGCCGCTTAGAGTCAATATGTTACAGCCGTACCTTTTACTGATATTACAGCCACAAGTCTTTGAAGTCTGTAACAATTTTTACAAAACAGCTCAATCAGATTTGATGGAGAGTGTTTGTACATCCATGTTTAAATCTCGTCACAGTTGCCAATTAGAATTTACGGCTGGATTTTAACACCTGAATCTGCTTTTATCTGAGCTCTTTCATTGCAGGACCGTTGCCCTCCTGGCTCGCAAATCTCCATCCATTTACCTACAGCAAAATAAAATAAAAACATCCACACGCCATGATGCTGCTACTGTGTTTCTCAGTTGGGAGATCAGAGGACTCTACCAGTGTTGTTGTTTTTAATGTCAAACACAGCATTTTGCATTTTGAGGTCAAAGAATGGACCCATCTGACCAGAGCACCTCCTTCCAAATGTTGGCTGTCACTCCTAGATAGCCCGTGGGAAGATTTTAATTGGACTTATGATTTAGTAGTGGCTTTAGTTTTACTGCTCTTACATAGAGGCCATAATCGTACGGCTTCAAACTAAGAGTTGTTCTGTCTGCAGTTTTTTCCACTTGTAGATTTCTAGAGGTCTTCCAGAGTTACCACGGCCCCCTTGGCTTCATCTCATTAATCTTCTCTAACCTTCACACAAAGGTTTAATTTATACTCTGATTAAATTCCACACATGTGGACTCTATATCTAACTATATGACTCTGAGGGTAATTAGTAGCTCTGGATTTTATTGACAGGTATTAGAGTAAAGTGGCCTGAAAACAAGTTATTTAAATTTTATTTTTGTTTAAAAAAACATGTATTATCTGGTTTTGCATGTTTTGCGAAGCGAGCACGCACACTATATGTGGAAGGTTTTTTCCTCAAGGCAGCTGCAGGACTACAAACATGTTACATTCCTGTCCTCCGGCCATTGACTGTATATCTTTCCCGGTCTCACATTATCTTAAAGATGAAAAAATATAGCTTTCTCCTAATTTTGCAGATATTCACTAGTTTGTGTTGGTCTGTCTCATATAAAATGTCACAATGTGAATGAATTCAAGGGGCACGGCAACAATCGTGGACCACCGTAAACGTCACAGATTAGACGAGGACCTAACTGGAAGTCTATGTTTCACAGACTGCGGAGGCCGGCAGCAGCCCACAGCCCGAGACCCCCAGGACCCCGACAGAGACGGAGGGCGAGACGGATGGTAGCCTGCTGGAAGTGGACCTGGACAGCTACCAGTTGACTCTAGAGGAGGTTTTGACTTGGCTGCTGTCCGCTGAGGATGCACTGCATGCTGAGGATGAGGTGTCGGACAATGTGGAAGAAGTTAAAGACCAGTTCCACACGCACGAGGTAGGAGAAGTCAGCTGGGTTGGCTGAACATTTGCACCAAGACAAACTCAAGCGCTGTAATTTAGCATTTAGTCTTTATCGGACGGCAGAAACTATATCCTCAAACTGTAGGGAAGCAAAACATGCTCTTTGAAGTTACATTTTGGAATAGGACGGTGAATTACAGTAGTTTAAAAGTTGTGACCACAGACACAATGCAGTGCACATGTTGCTTGCCTCGCCCACTGGCTGTTTTGCTGATACCTGTCAGTCCTCACTGAGACTTCCAGCGTTATCTGCCAGACAGACATCTAGCGCTACATGCTCTGTACTTGTCGGGAATGCCAGGAATTCTCCACAGATTCCCGGCCCAGAGTGGACTGACTGACTGACTTGCTCGCTTGCTTGACATGGGGGCGTATTTGCAAAGTTTGCGTCTGTGCATGTGTGTGAAGGGGCTTTGAATGGATTCCCTTGGCTGAAATGTGACTATTTGTGAAGCTGAATGCCAAGAATCCAGGTCAAAGCAGCAAGCTGGCAACCAGATCTAAAGCCTCTTTAACAGCCTGGCTTATGGAGTGGCTTAAAATGAATTCTGCTCGCTTCAGGCTTGTTTTTACACACTATCCACTAGCAGAAACTAAACAGTAATCAGAGTGCTCAGAAACGCAGCAAACATTGATCATTCAATTAGAAGTCTTTTGGAAACCAACATTAACTGAAGTAATTAGTCAAATTTTGATATAGTTCAGTTTAGTGTATTTGGTGTCACTGTGCTGTTAGAACAGCCCCTTATGCTCAGATTGATCTACCTGCTGAACTGAGACGCAATGCAGCATTATGACTGGCAGCAAAACAGCCCCACCGCACAATGTTGCCACCGCCATGCTTGACAGTAGGTACAGTGTTACCTCCACTCTGTCAATTATATATATATATATATATATATATATATATATATATATATATATATATATATATATATATATATATATATATATATATATAAAAAAGTATGGCCAAACACCTCAGTCATTGTCTCCATTGACCAAACCTTTCTCCAGAAGGTATTTGTCTTGACTATATTAAAGTGGTGGTTTCCCCTCAGTCCACAGAGATGTAAAACTTGCATAATTTATAGACAACAGCACTGGTTGTTCCCTGGTGGGGTTGCTTAAACAAATGTGGTTTCTTCGGAGGATGACAGATTGGATCAGGAGGTTGAAGCTTGGATTCAAATTGATTTAGAAATCAATAAATCAACTCATCTGAAATTTTATGAAATCTTGCCAAAACGAGTGGTCAAATATTTAGCCTGAATAATGCAAGAAGCTTGCTAATGGCTACAAGAGCATGTGGTTGTGGTGCGACTTGCGAAAGGGACATTTAACCAAACATTCACGGGGAGGTTTTAGAGTACATCTGAGTCTGTGTATGTGTAATTTGAACACTATGTATATTGCAAAAAGTTCACAATAAAGTAAAACTTTTGCTCCCAGTTCAGGATTTTTGGACATATTTGAAGTTCTTTGTTGTATAATGTTTTCCTTCCTGGAAAATAAGTGTTCAGATAAATAATTAGAAGCCCCCAAAGTACAAAATATTAAGTCATTATTCATTCTGTAACGTCCTGTCTTTGCCTTCAGGGATTTATGATGGAGCTGACGGCTCACCAGAGCAGTGTTGGTAATGTGCTGCAAGCAGGTAACCAGCTGATTGTTCAGGGCAACCTAACAGAGGAGGAAGAAGAGGAAATTCGAGAGCAGATGACCCTCCTCAATTCTCGCTGGGAGAGCCTCCGAGTGGCCAGCATGGACCGCCAGGCCAGGTAGGAAAACCCACTTACTGGAGCTGCACAACATAGTGGATACCATACCATCCCAGGATCCTAGTCGTCATCACAATATTAGTGTGCATTATCAGAGTTGCAGATGATTGCTTTGGTGCAATGTTGGGTAAACTGGAACATTTTAGGCCTATTGTATTCAAACTCTTCTTGCAAATAATACATTTGGCTACTTGGATGGACACTTCCTATCCTATGTGCCCACAGCCAATATAGATATTAGAGTTAAGATTCTGAAATGAAGGACAACTAGTCCAGAAATTGTCATAATGGAAAAGAGGTTGAGGACAATGTAGGTTAATTGCAATCATTAGCAATGTAAAAACGTTACAATTGCATGTCTTTTTTCCTGTACGTTTTTTTCTTTACAGTCTTACTACATATAAGCCTACTCTAGCTTTTGGTTTTAGTTTATCTGCAAATGACTATTCTAACCATGGTTTGTGATGGAAATATTTGGAAGTCCATTACATTTTAGAAGAGGGCAATTTAAAATATAACAGAATGCTTTGCTCATCAAACCCAAATTTGAGTGTTGGAAGTGATTATTTTTTTCTCTCTGTCATTTTGAATTGAGATGTTGAAGTTTTTTCTTGAGTGCTTGTAAAGATAAAAAAAAATCCTTTGCTCAATCTGAACACCCTTATAGAGCAAGGCCTAAGCATAAGTGCGTCAGCGGTCGTCATGATAAGTGGTGTCCGAATAGTGCAGTCGGTAAGGAAGGAGGTAGGAAAAGTAGCCTGTATGCTTCCTTTCACGACTAGTTTTGCCCAGGAACCCCGCAACGTCCCTTACCAGCGCTAAGAACCCTTAAGGTTTCCCACAATCCTCTGCATGACATGACGTATAAGCACAGCCCCCTCACGGAAATAAACAAAAATGTCTGGAGAGAAGAGAGCGCACACTTTGTAGCTCATTTTTGGAAGGCTGTAGGCCTGGATTTGACTCGTGTCATCCATGTGCGTTTCCATCATGGAATAAAGTCGGAGTTGAAGGGTGTCCGAATTCGGCACAGTGGTCTGAAGCTCCTTTCCTCCCCGCGATGGAGTTCTTACTGTTGACCCCATGAAAGGTCAAGGAACAGGAGCTAGAAGCTATTATTAAGGGTATTCGGATGGAGCCTTCGTCTTTACATTTTGTCTTAATCCAGTTTGTGGTAATACTCAGTAGACGTTTGAGCTCAGTGTGCAGAAAAGCATCTCCAGTGTTTCTGTTGTTAACACTCCCTGTTCTGATTTTCCAGACTCCACGAAGTTCTGATGGAGCTTCAGCAGCAACAGCTACAGCAGCTCTCTGATTGGCTGACGCTGACAGAGGAGCGCATCAAACGCATGGAGACGGAGCCAGCAGCTGAGGACATGGATACTTACCAGGAAATGATTGAAAGACATAAAGTGAATAACGTTTACTATTATCGCATCTGTTTCAACATATTGCATATACACCTTTGTTATATGCTGCTTTATGCTACACGTTGTTGTGGTGCTACTGGCTCAGTTAACGAGCTAATCATGTGTCGATTTTGAATTTCCTGATCAGGAACTTCAGAAGGACTTGGAGGCGGAGCAGGTAAAGGTCAATTCTCTAACGCACATGGTGGTCGTGGTGGACGAGAACAGCAGCGAGAGCGCCACTGCTGTCCTGGAGGAGCAATTACAAGTGAGATACCATGCTTTAAATTAGTTGATCCAGAACCTGCAGAATTATATTATGTAGATATCTATATATACATGTATCTTGAAGATGTTTTGGACTTCATTTATGCAGAATATATTTATTTTTGTCCTATGTTTTCAGTCTTTGGGTGAGCGATGGGCAGCTGTGTGCCGCTGGACAGAAGAACGGTGGCATAAGCTGCAGGAGGTTTTTCTAGTTTGGCAGCAGCTTTTGTCAGATCAGGTATCAGAGATTTCACCTCTTACTTACATCTTCTGCTTTCCTCTCAGTTAAATGCTTTATTATAGCAAATTTGGTGATTTGTGAAAAACTGACACGCAGGGTCCGAAATTAACACTCGCCACTCGCCAAATGCGAGTAAATTTCCCGTTTGGCGAGTGAATTTCAGAGGGCTAGCTGCCACATGGCGAGTAAATCTTTGTACCAAATAAATAAAAAATAAAATAAAAATAACAAAGCCCATATGGGCTGCGGATGATCCGTTCACAGAGCTCAGTCTAGACCCGCCTTCTGCGGAGCTGGTTCAGCATCACATCTTATTTCTGGGGAGAGCGGCTCCCAGATAAATCCTTCATTCAAAACCAGTCATGGCTGCACGCTGGATCAGAAAACAGATCTGCTAACCAGATACAGTCTAAAACGCCCATTAGTCTGTTTATAAGTTTCGTTTTTATTAATTCTGCATTTAACTACGTGCGCTCCGAGGGAAGGGAGGAGAGAGGCGCAGTTACAGTGCCTCAGCGCTGTAACTGCGCCTCTCTCCTCCCTTCCCTCGGAGCCAGGTGCTTTTGTCAGCGACCAGCCTTCAAAACGTGAATCACTGCGTTTAATGTCCTTCCACTCGTACCAAAATGTCCCAATTAAAATCAATAGGAGAGTCAGTAGCAATGCTTAATGCTCTTTTGTATTTAACGACACAGAGCCAGTGGTGCTTCGGTGGGCTGCTGCCTTGCGCTTGAATTCAGGTGCGCAAAATTACGTTACATGTAATATAGGTGCGGACTTTTTAAGGAATCAGGGGCTTCAGCTCAGACCCATTATTCATTCTCTTCCCTCTAAAGGAGCCCTTTACAGTCTTTATTTATGCATTTCCCCCACTGTTTATCCCTCGCGCGCAGCGCACAAGGGTAAAATCCAGCAGCTGGATCAGCGTAAAGACACAGCGCGAACCCCTGCGTGCTTTAAGTGTGGCAGCTGAGAGAAAAATGCTGAACCGTATAGGCTTGATGAAACTCTGCCTCATTCACAAATTAGACCAACACGGATAGAATAATGATAATCTGTAGTGTTTTTATTGCCCGGATATAAATGTGATAATTCTTATTGTGCCTTTTATAATCAACTACAATATTTTCTTATTAAAGTCAGGAAACAAAGATTTCTCTTCCAGGGTCCAGACAGCCACGCCCCCAACCACGCCCCCCGAAAATTAACATAATCTCACTCTTAATTTTTGATAAAAATTGAGGTCTGGTCAGGATTAATATTTTGGCCGGTAAAAAATATGCCTGGCCGGTTGATTTTTACATCTACCGGCCAACTTGGCCGGTGAATCAGGAAGTTAATTTCGGACACTGCTGACACGTGATTGAGCAACACAAGAAGTCGTCTCACTTATATTTTTAAATGCCCTTTGAGTTTAAAGACAGTAATGATCAATTTAAGGTGATGAAAAACTCTTTTCAGATTCACTATTTTAAAACATTTTTCCAACTCTAAATATTTTACATTTTGGCTAGAAATACAGCATTTAAAAAAAAAAATTTAACAGCAACTTTCTTTTCAATGCTTGCTTAGTAACTGAAAATTAAAAAAAAAATTAATAAAGTGATTTTCTTTCCTTTTCTGCAGAGTTTGATTGGAGCATGGCTGGCAGAAAAAGAAGAGGCTTTAAATCAAGTGCAAACCTCCAACTTTAGAGACCCGAGTGAAATGAATGCTAACGTGCGCCAGCTGACCGTAAGTAGAGAAAGCTAATTCTTTTCAGCCACTTTATAATTTAATTCATTAAAGGGCATTTTTATTTCATGGGAATAAATAAAAAAAACATTGTCTCTTTGTCGACTAGTCTAACTTTAAAGAAGGTGTTTTACTTGTAGTTAAACAACAAAGTTTAACCTTGTTTTTCTTTTTAAAACAATAGAAGTGTGTCTTTGTCTAACTGTAGAAAAAGCTAGGACGAGCTAGCCCCTTATAGGTGGGCTTACCTCCTTTGGATGAATCACTTAAGTAAGACGCTTCTGGAAGCCGTCCACTCATCTGTGGAAAGTTTGCCCCCCTCACCCTTTTCTTCTCGGAGACGTTTGCATGTTTGACTCATCCTAGGACTTTCCACTTCCTAGGACTGCATTTACTGATGCGTTTAGAGTTATTGTCATGTTGTGGGGGTCTGCTCCTGCTTCCTGCTTTTTTTTTTTAACAAATGGTCTAATATTTTCCTCAAAACACTGTCTGAAACACGGTAGGATTGATGCTTGACTCTATTATCATGAGCTGGTAGGAGTCTCTTTTCCTGGAATGCTCCATTTGGTTTATGTCATGCCTATGCTCTGTTCTGGTGGTCAAATAAGTAAATTTTAAGGTAATTTGTCCAAAAACATGATTCTCTGTAACAAACTTTCAGCCCTCATATTGTTCTGAGAAAGCAGAAGTGTCCTCCTTGAGCACCTCACCTAAAACTTAAACGTGTGCAGTCGGTTTCTGCTTGAACAGGCGTGCACTTTCATATTAACAAGTAGCTAGACTACACTCTAGATCCCATGAGGACATTTTAGTTTTTGTCAGTTCTTTTTCTCGCTTTCTGTTCTCAGGGTGAACTTGTCTGAACGGCAAGCGCTTGGTTGATTGTCTCCAACCTGTAGACTGTTTTCCATGTCTGAGGTTTAAACTGCTTCAAAATGCATCACGTCAGCACGCTCTGATACAAATGATTCCCTAAGTGGGAATAAATGTGGGGTGTCCAAATATATCCCTTAGCAGAAATTTAATTTTTATTACAATTTACAGATAGTTTTTAAAAATTTTTTTTCTGTAGTTTATTTTTTACTTGATTTTTTCCCCCAGTATTGTCCAAATTGATATAAAATACCCGTATATCCAAACATATCAGAACTAATTTTTCATATGACTAAACAATAGAGATATAACTTTTTGCATTCTCAGTAGAGGCCAAATATTGTGCATGCTTTATTTTTTTTTATTTTTTTTAGATTCTAAAGGAGGACATGGAGGAGAAGAGAAAGACCCTGGACAAGTTGTCTGATGCGGGTCAGGATGTGATTCAGCTGCTTCAGAGCGCTGAAGCAGGAGCTAAGATTGAGGCCGACACAGAGGAGCTGACTCACCGATGGGACAACCTGGTTCAGAAACTGGAGGATTGCTCCTTCCAGGTGTGTGCTCGGAAATGCTTTTTAACAACACTAAGATGGACAGAAATGATATAGTAGTGGGTTGGGTTTTTGTTTGTATTTTAGTAACTTTTTGTAGTAAGTTTCCTGTGCCTCATCCTTTGATACTCCAACTTGCAGGTAATGGAGGCTGTAACAGAGGCTGGAATGACTCAGGTGGAGGACAAAGTGACTGTGGATACAGCTGCAGCAGCCTCTCCTAGTGTTGACCAGGAGTTGGCCCAACCTGCTCCTGCTAAAAAACGACTGGTGGAGACAGATGCAGGAGTCAGGCGAATGTAAGAGCTGCAATGCTGCCTGCCTCTTAATTACGAACAACAGATTGTGAACAGACTTGCGAACATAAACGGACACGCTATCTTCCGCAGGTTTGAAAATAAACTCTCGGACTTGACGAGCTGGATTCAAACGTGGAAGAGGTCCGCTCAGTTGCTGTGCACCACACCTCCTGAAACGACAGCTGATGCTCCAGACCTGCAGGAGAAACTAAATGTAAGCGTTTTATCTTGAATGAATGAGCTAAGATAGTTTAACTTTAAAGCGACACATTAATTTCTCTCAATTATATCTTCAACAACGACTTTAGGAGCTGGAGTTGCGACTAAAATCTAAGGAAAGCACAGTTAGTGAAGTGACAAGAGAAGGACGCAACCTGATGGACCAACTTGAAAGAGGTAAGAGAAGAGCATAGACAATAAATCCTCCACGTTTTGTTTAATCGTGGCCTCAACCCCTGCATTGCCTTGCAAAAATCTTCATTCGCTTTCAACATTTTTTTCCCATTACAACCACAAATTTCAATATATTTCAATGCCATTTTATGTGAGAGACCATCACTGCATAATGCTCACGTCAAGAAAATTTTAATCTGAAATAGTGTGGCATGAA
The DNA here is from genome assembly GCA_037039145.1 of Fundulus diaphanus. Lineage (NCBI taxonomy): Eukaryota > Metazoa > Chordata > Actinopteri > Cyprinodontiformes > Fundulidae > Fundulus > Fundulus diaphanus. The sequence continues at coordinate 30,707,779 of CM073142.1, read as the reverse complement.
TACGAGCTGTTCAGTGTGTTCTTGGAGCTTCATGCTGCTGTTTGTTCTCCAGCAAATCTCTGAGCTCTCGGGACTAAATGACACAGAAGGGCCATTTATTTTTTTGGCAACCACTTAAGTCAGTCGGTTAAACTAGATCTTATCTAGAAATTGGAGTAAACGGGACTTTAACACATAAAAAAACAAAAACCTAAATGTTTTTGGTTGTATGATGAAGCAAAAATGTGAAAAAGACCAAATGTATGTTTACTTTTGTAACACACTGTACGTTTTAGATGAAAGGAGCTCATCAGTCCTGACTTTAAGGTCATGGACTTCCAACTTACCAATTTGGGCAAATTGGCCATTTTTATTTTTCACTGCGAAAACACAATTCTCGGCATTACACCTCCCCCCAGCATACTACACAAATGACCAAATGGGCTGGACCTGGAGAGGGGTGGGGTGTAAATGCCTCCTTTGCATTTAAAGAGACGGCACCAAAATTGAGTTGCTCTCTGACTCACCTCAGAACTTGGGTAAAAGAGGCGCTGTGGGGCAACAATAACGGGGGATTCAAACCAAAGCATTGCAGTTCTACTTTATATAGACCACAGCTGAATGACTTAAATGTGAAAAGGAAGAACTTAAAAGCACGATATGTCCCCTTTAAACAAAAGTAATAAATGTTATTCTCAAACTGTGCATGTCTTATATTTTTTCTTTACTGCTTTCCTGTAGTTCTGTGATATTTTCCAGACTTTTTATCATTTATTTGGTGCTAAGTGTCAATAGTGTGAATGTATCTGTGGAATTTTTGGATAAAGTAAAGACTATCTCAGCCTGCAGCTATGCTGACTTCATATAAATGCTCCATGAAACTCTAGATTTTATATGCCCACATTGTTCTGGCAGTAATGACGTAGCAGGAGCAGGAATCCTGTGATGGCGTTTTTCTTCCAGTAAACTCTATTTTACTCCATTTTTTTATTGTTCTTCTCAGTTTTTTGAAGGCTGTATTTAACATCCACAAGCTAACTACAGTACTTGTAAATTAAATGATATAAACCTTTGCTTAAAGTGTGTTTAACTATAAAAGTTCTTTTGATGTGAGACATTGGGGTTTTGTTTCTTTCTGCAGAGGGAGCAGGTGTGGACTCTGTCAGGGAAAACATAGACCTGATTCAGACCGAGTGGGACGTCTGTGCCAGGGAGCTCCAGGCCGCCCGTGACCGGGTTCACACTCAGACCCGGATCAGACGGGTTTCTGAAGAGCTCGTTGACCTTGACCAGATCTTGGAGAAACATGACCAGTGGTTGGCTGCAACTCCCCCTGTAAAAAGCGACAATGAGGTTGAGCTGAGAAACCTGAGTGGAGAATGTAAGGTGAGGTTCACCATCTCAGTGCCATTTACTGTGCTTTCCTTGATATCACTTTTTATCAAGTCTTATGCTGAGATTCATATATGGTTAACTGGATCTCTTCTGTCCAATAAGCATTTGTTCACTGAAGGTGTGTCTAATTTTGTTTTACTTTGAAATAAATACGAGCACGTTTTTTGGTGCCCTCAGCACCAGCTACTTGGCCACATGTTGCGATACAGGATGCCAGGAAGGAAAGAGCTTGCTCTTTTGAAACTGAAAGAACTGACACTTATTGGAGTGTAACAGTAAATGGGCCCTGTATGGTGGTGATAATTTATGCACTGATCTGCCCATCAAGTTTGAACACCGGTGCCTTTTATATTAGCTAAGTTCATGGAGACTGCAGTTTGGTAAAATTAACTCTGCTTTTTTTTCTGCATGTTATGAATATATTTGAGGAATACATTAGAAAGAAAATTGATGGAAAAAATATGCAAGGTTTAGATGACTTTATGGCCAAAACCAAAATGCTCAGGTTAGGATAGATTGGCCGTCATTATAGGGAAAAGTGTTGATCATTACTATCCTTGCAGATGGTCAGCTGTTAATAGGCTGACTTTGGTCAAAAACGTACTGGTGCAAAACCAAATGCTAAGAAGCATTATTGCAATATTTCAACCTAAAGCTTTAATTTTTATCATTCTGGTTTAAAGTCATGAGGTGCTAATAGCATAAATGATATGCAAGCATGAATAAAACAAATCATCTCCCTTCTGCATCTTAACTAAATAAATCCTCCTGTTTTTGTTGCGAAGCCATTGATAGAAATCTACAATTTAAGTATGATACAGGCATTCATAAGTCTGAACAACAACAACAAAAAAGGTTGTAGAGAAAATTAATGTTTTCAGTCGTTAATTTGTGTCTCATTGTAAAAACGTCCATCCATCCATCTGTCTGTACGGCTGACCATGCGCCCTTCCTCCTGTCTGACCTTCCTTCCAGTCTGTTGGTAGAGGAGGCTCTACATTCAAAGCCTGACCTTAGTAAAAATATCTGCTATGAATTTATGTTGAACTGTTTGACACTTTTAAAAACGGACTAAATATGACTCAAAACTTTGGAATTTGACGTTGGAAAAGTACGTAGTTGAAGAATGTGTTGTTACCCCGAATTGAAAACAGTCATCTTAAAGCTAAAACAATCTCTGCATCTGAATCTTTGCTGAATTATTGTTGAATTATTGATCACTCGTTTAACAAGATGCAATGAAGCTTGAACGCCACTGCTTGACCCCCATACTTGTGGGAGAAGTCCACTCTTTTCTGGTTCCTCCATTTTCCATCTATGTTCTATCCCTCACCTGTGGCCATTAGGAATGCTTTATGATCAAAATAATGAGAATCAAAACACTTGTGGAGTCCCTAAAGTTGCTTTGCAGGGTGGCCAGGGTCAACGCAATGGTTAGTGTGAGGAGCTCAGTTATCTGGGGGAATCTCAGAGTAGACAACACATTGAGGATAGTCAGCAGGTGGCTCAGGCATCTGTTTGGGACGACCTACTGGGGTTTTCTGCCCCACCCCTGACAAATCTCAGATTATCAGGGATGGAGGAATGCTGAAGTCTTTTGTGAACTTTCTTCTACATGTTGTGTGCCCAGTCCCGCCTTGCTCAGGTCACTGCCTTAGGTCCTCGACTCGAGCAGCTGTCTTCGGAGGCAGGGACGCTGGGAACGGTGCCTTCCTTAAAAGACAACATGGTTGTGGTTTCTGCACATCACTCCTCCACACTACAGCGGCTGCAGAACAGAGGACAAGAAGTGAATCAAGGTAAGTTTACTTGGTTATATACAGTGAAAGTCTTCATACTCTTTCGTTTGTTTTCCCCACATGATCGACCGACACAAAGTAGCACATAATTGTGGTGTGAGCAAAAAACGATCCGTGGTTTTGAAATCTTTTTAAACCCGTTTATAGCTTCATGCTACATGCTGTTGGAAACTGTGTGTAGCATCAAGCTAATGTTGCACATACACCTGAATACAGTGTCTCCAAACAGAAATATGGTGGGTGGGTGTTATATTCACCAGATGTGGAGATGGTGTGGGACTAAATGCAGGGCATTCCCGGAAGAAAACATGCAAAACACTTCAAACTGGAGGGAAAGTTCACCTTTCACTGATGATCTTCATCTAAGCTGATTAATCTTGAGCTATTTTGCAAAAAAAATAAAGTGCAAACATTTAATTCTCTTAGATATGTAAAGGTGTAATCTCAATAATGTATGTTAAAATCTGTGGCTGTTATGGGACAAAATGTTACTTCATTTGGGGGGGGGACTGAACTGTTAAACACTGAGCAGGTTAATCTTGTTATGTTTTTAAATAGATTTGTCAGCCCTGAGCGCATTTTAAAATAAACATCTCCCATTACTACAAAGACCTTTTATTTCTCCTTGCTTTTTAGACCAAAGGTTTCATGTTTATAAGGAAAGCAAATGAGTAATGGCTAACATCAGCACAGCCACACGTAAGCTATGTGAATTCAACATCAGCTTTTTTTATTGAACCTTGGCGAGTCTGGAGTAGTAGTAGAAGATCATGGCCATATATGGCCTACAAAAGCACACAAATGTGCAACAGCATACGTGAGGAATTTTGTGCTAAGTGAAAAGTCTGTCAGCTCGTTTCTACCTGAGGACGCGAGTTGGATACGAAACAGTCCTGGAAATCGGTCGTTGTTTTAATCCTTGAATTAATGTGCGCTCATCTCAGCCAAATATTATCCCGTAAGGGAAGGCCTGAATACCCCCCTGAACACAAGTGTCCGTGCGCGTGTGTTTTGCCTCTGAGTTTTTTGAGACTTTGCTTTCTTTTGGAACAGACTCGAGAAAATCTATCCTGTGTCTCCTTGAGGGTAATTTGCTTCAAGTGGAGGCAGGCCTCTGTATCTTCAACTTTCGCTTCCTCCCCGCTCTTACTCCGTATAAACACAGTTCGATTACGGAAGCATGAAATCACCTGGTAATTAACGAGCAGAGAAACAGGAGGCAGCAGAGACGGAGCAGAGCCGGAAGAGCTCCGAAATGCAATGTGATGATGTTAAATATTTGCCATCCTCCCCCGAAGTAGAAAACGCACACAAAAGCAGACACCTCTGCCTCTTTGTTGTAGAAAACAATTACTTCGACACACGTTTTAATATTCTAACTCTGCATTATGTCTTATCACTTCCCCTCTGTTGTAATCTCCTTAAGCCTTGTGCTTCCTTTCATTTTTCTCCAGCCTTGGCCAGTCTCGAAGCCACCCAGGAGGTTCAGGATGCGGTGGAGGGTCTGGAGGCCAGGCTGGCTGCTTTAAAACACGGGGTGGTAGACGTGCATACAGCAGAAGGGGCAGTGGAGCGGGCACAGGTGGGTACTCTTCACAAGCGAGGAAGCTTTCCAGCAAAGTGTTTTTGCATGAAGACATCATATCAAGTTGACAGATAAAGAGAAAAGTCCGTCAAAGCTGATATCACTAAGTTGCATCTACGTTTAGTTTCCTATTTGCATGTTTTTGAATGACAGGTGTGATAGTTTTGGAATGCAAGTTAAATCATAGTTATAATATAACCCACCCCGTAAAAGGCCGATTTTCTGGTTTGATATTTTCACATGGCTGCATTCTGCAGATATTTTTAACCAGTGTGTTTTTTTTTATTTTAAATCTGTCTGTGCCTGATTAACCGGTATATCAACGTGGCGTCATTCTGTCTCTCCTGTGGTTTCTTTCACACAATAGGCCCTTTAACTAGCCAGTCACTTCCCTTATCACTATTTTAAATTATGTAAGATGTAAAGGGTGTGTGTGTGTGAACATGCCCCTTTTGTGTTTTTGCACAGAAATGCGTGTTTTGTAATGTGTGCGCATTGCTGCAATCTGAACGTTGGTCTCCTCCTCCCTCCGTCAGTGGAATGTGGCTCAGTCTGCGCTCCTGTTATTGTGGCAGATGGGACGCCGTGCAGGGGAGAGGTGGAGAAGGGGCGGGGAGGTGACACATTCTGGGCTGCGTGCCTGTGCATGAAGCACAGAGCTCCATGTGAAGCCTGCCAGCCGCAACAGACAATCTAATGACAGCATCCCAGAGATCAGTCAGCCATTAGTCTAATGAGAGGAGATGACGCTGATTATTATTACCTTTTTGTTGTTATGAATTCACAGGATTTCTTTTACACATATTGCTTGTTTATTAGGCCATTTCCGCTAACGTGGACATAATCGTCATGTGCGTTTGAGTTCTAGATGTTCAGAATATGGACACAAATGTTTTTTGTTGTAATTACTGAAGAATTTACGCATTTGTTTTGCCACGTTTGACATTTTGGAAACTGTGGCCTCCACATTTGACAAAGTAGTCTGAGCTGCGATGATTGGTTGAATGTTGGTGATTTGTTGTCTTGTCTATCTTCAACATTAGGTCAAAAAATTTGGACTAAAAGCCCTTAAAAATCTTGACTATAGTAAATAAAGCTGAAGATATTACAAACACTTAGAGTTTTCTGTTTAGAGCAGAACTAATTAGATGTCCCTTATCAATCCTGATATGGTAGATAAATGTATGGAGAATGCTCTCTATCCCAATATTAAGGGAAAATTGATTTAGTAAAATATCGTGAACTCGGAGCGGTCATTTTTCAGTCTAAATCCATGTATGGAATTAGATATTTTTAGTTTTTTCCAGGTGTGAACCAGCATGGAAAAAACAAAGTCCTTTACATTCTGGAATGGTGGGCTGGTTTGGTAGCTTCAGCATGACAAAAAAGGTTATTAGACGTTGTTAAGGTCTATACTAAGATTGTTTGTGCTGATTTGAGACCTTCATCTTGTCTATGAATTGATCCCCGGCATCCTTTGTACACTGCTTTATGCTGCTGTAGCATAAAGCAGGAGGTTTTCTTATGCCCATAAAGCAAGATCTAACCAATACCTGAGGTCTTTCATTCCCTTAGTTGTTGGTTGTTTAAATCTTTCCTGATTAATTGTGCTCGCTGTAGTTCTGATATCCTGTAAATGTTTCAAAGTTTTCGTGTCTTGATTTTTTTTTTTTTTTTTTTTTTTGGGTTAGTGCTCGTTGTATTTGTGTGTTTGTGAACCCTGCAGCAAAAGGATTTCCCCTCTGGGACAATACATTTTCATCCATCCATCCATTTTCTGACCTGCTTAATCCCTCAGGGGTCGCAAATACATTTTCAATTCATTTTTAAAAAAGTATCAAAAACTAGTTCTGCTTAAAAATTATTTCATGTCTCATTTGAATGTTTTTTCCTTCCTTTCTACTTTTGCAAGCTTAGGTTCTTCCTTGTCGAATACATCTTTGTATTCTTCAATCTGTCCTTCTTTCCTTTTGTTTTCTTTTCTTCCTTGTCCTTGCTTTCTTGTCCTTCCTTCCTTCTGTCTTTCTTTGCCCTTCCTTGTCCTTCAATTTGACCACTAAATCATTCATATTTTCACGGTGATCTAAGCTATTTTGTATTTTTTTTTTTAGTGTGTTGTGGATTGGAATCTGTAGAAATACAGTCCGGGAGGGAAAAAAAGTCTGAAATTTTACATTGAAATTTGTAGGAACTCTGTCAAAGATACAAACATCTGTTTTTAGAGATCATTTCAAAAGTTTCCAAGATGCAACGTAACATACACACAGCTTTGAGACAATTCATTTTGAGTTCAAACTTTTCTTGACCTCAGGGCCTGTGTTTGGAGATTGAACAAACACAACAAGCTACTGACCCGGCTGAACTACAAAAATGGAGCCAGCTCTCATCAAGGGCCCGCGAGGAGCACGGCATGCTGCAGTGCATTCTGGGCAGCATGAAGGACAATCAGGTAGACTGACCCTGATTACCCCTGTAATTTTGTTCATGCAGCTGGATGTGTCTTGACGTATAGGTTTGCTGTTGCATTTAGGTGCGTTTGGAGCAAGTGGAGCGATGGCTTGATGGAGTTCAGGAGCTGTTGTCCAGGGACTCCGCAGGCGATGCAGAAAATCTACAGGCAGAACTCAATCAGTGCAAGGTATATAATAATACTTAGATCAATTAAACATTTTAACTAGCTTTTTTATTTTTTTAACCTGACTTCTGTGAGTGGCCATTAATAATATTAGGAGCAGAAGAAACTTCTTCACATCTATATGAGTACTGTTACTGTCATTTTAATGATATTTTAAAACAAAGTGATTACTGAGTTGACATTTTAAAATGTATTTAGCATGTTACTTTATCTTATTTTTTTTAAAACGTGTCCTGTCTGGCAGTATAGCATTAGGATTTGCTGTCTTAATGCCAAAGAGAGCCCAACACATTTGACTTTCACAAGTGGAGCCTTACTGCTTTACAATAGTGCTCACCTTGATTTATATATGCATAAACCTTTATTAGATTTTATTCTGGGACTATTTCGTATTCAACGGCCACATGAATATGATGGTAGAAGAGAAATAAAGGAGAGCAAATGATGAGACAACTTGCTAAAAGGGAGAAAAGGTGACGTAAAACGAGAGAATAAGCAAATATCTTCAGGGTTTGCTTCTACACCTGCAAAGAGAGATATAAAAAGAACAGAAAAACAAACCGATAAATTATTACAGGTGCAATAAACCAACGCCTTGATAACATCACTGAAAAATACACAGTATTATTTAACACCAGATGTATACAGTGACAGCTAAAGTTAATAATAGGGGTTTTCTGTATAGAAGTGATTCTGTAAGCACCTGAATCCAAACACCTGTAAGTGTTTGTGAGAGTGTTACCTTGTCAACCATTGCAGTGAGTGTGGCTAATGTGACTCCATATGTTTTTCCTTTCCATAACTCAGAGATTTCCTAGCGGCTGCTAGTATTCCTCAATCCAGCAAAGCTGAAAGCTCAAAAACTGTAACTTTGTTGTACCTTGTCAGCCTTCCTGTTATCTGCTGAAGTATCGCTCTCTCGAAGCTGGATAAATCACGTGGTGGAAAATAAAGTTTAAATGGCTTCTGACATCTCTGTGCTTCCTCTGACTTAATTTTAACCTACTCTCTATTTAGCAGCTAAATAAGACTATTTGCCAATGGAATAAGATTTTTGCACTTAAAATAAGAATAATTCATCTCCATCATCTTATTTCAAGGGCAGGATATCTAATTATTTTATTTGAGGGGTAAAAATACTCATGCCATTGGCAAATAGCCTTATTTAGCTGCTCAAATCAAGGAAAAATATACTAATTTCAAGAAAATTTTTCTTTCTTTCAATTCCCGTTTTGCAGTGTGCTCAGTGATCTGGAAAAGATTTTGACTTTGTGTTTTATTTTCCTTAAAACTTACTGTAGCTGCAGATAAATGTCCACGCACTTATAAAAAGTGCTATCCACTGACAGATACGCAGTTAATCCTTAACAAAGCTATTGAAAGTGAGAGGCTTTATGATTTTGAGTCTGTGAATTAGTTCAGACATAGTGCATCTAATTCCCGCTGCTTCCAGGAAATACCGTTTGCCTTGATTTTCTCTTGTGCGCATGAAAAAGAAAGTTCTTTCTCAGGATATCCAGTCGGGTCCAAATTTAAAGGAAGATGTCACTAATTCCAAAATACTGGATCTTTTTAGCCCAGCGTCTTAACTTTTCATAATCTTTAGCTTGATGTGTTAAAGGCAAAATCGGTGTTTAGATTTTTAAATGTAAACTTTGCTTTCTGAACTAGGAGTACGTGAATGAGATGGAGGTGATGGAGCGTTCGTTTATGCAGATGGAAGAAAATGTGATGGCAGTGCAGGGAACGGCAGTCCCAGGACTGACCCAGTGGGGGCAGGAAAAGTTGGACCAGTGTCAAGAAAGATGGGCCAAACTCAGTAAACAGGTGACAAAAACATTATCCTGTGAATTTCAATTTTAAAAAGTGGTTGATTAGGTATTTTATGTTTGTCTTTTCAGTATTAATTTCTTCTTATGTATAGATTCTCAGCAGTTAAAATGGTAATTTTGAAGTTTGTTTTTTTTCTGGTTGATTTTTGCTCTCTGATATACCATCAAACATGTGAGTAAATTAGAATATCTTAGAAAAATATACATATCAGGAAATCATTTAAAGAAAATTGCAAGTTTTATTTCCAAGTGATGAAAGTTTGATTTATTGAACACAAATTGATATATTTAGTGTACAACTCATGAGAACACAAGATTCTGTTTCTCAAAGAATTAGAATAGTACCTAAAACAAATAAAAAAAAAAAAGGTTTTAATCTCGACCTTTTATATAGGACAACGTACTCTGTAATGGGATTAATTTAGGATTTTACAGTTGTTGGGCAAATAATTACTTATACCCTTCACATCAGGGTTGAGGGTTATAAATGGCGGCTTTATGCAAGCATATCGATGGAAAGCTGAGTGGAAGACAAAAAAAAGTACAGTCTTAATTGAAACTAGAACTGCAAGCAGTTATTAACGGGTTCCAAGCCCACCCACGCACCGCCCCCTTGAGCATGTTCCTGGACTTCAGTTCAGCGTTCAACACCATCAAAACTGGAACATCTGGGCTTCAGCACACCTGTTCGCAACTGCCTACTAGACTTCATCACCAACAGACCTCAGTTGGTCCGGGTCAGACAGAAAACCACTGATGTCATCACCCTCAGCACGGGCTTTCCTCAGGGCTGCGTCCTGAGCCCCCTGCTGTTCACCCTGATGACACACGACTGTGTCCCCAGGTTCACCACCAATCACATCGTGAAGTTTGCAGACGACACGACGGTGGTGGGCCTGATTAGAGACAACAACGACCAGGACCAGGACCAGGACTGATCCTGAACGTGGAGAAAACGAAGGAGATCATCATGGACTTCAGGAAGAAATGGCCTCGCCATGCTCCACTTCTCATTAACAGCTCAGCTGTGGAGGTGGCCAGCAGCAATAAATTCCTCGGGGTGCACATAACACACAACCTCAGCTGGTTTGTGAACACCATGTCACTGGAGAAGAGGGAACAGAAGCGCTTGCACTTACTGCGGAGGATGAGGAGAGCCCACCTGTCCCCGCCCATCCTCACGACCTTCTACAGCAGCACCATCTATCTGCTCCCCACTCCCTTCCAATTAAGCATGTCATAATATTTATTACTTTCTTGCATTTGTCTAAAAAAAGTAGATGCAATGCAGTTTTGCATTGCATTACATTGAAATGACTGTTGTCATTTCAGCTTTTAACTTTTTGCTCTCTCTTTTTTCTTCATAGTAGGTACACCTGATCTGACGTTCTGTTAACTGTGACATCATCCAGAGAAGACAGATCACCCGCTATTACTATCTAATGTAGAACAGATTACTGGATCAATGTGTGCTTCTGTGCATGTTTGTCTCTCTTGTTGTGTCTCTGCTCTGTATTCTTTAACCCCCAGTCGGTCGAGGCAGATGACCGTTCATACTGAGCCCGGTTCTGCTGGAGGTTTTTCCTTCCCGCTAATGGGTGGTTTTTTTTTTCGACTGTCGCTTCATGCTTGCTCAGTATGAGGGATTGCTGCAAAGCCATGGACAATGCAGACGTCTCTCCCTGTAGCTCTATGCTTCTCCAGGAGTGAATGCTGCTTGTCGGGATTTTGAAGCAATCAACTGGTTCCCTTATATAGGAAATTTTTGACCAATCTGTATAATATGATTGATTTTGACTTTGTAAAGTGCCTCGAGATGACATGTTTCATGAATTGGCGCTATATAAATACAATTGAATTGAATTGAATAGAGTCCATCTGTTAAACCTTTTCTGCGTCGCACAAAGACACGATGGTTGGAACCAAAGATCTCAACTTTGGACTCATCAGACCAAAGCACAGATTTCCACTGGTCTAATGTCCTTGTGTTCTTTAGCCCAAGCAATTCTCTTCTACTTGTTGCCTGTCCTTAGCAGTGGTTTCCTAGCAGCTGTTTTACCATGAAGGCCTGATTCACACAGTCTCCTAACAGTTGTTCTAGAGATGTGTCTGCTGCTAGAACTCTGTGTGGCATTGACCTGGTCTCTAATCTGAGCTGCTGTCAACCTGCGATTTCTGAGGCTGGTGACTAGGATGAATTTATCCTCCACAGCAGAGGTGACTCTTGGTCTTCCTTTCCTGGGGCGGTCCTCGTGTGAGCCAGTTTCTTTGTAGCGCTTGATGGTTTTTGCGACTGCACTTGGGGACACTTTCAAAGTTTTCCCAATTTTTCGGACTGAATGACCTTCAGTTCTTAAAGTAATTATGGCCACTTGTTTTTCTTTACTTAGCTGCTTTTTTCTTGCCATAATACAAATTCTAACAGTTTATTCAGTAGGACTATAAGCTGTGTATCCACTTGACTTCTGCACAACACAACTGATGGTCCCAACCCCATATAAGAGGCAAGACATCCCACTTATTAAACCTGACAGGGGACACCTGTGAAGGGAAAACCATTTCAGGTGACTATCTCTTGAAGCTCATTAAGAGAATGCCAAGAGTGTACGAAGCAGTAATCAAAGCAAAAGGTGGCTACTTTGAAGAACCTAGAATATAAGACATATTTTCAGTTGTTTCACACTTTTTTGTTAAGTATATAATTCCACATGTGTTAATTCATAGTTTTGATGCCTTTAGTGTGAATCTACAATTGTCATAGTTATGAAAATTAAGAAAACTCTTTGAAGGAGAAGGTGTGTCTAAACCACCTCCTCCATTACCATCTGGTACGCTGGTGCCACCGCCAAAGACAAGAGCAGACTGCAGCGTGTCATCCGGTCTGCAGAGAAGGTGATTGGCTGCAATTTTCCATCTCTCCAGGACCTGTAAGCCTCTAGGACTCTGAGGCGTGCAGGGAAGATTGTGGCCGATTTTGTGACACCCCAGTCACAAAATATTTCAGACACTTCCTTCTGGCAGGAGGCAGCAGTCCATCAGGACCAAAACCTCACGACACAAAAACAGTTTTTTCCCATCCGCTACCAGGCTTATTAACACGGCCCAGAGGCCCCGTGACACTTGACTCTGCCTCTCTCCCCTGTTCAGGTCCTACAAGCTACACCAACGTAGCATCTCCAGACCTTCTGCGTTACATTAACGCACAGTCTACCGTGTATATAGCTTTCTGTGTGTATATATATATATATATATATATATATATATATATATATATATATATATATATATATATATACACACACAGCGTTCACTGAGCGAGAGGCGGGTTACACCCTGGACAGGTCGGCAATCTGTCACAGGGCAACACAGAGACAGACAGGACAAACAACCATTCTTGCACACACTCACACCTAAGGACAATTTAGAGAAGCCAATTAAACTAACAGTCATGTTTTTGAACTGTGGGAGGAAGCCAGCGTACCCGGAGTGAACCTACGCATGCACAGGTAGAACATTCAAACTTCATGCAGAAAGACCCAGAGGATTTGAAAGACCCAGGAGGATTTGAAAGACCCGGGAGGATTTGAAAGACCCGGGAGGATTTGAAAGACCCAGGTGATTGAACCCAGAAGGCAACAACACTTCTCACTGCTTCACTGTGCAGCCTCTGTTTATGACAGTATCATGTAAATCTTAGGCACAAATAAAGTGTTACCAAAACAAAAGTAATTTGTATAGTAAGTATAACAACCACTGACTTTAAAGTTACCTGTGAAACGTTTTCACACAGCCAAACTGCTTGTTGTTGCAACCAAATGCTATGGGGTTCTGTGTGAGAACGGAGTAGCAAGATGGCGGCCAGTGACCTCCCCTAGTGACTGGCCGCCATCTTGCTACTCCCTACTCTCACACTTTTGCAAATAGGCCCTGCCCACTTGTTTCAATTGTGTTCATAAACAGACACAATAAAAAATGCAAAAAGCATCATGCTAACCTTTACAATTAGGCTTATTGGATTTTACTACTTAATAACTCTCTGTCACAGCCTCTAACCTGCTGGTGATACACTTGGGCCTGGTGTCTCCTGGCTGGCTTCTCCAGGTTGGTCACTGCTGCAGGGTTCTGTCTGGTCCTGGTCTGGCCCTGGTTTTTGCCTCTTTAAGAAGAACTGTGAGATATTCTCTTTTCTCTGCATTTGGGCTCTACACAAAATAAGGCAGCCTGGTATTTAGACTCCATGACTGTATGGCAAAGACAACACTATTTTAAATATTATTTAAACAATAGTTTTTAGTTTTCTGTAGCTAGCTAAAATAATACTAAATTAAAAATAGATTAATTAAATTAATTAATATAACTAGTTAGGTTATAATTCAAAGCTTTCATATGACATAGCCTATTTACATTTCAGTCATTATAAACTTAACAATGGTTTTTCACATATTCTTACCACACACATTTCAAGCAAGAGCTGGGAGATATATCCTGGCCAAATTAATAAAACATTACAGGGCAGCATGTGCACTGAAACATATGTTAAAAGAATCTGTCTAAAACACGATCTATCAGCACTAGCATGGCTAATATAATAAACGAGGCACTACGGACGGAGCGGTGCACAACCATTTTTTTTTTCTTTTTAGAAATGTATGACAAGTGCCGCCTCTCATTAGGAAGGTAACACAGCGGTTACCGCTGAGCGGTAAAATGTTGTAAATACCTGCAAAACTCCTCAACGGTGTACTCTAAAGCCGCGGGTGTGTTTTGGATCAAGCAGGAACCACATGTCAGCTTAACCAATGAACAGCGTCAGTGCGCAGCATGTAGGCTGCTACTGCATGGGCTGCCTTCAGGGACAGTCGGAAATTACAGTTTTCCTGGCAAATCTTTGCCGATCTCATAAGTATTATATGTTAAAATTACCATTTCCAGTGGGGTGGCAGTAGGGGGTGGCAAGGGCTCTGTTGGGGGTGGCAAATGCCACCCCTGCCACCCCTCTGGCTCCGCAACTAGCTACATTCAATGTAAAGCTTATGTATATAAGTGTGTGTGTGTAAAAAATCCATATATAATCAAATACTGCCATCTACTGGAAATTTTAAATCCCTACATGGGCACATTTCGGAAATGTTATTCTCTTTAAATTCATAAATAAATTCTTTAAAAATCAACAGTTTGCTCTAAAATTCTTCCAATGTTATATATATTATATATATATATATATTTAAGCTATATACACAGACACCGATCTACAGACAACAGCAATTATCAACAAAAAGAAATCAACAAAAAACCTAATCACCCTCAGCACGGGCTTCCCCCCCCCCCTCCCCACAAATCATGTCTATCCAGTAATTTAGGACCATTTTGTTTGTTTTTGGTGTTTAATGTACTTTTCTTTACTTCCATCGCTGTACCCATTAGCACATATTGTGTTTATGCCGGAAACACTGTAACTGTAAAGCATGAGGATTATCTATCATAAAATCTTACTTATGGAAGGTAATTCCCCAGGATCTGGTTCCTGGTGTCCTTTTATATGCGCACCCATAAGCGGAGTAAAAGTCTGGCTTCCTGGGACGTAGCTCTGGAAGTTTGCTTACTTTCAATACAAAACCGAAATTATTTATTAAGTTAGACAATCGTTTAATTCAATCAATTGGTCCCATGTAGCCCCTAAAGGGGTGACGTTTTCAGTCAGTTGATTTAATGGAAATCGGGTGAGAATTCACCGGATTCAGAGTGTCTGAAACATAAAGTACATTTTCCTCAATTGACTTGTATTCTCTATGGTCTGACCTAAGATGGCAGCTTGGTCTGACCTAAGATGGCTGCTTTGACGTCACTTCCTGTGATGTGCCCAAATATGGGCAAAATGGCCGCCCTGTTCAAAGCTCTGCAGTCAGAGCTCTGGATGATGAAAGCTGTGAACTGATCACAAACTTCATAAATTCGTTAATAATCAACGGTTGGCTCTAAAATTCTGAAAATATTCATGGATCTCAAAGAGTGCTTTATCTAACCACAGGATTTTTTTTATGGTCATTAAAAAAATGGATTCAGAGAAATAAAATATTAAACTTTATAGTCTTGTACCATTTATTTTCAAAGTCTTGTAAATTGGTCAAACTCGCCTGGATTTTTACCAAACTGAAATCCATGTTTATTCTGCATGTGCTTTACAAATAGAGGCCATATTTTGGGGGGTTGAACAATATTTGTGGAAAATACATTGATTTCTCCATTTTACAAACTTTTAAAAATTCAGAGTGTAGCACTTCAAAAAAAAACAATACATGCAGTGAGAGAATTGTTACACCTTATTCACAGAATACATCCTGAAAATCTGGTATCAAAAAATTGATTTTAAAGCATTTTTTATTCTTTACTTTATTGTTTTTATTATTCTCCAGGTTTTTTAACACTTTTGGAAATAGGCCCCGCCCACTTGTTTTAATAATTACCATATTTAATACCTGAGTTCAGGGGTATGACTGGAAGGGGATGAAGAAGGTTTTGTAAAAATCCGATCAGCCATTCTTGCGTAGTAGATTTCTTGACATCACAGCGCCCCCTAGTGATGGACGATCCTCAAACGCGGGTCACATGTGCAAAATCTTATTTGGACTATGGGTTATGAAGGACATGTCAAAATCTGTTATGGTTTTAGAATAATCAGCAATTACATTTAGAGCTAGCTAGCTAACAATCACTTATTTTAGCGTTACTTTTCGAAAAAGTCAAAATTCAAAAATCCGGCGCGTTCACTTTTTTTATTTGTCCATTACGCTGTTATATGTGGAGTTTTGCGCGGATTGCATAAAAAATGTAGGAGGAGTTAAACAAGAAAGGTTTAACCTTTGTAGCCATGTAGCGCGAAAACTAGCTGGGAAACGAAGGGTGTGCCAATTCCCTTTATTTTGCAGAATCATCCAATAAACAAAGTGATGTGAAGTTTTTGAGTGTGGGACCAGTAGTTTGGTGGTTATAGGCCAAAACGCATTGTCCTTTGTTATAGCGCCCCCTAGTTGTTGAGGGGTCTGAATTTCTGGGTTTGAGTAGCGGTGCACATTCTGTACTTGGATACCTGATTCAATAGGTTCGTTACAAATCCGCATGGGCCGCCCAACGCGTTTTAGCGGAGAATAATAATTACCCGTAATAATAATAATAATAATAATAATAATAAATAATTTAAAAACACTAGAAAAACAATAGGGTTCTCTGCTCACAGAGCAGACGAACGGCATAGCCGTTCGCCTGCGCTGCGGGCTTGGAACCCTAATGAGAACCCATTCCAAAGTTTGGGGCAGGTTCTAATTTTCTATTTGTAATGCATGGTTTAAATAGGTCTATTAAATGTTTTGGTATTTATTTGGGAAACCTGCTGGACGTGTTTGCGTGCAGCTCTTGAGCCATCAGGAGCACGTGACTGAGAACCAAGAGAAGCAGGTGAATCTGAAGAAAGACCTGGCAGAGATGCAGGAGTGGATGGCCCAGGTTGACGAAGAGTTTCTGATGAGAGACTTTGAGTATAAAAGTCCTGAGGACTTGGAGGTGTCACTGGAGGAGATGAAGGTAAGCGTGGATGAGAAATTCAGGAAGATATTACATTAGTGGGATAAAATGTTTTGGCTATTTTGTTCTTCCTACTTACATGTGATCTTTTGCTAAAGCGGGCTAAAGAGGATGTGCTACAGAAAGAAGTGAAAGTGAAGATCCTGAAGGACAACATCAACATGCTGGTATCCACAACATCGCAGCCTGCAGGAGGTTCTGGGCAGGAGCTGACCTCCGAGTTAGACGGCGTACTCGCCAACTACCACAAACTGTGCGACCGCCTCAAGAGCAAATGTCACACACTGGAGGTAATGGTGAAGTCTTTCTTAGTGTATCCTATTAAAAAAAACACAAAAGTTGCCTGTGAAGTTCCACTTGAAAATATACTCATTTTAGAAATGCAATCTCATACCAGCATCATAGTTTTAAAATTTAAGACAGAAAGCTTTACCCGGTTTTAGATGTGAAGTTGCGTTCCCTTTCAAAACAGCTATATTTCAATGATTTATGCAACAGTGACCTAATCTAACGTTGGTTAGCTCATTTCATGGCAATCCTGGGGCTTTGTTTCCCTAATTTACATGCAGAATATAGGTCTGAAATCTCACTGCATTAACATTCATGTATATTTGAATCTGTTTGTCATTTGATTTTGCTTTTCCTTATGTTTTCCTTTTTATTGACTCATAAATCTAAATGCATGCACTCTGCAGGAGGTCTGGTCTTGTTGGATGGAGCTGCTTCAGTACCTGGACATGGAGCAGGGCTGGCTCAACACTGTAGAGGAGAAACTGCAAGCCACTGAGAACGTACCAGAGAGCACCGAGATGGTTAATGAAGCTCTGGAGGTACTCAGACGCTCAGTTATACGTCGTCTCATTAAGTTTGTGAAGAACTGACTTAATTAGGTTGAAGGATGCTGATGGGGGTAGTAGCCAGGATAGATAAACACTTTTCCACTTAATATTAACCTATTTAAGATAACATTACACAGCATTTATATAATTACAGGACATTTACACCAACACGGTAAATTTATAAAAAAAAAAATCTCCCAAAATACATTCTGTATGGCTCTGGGCTTTGCCAAAAGAAAATAAATACTTGTATAACAGACGTACCCACTCATTGTGTAAGAGCAGCTACTTCATGAATATGGAACTCGTAATAATGTCATTTGATTTGCACGTTTTTGCGTATGATTTAAATTTTCCTAAATGCAGAAATGGTGTGTTAAAAAAATGTAACTTTCGCAGCATAATTCATTAGTTTGTTAAATTAAATTCACAAGAAATAATTATTTGCTATATTAAAAAGTCAAATAAGGTCAAATGTTTTTCTAAGTTGCCGGAGAGAAATGTTAGTTGACTATTCTTTATGTAGCTGTTTCAGTTTCTAGGAGGTTTGTGACCATTTACTTTTCTTTTTTTAAAGGGAATTTTGTTTTCAGATGCACGTTTTCCAGCCAAAGCTACACTGATTGAGTTTTTTTTTTGATCCAACCACATTGGGAACTTGTTTAAATATTGGTGCTCGGGGAGATTGGGAGCTGTCTTTAATCTTTTAAACTTCAAATTAATTGATGAATGGATTGTTATAGTGAAAGCTTTGGAGCTCTGCCAATTTCTACCAATATTTGCAGATAACTCTGAGTTAAAAAGACGTGCCGTCTCTTTAAGACGACCTGGAAGAAGAATAAGGCTGTGAAAGGGAGCTGTTCAGCACAGCTTCTAGACTGCTAGAAAACACAAAATAATCTCTGAAATTCATTAGAATCTCATTTAAATACACTTTTATAACTATTCACAAATATGTTCTATTTGTTCTCTTTTTATTGCCCTAAAAACCTCTCCAAACTATTCTGGTAATTATTTATATTTTTAGAATTACTTATTATTATTATTATTTTGGTCTTTATTTTATTATTGATGTTCATTTTCAGCATAACTATACTAATTTAAACTAAACTTATAAAAATTTATGTTAGCTATTCATTTTGCCCCAGTAAAAGAATAGCTTGAATAAATAATTTAAAGCCAAGACTTCATTATATATACATTTTAGCCCCATGGAAGAGAAGAAAGTTGCCTCCCAGAGACAAATAATTTAATTATAGGGAGAATTAAAGGTTAATAACCTCATTTGTCTTTGATTTGCCTTCCAAATTTCTTTTGCTTTGACTTGCTGTGCTGCTATATCTGTAAACTGCCTGCAGCCTGTCTGTCAAAACCACTTTCGTCACTGCGCTGCTTCTGTAGCATCACATTGGGATGACATAAACTGAAGACCCTTGAAGTCAACGTTTCTCCTTCTTGTCCATGTCCTTCTCATCAAATGTTTAAGGCTAATTTCTGCCCTTATTTTCTTCCTCTCCTCCTGACAAGTCAGTCCGTCTTTCCTGCTGTTTCCCTCTCCGTTTGTTTTCCTCCCAGTTTTTTAATTAGACTCCCCCCCGTCCAGTGGGAGGGGGCTGTCACTCTCTGTCCATTACCTCCGGGAAGGAAAAGAGCATTTAATGAACCTACATAAACAACGCTGGAGCCAAACATGTGTCGTCACTCAAGAAGCTCACTCCCTTGGTCGTGTCTCTTTTGTCCGAATGTAATTGTACTTTTTTTCTGGCTTGCTTCTATTTGACACACCCGATCCAGCAGATTCTGCATCTTCCATCTGTTTTTTTTTTTGCCATCATTGTTATTTTTTCTGCTTGTCACCGGATATCGTCCGTCTTTTCGTTGTTCTTAAGCGATCGGCGACAGGTTTTGGTCTGTTTTTACATGCTGCTTCGGTTTCTTTGGCAAGTTTTTTTTTAAACCGTAATGAAACTTCTACAATTTTTCTTTTTTTTCATCTTTTTGAGTAAATTTGTGCGTGGGTGCATTTTTGTCCCGTTGCTCATGCTTCTGTCCCATCTCTCCAACTTCCCGACAGTCTTTGGAGGGCGTGCTCCGGCACCCCGGAGACAACCGGACGCAGATCAGAGAGCTGGGCCAGACGCTTATAGACGGGGGCATACTTGATGAACTCATCAGCGAAAAACTTGAGGCCTTCAATTCCCGCTACGACCAGCTCAGCCATCAGGTTTGTTTATCTTTGTGTTTTCTGTCAACTTATTTGGGTTATTGGTCAACTTTGCAGTATAAATATATAGAAAGGCTTTTCCTTAAACTTTTCCACACATATATATATATTGAAAATGATCACTGGTTAATATTTTTATGGTATATAATTAATATAGAGGTGCATCTCAGAGAATTGGGTATCAACAAAAACTACGTTTGTTTCAGTAAATAAAAAGAAAAAGTGAAACTCAGTTTATAGAAACATTACCGACATGGTGATATTTTAACAATTTATTTCTGTTACTTTTGATGATGATGATTCTGTTTTTCAGAAAATTAGAACGAGACCAATTTAAAAAAAAGGATTTTTAACACAGCCATAATTCAGGTTGCTTTAATAGCATCCTTCAGCTCCTGTACATCCACAGGAGTATCCTCTCTCCAGCGCACATAACCAGGTGTCCCTTTAAAACAGGTTTTGATTGTGCTTATTATGCTTCTACTCTCTGTTCAGATTTGAATACTTGATATTTTTCCAGACGCAGTACTCTGCACAGGTTTTAATCCATCTCCTTGAGGGCAGACTTTCTTTTAGAGTGGTCTTGTTCTGTAGATTTGCAGATTTCCTTGATTATTTATTAAGCCTTACTCTGACTGGCAGGAAAATCCTCCTAAAGTTATGTTATATCAGAGATAATCAGTTTAATTCACTTTACTTGTATAGTGCCAGTACAAATAAAATGTACATGCATCTTCCATTCAATGCAGTCATATAGATTCAAAGTAAAATGAATAAGCAGTTTCTTATAAAAATACCACAGATGATAGTGTGACTAATGTAAAGTTTTTTCAGCTTCAAAGATCCGTTAGCTGGAAACCTCACATCCAAAATATAATTTAAAGGATGATGGATCTCTCATGTCTTAAAGACACAATGTTCAGATGCTGCTGATCTACTGGGGAAACCAATCAATTAAAATAAATATAAAAACGTCCCACTTTTTGGAAGGAAAGTGTTTAATTTATATTTTTCTATTTGTTCTCTGAATATTAACAAATTTTATATGCTGAATTTAAACCCCATAACAAGAAAAAACAGCTTGAATCTGTCAATCTTTAAAGTTAAAAGTGTAAGAACTTAAAATCTTTTTCACCAGTTCACCATTATTTTGTCACAGAAGCAGCTTAGCTCTGCTGCTGCAGCAGAAGGCAGCTCCATCCCTACCTTCGTTCAGCCGCTGCAGCTTACATCTGAAGCGCTGGAGCTGCATGCGGGGAGGATGGCCGCCCTCGCCACTGTCAGTGGAGGCGGGTAATCCTGCTGTGCAAGTTATGCATAGACTCTCTGAACCTCCCAGTTTACATTGTTTCAATTATTTACAACTGAAAAGTTCGACAATGTAATCGTCCATCGACGTAGCCCTGACCCAATTTAATCCCCGTCCGTAAACCATAAACATTCAAAGTGACTGAAATTACTACTTGACATAAATCCCTCTGTGTGCAATGAATTAATTTAATATAATATTTTCAATTTAACATTGATTTACTGCAGTCAGTTAACTCTGTGGTATCCTACTCTGTTGAGATGCTCCTGTATCTTATATATCATATATGTGGTATTTTATCACTCTTTTGCTATACTCTTACTGTCACTCTCTTTCTGTGAAACTTAAGCTTTTGTTCAGGTATCCATCTTTATTTTAATATTGGGTAATATAATTAATGATACAAAGCTCTGTATCTTTTGTTAATTTAAGCTTTTTTGGGGAAATTTGCACATGCTCTGCGTGGAACCGAGCAAATTACGTTAAAATCCAGATTTTAAAGCCCCAGCCGCTGTCTGTGTCGTTCTTTTAGGCGTTGAACCGGCAGATCGGCCTCGAGCAGCAGCTGCAGACACTAAAGGAGAATGAGCAGGCCCTTCAAGCGCTGCAGGAGTCCCTGAACCAGCTGGACCACACACTAACCTCCTACCTCACTGATCGCGTTGACGCGTTCCAGCTCCCCCTGGAGGCACAGGTAAGCCTCCTCCACATTGTAAAGTCCTGGGATCGAGTTCAAGTTTACAGATGCCGAGTTCTGTTTACAGACTCAGGTGGTGAAAGTCAGGGTTCCTGCACAGTGTAGAACAGTCTGTAATTTGATTAAAGTATTTTCCAGGTCTGGATGAGAGTCTGCAAGAACTGAGTATTTCCAGGCATTTTTACTTCTTCCATTATCTAAATGTCGTCCTTCCTTCTGTCCTTACCTCTTTGTCTTTCCCTCCTTCCTAGCATAATTCCTTCTATCATCCCTCCCTCCTTTGTCCTTGCTTTCTTATATCCCTCTCACGTCCCTCCTTGTTACCTTTTTGGTGCCGTCCTTATGCTCGTTCAAGAATCAAGAATCTGTATTGACATTATCTGATACCATAATGACATTTTTAAGGTGACAGACAACCTACCTTCCTTCCTTTTTTTTAGTTGTCCTTTTGTGTCCTTTCTTTCCCTTCATCCTTACTTTCTTTTGATCCGCTTGTCTTCCCTATGTCCTTCCTTGCTCCCTTTCGTCCATTCTTTTCTTCCTTGTCTCCTACCGTTCATTACCTTCCTTTTTGGTTCGTTCTTTCTAGCATTTCGGTTTGTGGTTTCACATATAAAACCTGTACACTCACGATATATCTACCGTACATTCATAGCGAGCTTCAGTGTTTTTTTGTTTTTTTTAAATTGACCTAAAGGAACCTGAACTCTGGACAATCGAGGCTGAAAAAGTCTGGAACTGTTACATCTAAAATGCGTAGGAAGCGTGAAAAGTATAAACTACTAAAACCGATGGACCGGTTTCTTTCGGTCCTTTTCAAGAGTTTACTTTTCTACTAAAACTTGTAAAATTGATCAGTTAAATTAGGGCATGTTTTACTTGACACACACACCTGCCCCCTTATTTACTTCTCCTTCAGACCATCGGTGCAGAGATTGCCGCTCATGAGGTCACAGTAGAGGAGATGAAGAGAAGGAATGTGACCAACTTACCTCCTCCCACCGCTGAGGGCAAATCTGCCCGCGGTGGGACTATTCTGGACCAGCTGCAGGTAACACTGACTCCTACTGGACAATGTTGGGCACTGCTTGTTCCTCTTGTCGAGGCTGCTATTTCAGTGCACAGTACTATTAAAGCAAAAGATGTTTCTTTTTTTCCTATTTCTTAGGTCTAGGTTGTTGAAAGACAATAGAAATGTGCAACTTGACTAACATTTGGTTTGATCTCTGCAGAGGAAACTGAGGGAGATCTCCACAAAGTACCAGCTGTTCCAGAAGCCTGCCAATTTCGAGCAGCGCATGTTGGACTGTAAACGGGTTCTGGATGGCGCTCAAGCCGACCTACATGTTCTGGTTGTCAAAGATGTGGAACCTGAAATAATCCAGTCCCACCTCAGCGGTTGCATGGTGAGGAACCTGTGCTTTCTTGGTCAGCGTTGTGCTTCAACTACTTAGTTTCTCATAGAACATTGTCTTTTTTGCTAATTTTAAGCATATAGCAAATACAAAGGTAATTAAATTATTCCTAATTAAATAGTTCTGCACACCTTCCTACCTGCGTGTGTGGACAGAAACGGTACAGTTGTAGTCAGACATAGACTCACCAGAGTTTTAAAAACAATAATTGGATCCATATGTTTTCATTTATTGTTGAGTTTCTCTAATCCACCCTGGGTCAACTGGGCAAGGGGCATTTATCCAAATATTTGTAGGAGTGTGTCTATAGCCTGTATGTAAAAACTTGACCTGGTGCAGATTAGAGAAAATCCACATTAAAGAGAAACTTCTGCCCCTAATTCCTGTTTTAAAGTTGTTATATTACCCTACCTGCATGGAAAAAGAGCTGCTAAATTAAATGATTACAAGTAAAAAAAAATAAATCTGACTTTCAGGTGCTTCATGAGTTAACTTGGGACCTTACCTGTATGCGTCTGTTTTTTTTTTTTAACGAGGAAGGTAAAATGTGCCATTTTGCTTTACAGAAATTGTATAAGTTGCTGAGTGAGGTGAAGCTGGAGGTGGAGACGGTGATAAAAACAGGCCGTCAGATTGTGCAGAAACAGCAGACGGAGAACCCCAAAGCCATGGATGAACAGCTTACTGCTCTGAAGCTGCTCTACAATGACCTGGGGGCTCAGGTAATTAAAGGGTATTTGTGTTTTAGAGTAAAAAGCTATTTTACGAACTTCATCTCTTTCTGGTTAAGAACTGGATTTTGCAGCCGTTCTGTCCTCCCGGTTTCTGGTTCCTCTATAACCCATCATCTAAATCCCACCCACTGAGCTAGAAATATCTAGTCCATGGGGACTTTTGGTATTTTCTATTTAAAAAGAATGGAAAAGACAGAGAAGTCTGAAAAGTTGAGTCTGGGGATGTCTGGAGTTTCATGAGAACTGCGTGTAACCCTGGAGATGGTGCAGATGCCTTGTCTTTGTCTTCACAGGTAACTGAGGGCAAGCAGGACCTGGAAAAAGCCTTGTCTCTCTCTCAGAAGTTTCATAAAGAGAGCGCTGCCCTGCAGGAATGGCTGAGCACTAATGAAGCTCCACTCCAGCACAAGAACAGCTGTGGAGACATGCCAGCTGACATCGAGGCTGAGATCAGATGGGCTAATGTTAGTGGACGTTCATTAAAAGCTTGCATTACTGCAGACTTTCTCTAACCTTTGTGATCGTCTATATCCCGAGCTGTGTTCAGCAAAAAATTAAGAAAAGTAATCTGTTTCACCGGAGGGTGTAGAACACAACCCTGCACCATTTCTCTTTCTAATTTTCCTGTTATTTCACTTCTTTTGTATTATATTTTTGTGGATGCAGTCTATCTAGATGTCAGATTTGGTGCCAGTTCTTATTTTAGGATGTTAAAGTCAGGTTGTTTAACTGTTACTCGTGCCACGCTTTTAAGTTTGAGTGTTTAGGTTTCATTTGATCTGTAAATAACTAAAATGTGTTCCCGAATCAGGGCCTGCTCAAGGAGTCGGAGCGTCAGAAGGCGGAGCTGTCCCACCTGACAGAGATCAGTGCAGGTCTGCAGACGCTGGTGGAGGGCAGCGAGGCTCAGCTGGAGGGCAAACTCTGCAGCCTCAACGAAGCCTGGGGCCGCGTTCGCACCTGGACCGAAGACTGGCTCAGTGCTGTTCTGGTCAGGACAAATATGGGGACACAGAGCATGTCTTTATTTAATCGAGGTTGTCAGAGAAAGCAGAATATTCCAGCTGCTTAATGTCGAGTAACGATGTGTTTCCCGCTGCACTCGCCACACTTTAAACGGTGCAGAAAAAAAGCTACTTTTAAATGAAAAGGCCAAAAGAGATGTTTTAGCCTAATGATCAGGACTTTTACAACTGCTTATGATTATTGTCTGTCTGCTTTTTACTAGAATTAATACTTTTAAAAATGCATCAAAAAAATATAGCAAACAAAATCATAATTTCTTCAGTAGCTATACTTTGCAGGTTTGAAAAAAAAGAATAGATGTTGAATACCAATTCAGTATTAAACGTCGTTTAGCGTAATCAGTTTCCCTTTGCAAACAACACCAAGTGAGTTTTTTCTTCTTCGTGTGTGCGTGCAGAGTCACCAGAATGAGGTGGAGATTTTCGATGAGAACTTGGCTCATATCAGCACCTGGCTCTACCAGACCCAGATCCACCTGGACGAGGCCGAGCGGCTGCCTCCTGCCGAGAGAGAGCAAGTGTTAAAGGTAGAAAGCAAATCGATATGGTTGCCCTTTAAAAACACTGCATCAGTTACAAAGGATTTGTAATGATCCGGATGTTTAGAAATGGTCCACAGCATGTGAAACGTGCAAGAAAAAGATAATCTCTCATGTTATTTTTCACGTTTACTGAGGTTCAGATTATTTTCTTTGATTCTGAGGTCTCAGAACTATTTAGGTATGCAGATTTTAGGTATCTATTCAAAATAGTTTATTTAAACTTGTTGCTCCTGCAGAATTAATGTTTTTTTTTAACTGAAATCCATCACAAATTACTACAGATGTAGAGATAGCAAATTTTACCAAGCTTCCAATCTTTGGATTTTGTAAAGCGCCGACCTGCCTCTACTGATTTGAGCAAATTCAGATTTTTCTTCCCCTGCCAAAAATAATACCTTTGAATATACTTAAACAGAGGCATTGTAGTACTTAAACAAAAGGAAAGGCGTTTAAGTCCCACCTATAAACTATACATAGTTACTTTCTGTGAAAATGGAAAATTTTACATTTGTCATAAACTCTTTTATGTTATTCCATGAAAAATAAACATAGATTAAAAGCCTCAAACTTCACGGACAGATCCATAAAAACGTAACCTATTCAAAACCAAATCAAGGTTAACTCTTTTAATCCTTTACAAGGCAATTTCTAGAATGTATATATTTTTTATCTGCAAGGTGAATTAAACATGAACAGGAGCTGCATCCAAACTGCTATTTGAGGGAAAATAAGCTTTGTTCACATGTGTGATGGTGAAAATGTTAATTTATTTTATGTAATTCACCAGAGACAACAAAAATAGCCCATGATTGTTGATTATAATGATAATCAACAATCATAGGCTCATTTATTTGTTAACAAACTGAGGCGATGTCACACTGTGTGTGTGTGTGAGAGAGAGAGAACCAGAGGGTGATAGAGCTCTGCAGATCAACAGGATCTCACTAATATTTCACAACAAAGGCAAAATGATTTAAAAAGTTGACATTTCAAACCGGTGGTGTCCAGATCTTTTGCCACAAAAGCCAAAAATAATTCAGCTGGAAATATTCAGAGCCCACCAAAGACCACTGCGGTTACTTGGCGAAATAGAGAAATGTAACTGTGACAGTGTGTACTTTAGTCAACTTAGGCAGATTAAACTTTTATAGTTTCCAAAAGCTAGTCCTTTTAAAATAAAGAATATCACAGTGTCGTTTATTTCCTGATGTCCTCGGGCATTTTTCTCTCCCTACCAGATGTGATCAAAATGTGAACGTGCCTTTCTGGGTACTGTCTCTAAAACATGTCGATATGTGAAAATTAGCATGCACTTCAACTTTATACTATTTAATGATTTATGGTGCATTTGTATGCAGTCTCTCCTGGATGCACTTTCTTTCTGCACGTCAGTTCAGAGTGAGAATAACGGCACAGGGGATAAAAAGATGAACAGCTGCCTTGTGGTCTGTTCCCAGAGCATGCAGGAGGAGCTGGAGGTGATTGGTCTGCGCGTGGACAACGTCAGGGACCAAGCAATCATCTTGATGACCAGCAGGGGGCCCGCCTGTCGGGATGTAGTTGAGCCCAAGCTGGCAGAGCTGAACTGCAACTTTGACAAAGTTTCGCAACACATAAAATCTGCCCAGGTACAGCAAAATGAAATTTTTGGCTAAGAGATTTAACTTCCAATGAAACGCTGTCTTGCTCAGCCAGTTTATTTCTCTCTCCCCCCCCCGACGAGCAGACGATGTTCAGCCTGGAGTCAGGAGATTTCGAAATAAATCAAGAGCCACCTCAGGAGGTGCACACGCCTTTGATTATAACCGGCTTTAATGCTTTTAGTCTGTGGCGTGGACTAAATTCTGACTAATTATTCCATGCATACTGGAAATCAGCAGAAAGTTTTAAGACGAGGCTCAGTTTGGCTCCTCTGTATTTGAAGACGCAGTCAGATAATTACTCCTGCGTTTGAAGCTCGGACTGACTTGCCCTCGGGTTTGTTTTTGTTCCCTCTAATCAGGTCACTCACAGTCAGGAGAGCCGAGCAGGAAGTCAGCCCGAGCCGGCTCACACCGTGTTCCCGACTGAGATAAAGGACCTTCAGGCGGAGCTGCAGAACAAGTTGAGGACTCTACATGAGCAGGAGGAACCAGTAAACATCCTTGACGATGATAAGGTACTCAAGGTTACGAGAATTCATTTAATTGTTTAAATCTTTAAGCAAAAGAGATTTTATAACCTGCTTTACAAAGAGAAAAAAGACATTTTCTTCTGCCTGGCTGGAGATTTGTTTTTCCAGCTTCTTCAGGTTTCTTGAGCACAGAGAGAAATATTGACCTCGGTTATTCTCTTTATTATGTTTTATGAGATGTGCTGTAAAGCCTAACCTGGGCTTCAGGCTATATACAGTAAAGCTGCCACCTGATAAGGCCAGCTTGGATTGGGAGCTTCAAAGTTTAACAAGTTAGCAAATCAATCGGTGCTATCACGGTTTACAACCATAAATACACTCGCTGGCAGACAAAGTCAGACCAATCCAAACTGAGGTCATTGTCCCAGTCAGGAAGCTCTTTGTTTACCACTGTACAACTTCTGCCGCCCGTCTCACTTCATACCTTTAGAGCACCTTCAAGACAAATTTTTTTTTTTTTTTATAAATTTGACTGGCGGGAATCGTAATGCCTTAATGTGAGGACTTTCTTTGTTTTCCCTGCACCAGATGGACGAGGAGAAGGCCCACGTGGAGGAGTTGCTGCGAAGAGGGGACGAGCTGCTGCAGCAGACTTCAGATGAGGCTCAGAGGGAGGAGTTGAGCGTAATGCTGCTCAGGTTGCAAAGCCAATATTCTGCTCACAGGGTGAGACCGATACGCAGATCACGTCTTCTTTAGTTCTGCAAAATGAATTAAATGTATGCCTCTGTTTAAATAAAAATGTCTGCTCACGGTTTCTCTTGGTTGTCTTTCTGCGTGTTTTAGGACCTTCTCAGAGTTAGGCAGCTTGCTGTCCCTGAGAGGTCGTCATCTGCTCACGTCTTTACGGATCAGACGGACTTTCCTGCCGAGGTAAGTGACGGATACACGCACTGTTAAAGTTACAGTTTCAAAACCGATAACGCATTTACCCTCAAAGGAAAATAAATGTGTCAAAACAAACTCCTGGAAGTTATTGACAGATATTTCTCTCTGGCTTTATGAGGCGTAAAGTAATTAATTGCTGGGCATGGCAACGGCACACAGGTAGAGCACACGACCCATGTTCGGGGACCTCAGTCCTCAACACGGGCCTCCTGGGTCCGTGGACCTTTGCCGCACGTCTTCCTCCTCTTTCTCTTTCTCTTTCAACCCCATTTCCTGTCAACTTGCTGTCAAATAAAATAGTGCCAAAAAAATAACTAATTGCCGTCCCTCCCCCAGGTGTTAGTGCACACTGCCAGTCAGCTGGCTGAATTAAAGCGCCTTATACTCTTCCTTCACTGACAAGAAAGGCATATTCAGTTGTTGGGAAATGTTTCCAGTTGAGAAAAAGACTAATAGGGTTTGCTGTTTACATTGAAATGAAAGGGAAAGTAAAAAGAGTGGTCATGAAGACCGAACATTCTCAATTGTAACTTGTAATTTTGTCGTATTTATAAATAAAATAACCTAATTTGCATCAATCACTTGTGCCTGGGGGCCCCAAATAATTTTGTAATGGCTGTTTGGGGCCACACAAAATCAGTCCAGGGGCTGCAAATAGACCCCGAAGTCAGACATCTTTATTGTGCGTGCAGTCATGGCCATCCAAAGCTGATTCTGATTGCCCTGTGATGCAGGAGATGTTTGCAACAGGACACAGCAGCACCCAGACCCTCACGCCTTCTGACTACCTGGTGGAGATCAACAAGGTTCTCCTCTCCATGGCCGACAACGAGCTGCTCCTGAACTCCTCAGAGCTTAACGGGGGGCTTTATGAAGACTTTTCTAGCCAGGAGGACACTCTGAAGGTGGGCTTCATTCCTAAATATTTACACCTAAATCAGCAGTTATTATAGAGATGTGTGTGAATATTTTTGCACACCGCCTGCACGAATCGCTTTCAGCTGGACACCACTGCTGTTGGATGATAACCTGCCGCCTTTGCTAAACTTCTGCAGCGTCCCCCTGCTAAGCGTTCTCGTTGTTTCCTCTTTTTATTCTTGGATATTTGTTCCCCAGACTATTAAAGATAATTTGGAGCATCTGAGCGAGCAGGTCACAGGGATCCACGAGCGGCAGCCGGAAGCCATGCTGGATGCTTCCCCGGATGACGTGGTTCAAATAGGAGACAGCCTCGCTCAGCTCAACGCAGAGTGGGACCGCCTCAATCGCATGTACAATCAGCGCAAAGGGTACGCTCTACTTCACACACCGACTCAAACTAGAGTATGTTTTAAAGCGACGGAGGAGGAAGCCGATGCGCGTGAGAATCTCTGAGTCGGGACTTTTGGTGAAATCTGCAGGGAGATGGAGGGCCAGCTGTCGGTGGATAAATATAGATGCAGCACACACTGCCTGACCTTCAGTCGTACCCACGCAGTTCTTGGGCATAAACAATCTCAGGCTCCATTCACAGATTCATTCCCATAAGTAAACACACGGACAGTGGGTGACGTTGACCACCGGCATCCTAATTTCTAGAACGTAATCGGTCTTTGTTTGCAGACTGAAGTGGGTGCAGAGGTGTAAGTAAGTCCGTGAGAAAATGTTCAGATTGCAGGTAAACACCAAAACACTCCGTCTGCGATCACAGAAACGTCTGGGTGTCCCTGTAAATAAGAAGGATGGAGATTGTTTTGAACAACAGCTCATCAAAAACTAATTTCCTCAACTCGTCTCTCTTATAACTCCTGTTCTCCTCAAAGAGATGCAGCAGGATGAGCAGCGGGATAAAGCTCAGGTTTCTTTTCTTATTTAAGTAATTGCTGCTGCGCTATATTTCAATATTCAGCAGCGCCACTGTGAGCTTTTTGCTGGTTTCAGGGCTTCCTGGTTGTCATAGATTTCTTCAACAGAAATCAAATTATAATTTTTTTTTTCTTTAGTTTCCTACTGAATGAAGAGGATTTAGTTCTTGGAGGGCAGAATAAATTTACAGTCTCACGAGAAGCTCCGAAACCTGGAAAGATGACTAAAAGTAGGGCTAACAATGTTAAAAATATATCAGAAAATGAAACGATTCCCACTGTTTTTTTTTCTCCCTCTGCTGTGAATCCATAAGCTGCTTTTGCTGGCTCGGTCAGCCAATATGCTATTTCCGTATGATATGACCTATAACCAACTTCATTGAGATAAAAATGTGGATTTTTATTTTTTATAAATTAATTATTAATAAGCTGAATAAGAATCATATATATTTTTTATTTTAATTTGAAGTTACTAGTTAATCTGTTAGTGTCCCTAAAATAATTCCTGTTTTGGAGAGGGGTCATTTTTCAGTTTAAAATAAGAGAAGAGAACCTAAAAATCATCTTTTTTTTCTGTTTTTGCATTGAAAGCGTACCAGAAGTGTTGTTGCCTGCCATCCTCCCTTTATGCACACAGTTTTTATGTTGCCTACATTTCTGGAAATAATTATTAGACTGCTGAAATCAAGGCTTGGCGCATGGTGTACTGGTAGATCCGGCGTCCCGTATACGGAGGCTGTATATCCTAAACACAGCCGCCTAGAGCTCGATTCCTGGCCTTCAGACCTTTGCTGCACGTCTTCCACTCCTTCTCATTTCCTGCCCATTTACCCTCAGTAAGAGGCCGACAGTGACTTCAAATCCTAACAAACACAAAAGCAGGATATTTGTGTAGTTTTATTTTTACTAGTTACAGGTCATTTCGAAACGTGGGTTTAAGGTAAATCATGTAAAGCTGAGAATCCTTTTCACTCTTTCCCTGTTTTCATTTAAGCTTTACATTCGTCACAATGCGTTTTGTTCATTTTTAACGAGTGTGATTCTAAACTACTTAGATAAATGTGAAGATTGGACTTTCAGTTTGAGCTGCTTTTACTTCTCAGAATTTCAATATGTTGAGTTTATTTTACTTGTAGTCTTGAAAAAATCAAAATGCTAAAAATATTTGTGCCAATAAATTACTTTGGTTGATTTTTTTTCATTAAAACTTGTCTTTTAACGGATTTCTTTTCAGCCATAAGTTGTCCTCTTCTTGTTCTTTCATTTAGTTGGGCAAAACAATACAGTAAATAGATAACAACATTAAAGCAAAAACCTTTAAATAGGTAGATCATTTAGGTTATGTACGTGTATCCCACATTTAAAGGCAAAAATGCATCGAAACAATTTTTATATAATTTTTAACTGCTTTTATCTCTGTAAGGTAGAAAAACACCTTGACCCCAAAAGAAAAAAAAATGACGTGACACACATATTCAAACCAGACATGGGTTCTACCTTTAAAATGTAAATAAATAAATAAATATGAAGATTAATGTGCGCCAGCACTTTGTGCATGTTGGTGCTGCTCACCCTTGCTATTGCTCTGGGGTTGAAAATGGGCTCGAGTCTTGAGATTTACTTTTTGCTGTCAGTAAAAGACAATAATTTAGCAAGTTTGGACAAAAACATGGTTTGTACCACCTGGTAGGATCAGCTAGATGTTTTGTCATGAATCTGTCTGGAAGTATTTTTTTTTTCCTGTAGTGTACCTACAATCTGAGCTTGAATTCACCAAGGAACATTGTCATTTTCACTTCAATGTTTCATTAATGACATGAAACCACAGACACATCTCTGCTGTTGCGATTTGTCTGGATAACATTTCTCCTGACATTGACAACAACTGGGCGCTATGTTTGTTCTTCCTGTTGGTCTAAAGGAGTTTTGACCGCGCCATAGAGGGGTGGGGGCGGTTTCACTGTGACATGAAGGATCTGACACAATGGCTGACTGAAACGGAGACCCTGCTGTCTAAAAGCTTGGGCCCTGACGGACAGCTCGACCTCGGATCTGCACAGCAACACCAGGAGGTCAGTGGGGGGGACGTTTAAACTTTCTTCAACATATTTTTCACATGTGTAGAGGTTCCTTCATCCAGAAAATAGAACTTGTAATTGCATTTGGTGTGTGTGTGTGTGTATATATATATATATATATATATATATATATATATATATATATATATATATATATATATATATATATATATATATATATATATATATATGGAATGCTTTGTGAACATCTAAATTCTTAAATTGTTGCATTAGAAGTGCAACAATTTCAATACATATGAACTAGCAGCAAGTTTACAAGTTCAAAGCAAGACAATTAAAGTCTCCGAATGGCGATCTAATATGTTGGAGATAAAGCTGGCCTGATATTTTATATTAGACAGAAGATAATTGCATTTCTATCCCCAAGGGAAAAACCAAATTCCACTTTGAACCTCATGAACTCACTTTATGTCTGTTTATTATGCAGAGCAGAAGTGAGAAAAAGTCAAGAGTAAGATGAGAAAAGACCAATGTTTTGGCTTTGCTTGATCACTTCAGTGCTGTTTTCACTCCTGCAGGAAACGAAACGCTTTAAAGCTGCTGCAATGTCGCTGGCAGCGCCTCCACCTTTACTGCCTTTATTGGTGAGATTTGCAGCTGCAGGTCTGTGCTCAGTCGTTCTGGACACTTTCAGTGTTTGCACTGTTGCTAACAAGGAGGGATCAGGTGGAAAGGCAGTGAGACATCTAACAGCTGAAATACTGTACAATTACTCCCCTGATTTTATGGGTCAGTCTCGACTCAGCAAATCTCTCCTGGTGGAAGGTGGAGATTTGGCAGCTCAAATCTGGACCTGCTGCGAATCATGCCTACATGTCAATGCACTTGATCTCAGGATTCAGTATGAGGCGTTTAAGATTATTCTGTTTCGCTGAAGCCTGATTCTCTTCTTATATTTCTCCTGTAAGGAGCTGGAGGAAAGACTTTCCAGCCATCAGCCCATCCTGGCCGGCCTGACTCGCACTGGGGAGCAGATAGTTGGGCAGCTTTCATCTCCTGATGGGCCCCTGCTTGAAGAGAAGTTAGAAACTCTGGTGCAACATTGGAGAGCTGTCAACCGTCAGGTCTTAGACAGACAACGCAGGTATTCACAGAAACAATGGGTGTGAAATCAAACCGGATGTAGTGACCTAACAACATACTGATTTTAATGTACAATAAAATACAGCTTCGTGATTGGGCTTCAGTATCAGCTGACTGTTTCAGACTTTTTTTTGGGATAAATCCTGCAGCCTAGCAGCAACCTGTAGATCCTAATCTGGGTGCATAATAATGTGCTGCCTGTATACGTGTGTGTGTGTGTGTGTGTGTGTAGGCTAAATGGAGAAGATCCAGCGCTGGCAGACCTGGTGAGGAGACAAGAGGATCTAGCCATGTGGCTGGAGCAGGCAGAACAGGCCGTCGGCTCCCTGCCCGTCTCAGCGACTGACGAAAACCTGAAAGAGCTGAAGGTACAGTTACTTACAGGGCATGTAAGTAACTGTAGTAACAAGTAACAAGCATTCAGGCGCCTTTACCACCCAGAACTTCAGTGGGTTTTATTGGGATGTCGTGTGATAAACCAACACATGGAACCAAATAAACGTTTAAGGGTTCGTGTTTTTCAAACTTTTTAACGAAAAAGAAAATTTATGCTCACATTTTTTTCTGCCCCTTCTACTCTGATGCCCCCAAGTTATATTCATGGTAACTATAGAGTGGCTGCATAGATGAACAGCTCAGGTAAAATGATCTGTTGACAGGACGAGCATTAGCTGTCCATTTCACAGATCTGGCCTTTATTGCAGTTTGTCAAGGTGAAGGCTATCGTTAAAACAAGAAGCCGTACAAAGTCATATTCCAGCTGCAGTGCCACAAGCCGTGTTGGGTAGAAGGCAAACATGTGGAAGATGTTGCTCTGGTCATATGCAAAACACTGGTAGAAAACTAGCACTGCTTAATTATGCCGAGCACGGCATCCCCACCACGAAGCACGGTGCTGGCAGTATTGTCCTGCGGGCCTGCGACTCTCTAGCAGGGACAGGGAAGCTAATCAGATGGAGCTCAATAAATAGCAATTATGAAAGGGAAACGTGCATCCAAAACCTAAATTCAGTTGAGAATCTTTAGCAAGACGTTAAAAATTGATGTTCAAAAAACACTTTCCATACGCTTCAATTGTCTAAAATGTTTTTAAAACCCAGTATCCTTTTCCTCCTGCTTCAGATATCTTTGTGATGGTCTGTCACATTAAATCACCATGAAATACAGCAGGTTGGGGTTATAAGGTGACACAATGTGAAAAGGTTCAAAAGTTATGATCCTTATATTATGCCTGCATCTCAAACAAACCAAGAGAGGTCACATTTCTCCTTCTGAGCAAAACAGTTTTGAAAGAACTGGTGGCACTGTTTTCATGTACTTTAGTTCTCTCTGGAGAACTAATTTCTTTTGAGAGAGAGTCTGTGGAAACAACACCTCGCGCATCATTGGCTTTGGATTTCCCACATCTCTAGTTTCTTCTTTTCTTCTTTCTAACTTGTAAGTTCTGTTGAAATTAAGGGTGAGTGCCGCTGTTTTTGCAGGCCCTTGCTGTGGAGATGGATGCTCAGAACGAACGCCTTGGTTGGCTAAACAAACACGCTCCCCAGATCTTGGCCAGACCCAGTGTGAGCACTCAGAGTAGAGACCAACATGTTGGGAAACTGAGAGCCATCAATCTCAAATGGAGCAAGGTGCAATTCTTATAGGCTCTACAACTGAACTTAGATTTACCCTTCAGACTCTCTTTTGTTCCCTTTGGTGTTGTCTATAACTTTTGTGTTTCTTCTGCAGGTGACCCATGAGTTGCTGGATAAGGTGGGAGACGTGGAGACAAACTTGCAGAGTCACACTCTGTTCCAGGACAGGATGAACAAGCTGACTGACTGGGTCATCATCACAAACCAGACGATCGTGACCAGAGGACTAAATCCTGTCCAGGCTCAGGTACTTTCTCACGACCGCAGCATAAGAGCCAGTCTGCACAAATATTCATACAGCTGTTTCACTAACAGAGGTTTTTTTTATGACCTTTTGCAGGCTCTGGAGGCTTCTATGAAAGACAGGAAGAAGGACCTGGAGGACCTATTGGCTCATTCTATTGAGCTTCAGAAACATCAGCAGTTGTTGCCTCAGGAAAAGGTCCCTGATTTCATAGAAATATGCTTTGATAAAGGAAATGTTGTATTTAATTACACCGTATCGCACCATTAAAGCGTCACAGCTCCACCAGCGGATGATTTAGACTAATTCCTGTGCTAAACCATTAATTTTGTGTGATACAAACGCATCCTTTTTGTCATTGTGTCTGCAGGGTAAAGTGGAGCAGCTGGCTGCTGATTGGAAAGCCCTGGATGGCCATTTAAGGGAATCCCTTCAGGTACCCGTCTCTCCATGGACACATCAGCAACACCTTGTCCAGCACCAACAGCTTGGTAAGAAATGATGAGAAATGCATTTTTCTGTGCAATTATTTGTTTTTTTTTGCCTTGTTACAGATTTTTTTTCTAGTTTAAATCATGAAATAAGTGGTTAATCACATTTTTTGGTTCATTTTTGCTGATTTACACCCAGCCTGATTACTGCCTGACCAGCAGAATGAAAAAAAAAAAAAACCCTGATCGAACCTATTGGTCTGACAACATAAAGTAGGCCCAAAATCTATAAAAGCAGAGTTTAATTCTCTGATGGAAAAATGAGAAATGTCTGACTCGGTCTGGAAAGGATAAAAGATCATGGTTACAAAAATTATTCCAAGAATGCATCCAAACTTATCCATGAGGTCACAAAATAACCCAGAACAACTTCTAAAGCCCTGCCTGCGTCTTTTGTCTCAGTTAAGGTCAAGGTTCATGATCCAACAATAAGAAGATAAGAAGCTGGGGCAAAAATGGCATCTATGGGTCATTTTCCATGGTCAAAACCTCTGCCGACACAAGATTTTGCGGAAAATTCTCTGTGGACCGATGGGGAAATAAAAAGAGATTAAACCTTTTGGAAAGCGTGCATCCTGCTACATGGGATGGAAAACTACCACAGCATTTCAGAAAAACAACGTCATACTAACTCTCCCACATGGTGGTGGTAGTATGATTTCCCTTATGTGTTGCTGTAGGACCATGACCTCGGCAAAAATGGGATTTGCCTTTAATTAGAAAAAGAAACAAGAAACGTAGATTTTTTTTTTTGGGAATCTTTAAATATTAACCAATGCATTTATCAACTAGTAGTTATAGGATCAAATTAACATTTCCTTATCGACTTATTTAATCTAGAACATTGCTATGAGGATGATCATATATGCCCCTTTTGCTATTTGAAAACATCTTTCTATTAATAGAAGTTTTCCTTTCCTTTTTCAAATTTTACAAGCATCTCTGCCCTGTCTTTGCACATTCTCCAGTGTCTTCGGGGCCTTCGGCTGTTCAGATGGCCACCTTGGCGAGTGAGAACTCCCATCATCGGGCCGCGTACCCACCAGACACCCCTGATTTGAACAAAACTGCCACAGAGCTGGCTGACTGGCTCCTTCTCATCGATCAGATGCTTAAGTCTAATATTGTCACGGTGGGGGACACGCCGGAGATCAGGACGACTATAGGACGCCTTCAGGTGAGTGAATGGAGGAAGGGAATTAATGATAAAGTCAGTATAATAACACTGGCTGATTGTTTTTATTCATTTAATTGGATTCCCTCTGCTTTTTAAAATGCATTTGGTTTGCAGTTTTTCCCAATTTCTTGTAAATAATCTGTTGTTATTCTGCCCAAAAGTTTGGGGTCACTTTGAAATGTGCTTGAATTTTTCATAAAAAGCACAATTTTCTTCAATTAAAATAACATTGAGTTAATCAGAAAAACAGTCTAGATATTGTCAATTTGGTAATCTGCCTATTATGGAGTGGCCACCACAGTCACCAGATCCCAACACTATTGAACTGCTGTGGGAGCAGCTGGACCGGATGGTTTGTAAGAAGTGCCCACCAAGCTGATCCAACTTGTGGGAGGAGCTTCAGAAAGCATAGTGGGGGGGGGGGGGGGACATTTTCTCAGATTACCTCAACAAATTGACAGCTAGAAAGTCAAAGGTCTGCAAGGCTGGAACTGCTGCAACTGGAGGATTATTCGAGAAAAGCAAATAAGGACACAATTAGTATTTCAAGGTTAAATCATTATTTCTAACCTTGTCAATGTCTCGACTATATTTCCTGTTTGTTTTGCGACTCATTGATTAATAAAATGTAAGTTTTCTTGGAGAAACATGACATTTTTTGGGGTGACCCCAAACTTTTGAGCAGTAGTGTACATGCACATGTATATTTATTTTAAATTTTACTCAACTGCACATTTATCTGAATCTGAGCTTGCTATTTGTAATAACTGCACATTATACTGTAAATTAATGTAAGACCTCTTATTATTTGTGTTTTTTTATATTTTTACCTTTGAACTAATCTGCATGCTACGACTTCCTTATCATGTTGCCGATGCGACACCTGAATTTCACCACTGAGAGACAATAAAGGAATATTTCTATTCTATTTCATTCTTGCCGGCAATTATGGTCTGATTTAGGGGAACATCTTGAGTTGCCAGGTCGTACAAATGGGAGAAAGACTGCCGTGGTTATGCGTCTTGTAATTGTTAGCCATCACACCGAGACAATAAAAAGTCAGCTCATGTTTTCCTCATTCAGCGGCTGTGCTCTCACCTTCTCCGATGCTCATTAAACAGGCTGTGCTGCCACTAATTGTATTCATAGTCTACCATTCGCAGTAAATGCAGCATGACATCTTCACACTCTGTGCTGTGGTTAATAGGGGCCTGAA
Source organism: Fundulus diaphanus (assembly GCA_037039145.1). NCBI lineage: Eukaryota > Metazoa > Chordata > Actinopteri > Cyprinodontiformes > Fundulidae > Fundulus > Fundulus diaphanus. Next base: position 30,669,339 of record CM073142.1, on the reverse strand, counting down.
CCAGACCAAGTTGGTTGCTAAAAAATTTATTTGCTGCTTATTTTTTGTGTAAGAAATAAATCTGGCGACACTCTGCGAGTTGCCAGCAGTGAAAGCTGGAAATGACCCCTTCCCCTCTGCTCTTAATTATTTTTTTGTTTTAATTTGGGGAAAGGGGATTAAATACGCTGAAATAGCTCATTTGTCGCTCAGAAATGAGAGTTGAGTAGGAGGAAACACTTAATTTACTGAAGATTAAGCCTTTGTAGAAAAGACTGCATATGAGGCGTCTAAAAGTTGATGCATCATCTTGTATTTCTGTAAGGGGGACATTGAGTGTTAATCGGTTAAACTAAAAGGTACAGTACCTTGCGAAAGTATTTTACCCCTTATTTACATCTTTTCAGATGATAGACTAACACAATGTATGGCATATTAATGGGTCGCCTCACCCAGCTTGTTAGTTTAAACGAGTACGGGAGGCTGTACTTGATTTTATTCGAGCATGCACTCTTTGAACAATAAAATAAAAGGATTTGTGCGATTTTTGTGGTTGTATTGTTACAAAATGTAAAAAAAAAAAAAAAAGACTCAATCCGTGGTTCATATCATCTCATGTGCAATTCTTTAAATGAACAATGAGTCTAAGCCCTGATGTAAATGCGTGTCGTTGTTTTTCGCTTCGTTGCAGGTGACCAAAGGCGACCTGGAGCAGCGTCACTCCCAGCTGGAGGACATCTTCACCCTGGCGCAGAACATTAAGAACAAAACCTCTAATGTCGACCTCCGCACATCCACTTCTGAAAAAGGTGCGTGCAGAGCAGCTTGGGTTGTCCAACGACAAATAAGAGCCGAGGGATACAGACCAGTTTAGGACAATCGCTCATGCTGTTTGTCATTCAAACAATGAGGATGCCTGACCATAACAGACTGAAGAAGATCAATAGGAAGGCCAGACATGAACTGGACTTTCACAGCGGTGTTGGAGAGGAGGACAGTGTCCAAAAAAGGGGCAGATCAGTAGACGGTTCATACTTCCACGCTGCACAACTGAGAAACGCAGGAAATCATTCCTACCTGTGGCAGTCAAGTTGTGCAAAGCCACTGTTTTCCAGTGTAACACTATTTAACCATGTCTACTGTGTAAGTTTAATTAGAGGCAAGTTGGATGTATATTATAATTACAGTCACCGAAACTGCTTATTGGTGCTTATTTTCTCATATTTTAATCCATTCTCGATTAGATTTCATTTTTGGAGGTTTTTCTCTCATGCTTTTAGACACATTTTCTTCTTGATTGTAACGCTTTGTGGCAACGTCAGAGTTTTCCCTACTGGGGATTGAGAAAGTCATTTCTGGTCCTGTAGTGGAGGAAGTGCGCAGCCAGTGGGACAGCACTCAGCAAGGCGTCGAAGCTCGACTCCAGGAGCTGGAAAGCATGACTGTCCACAGCAATCAGTGGGAGGAAAAGAGGAAGGAGGTGAAGAGTCTTATTGCTCATAACGAAGGACGCTTCCACAACCTTCTCCAGAGGGCCACGGATCCCCTGACAAAACAGCTCGAGGACTCCAAGGTTAGGGCAGATATCCACTCTCTCTAATCCATTATGCCTGTAATCCTGAGGTCATTTACTTTGATGCTGTGTCCTTGTCTCTACGGTAGACTAGACATCTACTCCAGAGTATTTTCCCCGATGGACTGGAAGCAAAACTTGACTCTTATTAGAGGGCTTTTGTGCTGCTGTCTAAGTTGGGGATGAATAAATCCCTCCTCTGAAGTTCCACTTTGATCCTTAATAACGTTCATGCACCTACATGATCTTAAATGAGAGTTTCTTTAAATGAGACTCAAATGTTTTGAGAACTAAACACTAGGGGGCGTCTGAGTTTAAGATAATACAGCTTGCTTTTTAAGCACCTACCCCTCCCGTCTGGTGTGGTCATGATGAGTAATTGTCTATTTAAAGTCAAAAGAGCAAAAGCCCCCTCGGTCACATAGGCATGACGTGTGTCCTAACACTGAATGAAGTCCTTTTATCTGCCTGGTTGAGAAGAGGTTGAACAAACACAGGAAGCTGCAGATCAGAAAAAGGAAAACTAAAATAAAATTTGATTTAGTTATATTCGCCTTTGAGATGAGCAGTTAAAGAAATGCAGGACGCTGAATAAAAATTAAGTAAAGGTGTTCTCTCACTTTCTAGAAAAGTATATAATTTGATTTAAGTATGGATCAGTAAAATACAGTATGGAAGAAGTAATGTGCTTCTAAGCGGGTCTGTCCGTCCATCTTTTTTCTCCCACTTCATGTCGGTCCAAACTCTAAAAATCTGAAATAATTTAAGCCAACAGGGTCAACCATTAAGTCTTTTTAGACTCTCTTAATGATCAGTGAATCTGCGACATTCTCAGTGTCTGTGAACATTATGTCTTTGCAGGAGTTCTTCCAAGCTCTGGGCCGAGACCAAGCCACAGTCGCGGCCTTCAACGAGCTTTCCAATCACCTTTTACAAAAATATTCCTCTGATGACACCAGGAGGATCAAAGAGGTTACAGAGAAACAGAACGTGGCCTGGAACAGCATCAACCAGAGGTAAACCCACAGTCACCTCTATGCCATACTGTATGTTTTTTAGGCAACATTAAGAGCGACTATTTGTGCTTCTGTCTCATATTTCTTTAATTTGTTAATTTAATTTTGCAGGGCCAGTGACCGGCACGCTCAGTTGGACAGCGAGCTGAAAGAGGTCCAGGTGTCTCTAAAGGAGCTGGAGTCCTTCCTCAGGTGGCTCCAGGAGGCCGAAACAACAGTCACTGTGCTGGCCGACGCCTCCCAGAGGGAGGACGTGTCCCAGGATTCGGCCCATGCGAAAGAGCTGAGGCGACAACAGGAGGTAGGGCTGGAAACAGAGAAAGAACCCGATGTGTGTGTCTAATTCATGCACAGGTGATAGCCTATTATCTCAGTGTCATCCTTCATTAACGCAGCCCTCACCGGCAGAACTGATGCTGCGGTGCGAGTGTGGACGGGCACATCTTTGTGCTCGCTCTTGGTTAAAGGTGTGTGAATGCGAGGGCATGCAGAGGGCACGGGAGCGCTTGTATTCGTCCGAACGTGGCTCATTGATCCCCTTGTTCTGCGCTGCTTAGGAATTCAGATTGTGTGTATGTCCTCCTCCTTTCATTTGCTTTGTCATTTACCCAGACCTTCCCTTTGGGATCATTTGACACCCATCATCTTTATGTATCAGTATCACCTCAGAGTCCCTGTTAGCTGCCTCAGCATTTATAACAGGTGCAAATCTTTTTTACATCCCTCTTATATTTAAAATATTCCTCTGCAGACGCCGACTCTTCTTATCTCCCTTGGATTTCATGTTTGCACTTTAGGTGGCATTGTGAAACAGCTCAGTATCGCACTTCTTTTAGAGCTAAAAAAAGATTGCAATATTATGCAATTGTGCCAAAATTCTCCACTGTTGGTTTAAAGTACTATAGGACAACATAAATAAAACTGATTTGATGATTTTATTGCCCTTGTATTAGACCCAGGTACAGTTTGCATGCAGAAAATGCATAAAAAGTTTTAGTGTTTATATGGTATTACACTATATTCTATCTTGAATTGTTTCTACTATGTTGTTAAAAGCTTTAAAAAAAAATCCTAAATCCCAAATAATCTGTCACAGTCATATCATGTGCAAAGGGTCAGCGTTTGTGCTAAACGTCTTTATTAAGTAACTGAAGGTTAAATTTAAGAAAAATCTTGGTCTGCAGCAGTTTTTTGGGGCTTTTAGAGTTGATTAAAACCCACAGGCTCTTTTTGTTTCATTACCAGACGCTGTCGACTTTGATGGATGGCTCTCACCCATTGAAGCTGGGTTAATGAAACAAAGACAGATGTTAAACCTCAGACGCTGTGTGTGAACACTGAGTTGAAGGCTCTGCCCATGATTTAGTATTTAGTTACCTTTAATTCTCGACTTTCGCTTGCATTCTGACTGCTGCATTCATATTAAACCCGTACAGCTAAGAACGGGACTGAGAGCGGCATGATTTATTGTTTTGTGGTATGGAAAGTCTTTCCCGTCTAGTAGAATTTAAATGAAACATGGGCTCAAATGAAATTAAAAAAAGCATCCGTGCATTAGTAAATGCCAAGATTTTTAAATTTGATTTATTAGAAACATTTGCGAAAATATGGATTCTCTTTTTCGTTCCTCCATCTTTGGCCATTTAGTCCAGACAGAAAGCTGAAAGTGAGGCCTATTTAATGTGAAACCCCTATAAAAAAAAAGGTGTCAGACTTCAGAGAGGTTTCAATGCCGTTATAAATATTTAAGTTTGTTCCCTCACAAATTGAGGCTTATTGAGCTCTTTAAATGCTGCAAAGGTAATTTCAGGTATTGCCGGTTATTATTCCATGATTTATTGATCATGTTCACTAGCCATGACCGCCCTAAACTAACAAAGCAATTTTTTTTATCAGTATCACACGGCCTATAGAAGGGTTTTGATTGTATCTCACTTGACGTACTCATAAATGTTATTGCAGATGCTGCAGTCAGACATTTTACCCCTGCTGAGGTTCCTACAGGTCCTCCTCAGTACCCTGCTCCAACAAATGTTTAACTAGTTTAAGAAAGTTGAAACAAGCACAGCTTTGTCGTGTATTTCTAAATATATATCTGACTCCACTAGGGCTGGGTGATATGGCTCACAAATAAAATCTATGATTTTATTATATCAAATCCAATTACTGGTAATCGATTTTTTTCTCACCTTCACAATATTCCAGAAATTATTTTTAAAATCGTGTTTTTTTTCCCCCCAATCTTCTTGCATGAGATTTAACCTAATTCGAAGTGCTAATAATACAAGTTGTGAAACATGCTTTTAAAACAAGATGGCAGGCCCTGCAATTGTAAATAATGAAAGAAATAACCCAAAATGTTTGCTGCTAGAGGTTTTATACATCTAGCTAGTTTTGAGTTTGCATCTAGGAAAGGGCTCCACTTCCTGTGTAACCTCAAACTTATAAAAATAAGTAAATCCTAGGGTAAAAAAATTATTTTGACAATGTATTTTCTTGAACATTGTATTCAACATTGCATGCTATTACAAAAACAGTTTCCCCTGGCAAGACTGATATAGTTAAACTGATAACGTTTCGTGGACGCCCAAGGGGTATATTGGCAAAATAAATAAATAAATAAATAAAAAAAATCCCAAAATTAAATCTTCATAAATTGCAAATTCGAATTCTTCGATAAAATCGATTTATCGCCCAGCCCTTGACTCGACGTATGCAAATGTGGCCTTCAATAAAGTCACGTCTTGCTCCTGCAGATACTTTCCTTCACAATGCTGACATCCGCCTATAATTCCAGTCACGCCATAGATCACTGCCGTCTCAGCTGGCCATTTTGACAAATATCGCAGAAAAAAATGTGTTCTCCTTCTTTATGAATCCATAAGTTTACTTTGATCACCATGAAACTTAATGACGAATGTTTCAGCTGCTGTCTGCGCATCTCTCTGAGGACAGCTGGAGGATGTCTGAGGCATAGGAGCGGAGAGCCGAGCAGGTTGCATTACTCAAACAGAAGTTGCAGCAGTCTCCAGTTCATGCTTCTTGTAAAGGGCAAAACTCGGATTGTTAGGGAAAATACATTTAACTCTGTATTTTTCTGGAGCTATCCATCACAGGCCGGCGCATTAAATGATTACCCGACTATGAATGCTATCATAAACTTCAGCTCACGTGGGATTTTTCATTATCCAGAGCTGGCGTGTGGCGTAGAGTAACTCCATCATGGTGCTCGTGCACCGGCACCGTTGAAGGTATTGCAATCATAGCCTCGAGCAGAAAAGTTCAAAAGGGTGCACGGCTTGAAGAGATGATTTTTATCAAGTTTGACATCTATGTATTTGGCTGCGGGTGTTGTTACGGGTGACTGAGCTGTTTCTTCACTGACCAGATGAAGCATGCTTTTCTTCAAATATCTTGTTGTAAACCAGTAAAGCCAGCGTCATTTAACTAGAACTAACAATGCACTTAGCCCGCCTGGTGATTTCCTGTGAAGCAGTCCAGTCAGTGATGTGTGGAGTGACTATAATGGACGCTTTTGTGGGTTAAACCTTGTTTAAACAGAGCTCTTCTGCAGGCTTACCGGGCCACTTTTCAGTGTGTGAGTCCACGCGTCTTTATTTTCGATTCATTTATATAGAGACCTTCCAGGCCTTTACGCAGCATAATCCAGCAATTGTCTGTGACAGTCAATTTGTGCTTGTTTTATAATGCAGGAGTTGTAATTATGTAGAAGAGTCCGTGTCAAGCCTGCTCATCCTCACTTCAAATAAATTGCTCTCGTCTTGTCGTACAGGGAGAGTTCTTTTTTTTCTCGACTAATTCGTCAAAACAAAAATCAATTACACTCATAGAAACTGGAACTGTGCAATAAACTGCATTGCTGTGTTAATATGTGCAATATTGCAATGGAAATGCACTGCTTTGGTGCAATATTTTGTAGGCTATAATGCTTTAGATGATATGCATTGTTGTTGTTTTTGTTGTTATTATTATTATTATTACCACCCAGATTAATAGATTCCAACAATGATCAAAGCTTATATAGAGTGTTATAATGATTGAAATGACACTAATGAGGGAAATGTGGGTTAATCGCCATCAGTATCATCATTACCATAACCCATAATATTAATATTACAATATAATTCTTTCTTGCTATTGTTGCTTTACTGATCAAAAAGAGGACTTTTTGGAAAATGGTCTCTGCCTGCTGAATTATTGATTAATTGCCCACATAGATACGCTTTAACCTTACTGTTTTTGGCTTTGTGCCTCTTCATATCATCTCTCCACTGCTTTCAGCTGATATTTTCTCCAACTATTTAACAGTTTCAGGCTCTGAATATCGTACGGTGTAAAGCCTTTCCTCTTCTGCTACTCTCCTCCCATCTTTTATCCCATTTCCTTTGGGTTTCTCCAACTTTTGCGATTTATTGTCATGTATTCTCAGCTAATCTTTAATCAAGCACAGGCTGTTGTATACACGTGTGAGACAACTTAGTTGTCAGCTATAGTCCAGCTTCATTTCACCCTTAATTTTCAATTACGTACACATACTTCTAGTCTCAAAATTTGATGTTATTGTGGTTTACTGGCATAGGCTTCAGTTGGACTCAAAAAATGTAGTTCCTCAAACGTTCACTTTAGGCATCAAACTACAAGGCTCATCTACTGATAAGAGCAGGTGAAAAGCCTTTTGCAAGGACAATTTTGGTCTTTAAGTACCTTTTTAAGTTTGCACATCATGTACACTTCCTCATTTAAACGTTTGGTGTCCAATAAGAGGGGAGCTGATTTCAATGGCAGATGTGTCCGGATCCATAAGATTTATGGAACGTTTTCCTTGAAGAACAGCAGAGTAAGTTACTCAGTGCTAAGAACAGAACAGTCTGACAGTCAGTATCCAAAGTTTAAAGGCTTTCTAAGAGAAGCGCTTTTATGTCTGTATAGAGCATACAATTTAAATAGGGATTTAGTGATGCACAGATCAGGGTTTTCAGTTTTATTTGATGAAGAAAACCTGAATCTGTATAAAATGGAAGTTGAAAGTCAGAGGGCAAAATCAAGTTCCTGTCGATGGAGGCAGTAGTTTAGAAACAGAAAATGACGAAATTATATAATTATCTCCATTTATGCTCCAATTGCTAATCTGAACCCAGAGTGACGTGTTGGTTGATGCGTTTATTTATCTAATGGTTTAATTTTTGGTTCAAATGTGAGTCAGTCAGGGTTTGACCCGCCGTTTATCGATCAGAGCTGATCAAGGAATAAATTGTCTGATTCTGATCTCTGATTGGATGATTTTTATTGGAATTATCGTGACTTATTTTGAATTGTTTTGGTGTTTTTAGTTGCACGTTTTGCATAGATGTTTCCAGATCTTCATCCGTGCGTTCCTAATTCCGTCTGAAGTTCTCGTCAATCCAAGTCGTGGACGCGTGCGTCCTCAGACCGCCAACAAAGGAAATGAAAGGGACCGATACTTCTAGGAAAACTGGATGCCTGAAAAAGCCCCCTCCTGCTTCCTAACTCTGTTGTGTGTTTGCATCTCATTTGTTCTCGCTCCATCTCTCCTCTTTCACTTTTATCTCTTTGTCTCTTGTGTATCGATCTGTTCGTTGCCTGGCGTAATGTCATCCTCTCTTCACGGCAGAGTCATTGTTTGCCTTCCCTCGTGCTGCCGCGTTTCATGTTTCCCGTTCTCTCTCTCTCTCTCTCGCTCTCTCTCTCACTCTCACTGTTTCTCTGACTCCTTCCCTCTCCTCTCTTCCTCTCTCCTGATCACAGGCAGTAAAAAGTGAGCCTCGTGTGAGCGTTCGCTCTCGTTGTCCAGTGCAACTCGTGCCTTCTCCTCATCTCTCTCCTCTCATCCCGTCCTGGCGTGCCGGCACTTTCTTCTCCTCTCCCTCTCCTCTCCGTCTTCGTTTCACTCTCTCTCTCTCTCTCTCTCTCTCTCTCTCTCTCTCTCTCTCTCTCTCTCTCTCTCTCTCTCTCTCTCGCTGTCATCCTCGTCTGACTCGGCAGGGTGCCGTCACAAGTGATTTGTATAATTCTCTCTTCTGCTTCTGCGGTCGGGGTGCGCGTGTGAATGTCCGCGTGGAGGAGAAAGTGAGTGTCTCGTCTTGTCCGGCTTGCCTCCATCGTGCGTGCGCTGAGTGATGTGTTAGAGTGTTTATAAAGAGAGAGAGAAAGCTAATCTCTTACTGTCTTTTTGTCGGCGTGTGTGTGTGTGTGTGTGTGTGTGTGTGTGTGAGATGAAGCGTGGGATCACTCTGAGCCGAGTTCACACGCGTGAGTGTTTCTCTCTCTGAGTACATGCGTTTTTGTGTGCGTGCACGCATCACGTCAGCTTGGCTGGGGTCTGGTCGCTTGGCTGGGGAGAGGGAGAGGGAGGACAATATGAGCGGGGTTGGGCAGTGCTAGCATGCGGACCGGGAGCAGGCTGCTGCAGACTTGTAGCAGTCTTAAGATGATGGCCATGGTCCGGACCTCCCTCCAGAAAGTGGTGGTCTTCTTACACAGGCTCCAGAGGATGGCCATCTCCTCGCCGCGCTACCAGAAACTCTGCAAGGTACGTGCAGCGACCCAGCCGGAGGAACAAAGTCCGTGCTTTTGTAACTTCAGAGGGAAATTTAAGTTTTTTCTTAACTTTCTGGATGCACATTGCCAAAGTTTATGCGGCTTTTGTTTGAGTCGGTTGGAAGCTCTTGTGTTTGGTTTTAATTCCTTTTTTTAAATTGTGTATTTTTTAAGAGTATACAAGAGATTTCTTTGTTTATTCTTTTAATTTTGACTTCAAAAATCCCTAGTTGACCATAAAGTTTACTTTTTCATTCAAGTAGTTTTTTAGGCACTTTGCTTGACATTTAAATCGCTTTTTATAGTATTTTATTTTATTAATCAATCAGTTAACATGTTGTTTCCTATATTTTAGATGAATTCATACTTATAGACATTTAAGTGTGACTGATTTGTAAAAATCTGTTCCTGTTTTTGTCTGTTTTACTGGCCCCATCTACTGTATTAGTTAAAGAAGCTTATGTCAGCAGTAGGAATGATCGAGGGCTTGTTTTTCTTTAGATGTTTAAGTCACTTCAGCGATGATGCGTGGCTAAACAACAGAAATTTATTGTGAGGACCCAACAGAGCGTGCATCAGTGGACTCTGTCCCTGCCCTTTGTCAGCTGTATTGATTTTACCGTAGAGAAAATGACCAGTGATGTGTGCAGTGCTTGATCTCGTTTTGCGTCGTTGTTGATCATCAGCGATCGCTGGACGTCCTTGCTCTCTCCGTCGTGTTGCACATCAGCGACTTGCTCTCAGATTAAGGGCAGAGGACGACCAGATGCTGAGATTTGCCATCGCTGTGCCCTCAGAAAAACAGCAGAGTTGAGGATTACTTTTTCAGCTTTCGCCATTTCTGATTTGTCTGCCGCTCCTTCAAGCATTTCCCCTTTGTTTATTTGTTTTTGTCATTTTGTGATTGAGAGCTTGTTTGCGCACGTTGCTCATCGGGAATGCACAGTAAGCACTAATTAAACTCTGGACTTGCACGTCTGGACTCCGTTCAACATCCTTTGGAGCCAGATCTACCTGGATCGTAACCCTGCTGGTCGCAGGCTTCACTCACTCTGCACCCAATTACCCTCTCCTGAGTTGCATTTGTCACTCCAGCATTGTTTGGCCTTCCCCTTGGGAGGAGGGGCTAGTGTAATGCCAGGCTGGTCCCACCTCCCTGGGGTGCCCTTACTGACTGCCAGACTGGAACAGGAACTTCCTGATGATGGATTTTCATGGGGCTCATTGGGTGCTTCCCCCTGGGTCTGGCCATTTATCCTGTTTTGGGATAGTGCTGATGCTAAAGCGGTTCACATTATTGTCTGACTCGGTGGGTTGAGTTAGGAAGATTTTTTTTTTTTTTTTAAATGATGTATTTATGTGATTCTTCTTGATTAAATCCCCTGGCCCTGGACTCCTTGTTTTCCCGTCTCTCTGTTGGACCATTTGCAAGTCTGCGGCAGGTCTGGTCTGTTGGTGAATAGAGCTGCTGAGTGGCATGCCTGTTTCGTTTATAGTGAATCCTGGTGGCTCTGCTCTGAATCAATGGCTGAGAATTGGCTGAAAGGCCTACTTCTCTCCAGAGGGGTGTCCTCCTACTCTCATTACTGTTGCGTCGCTTCCAGCGGTGTGTGCGCGCGTGTCTTTAAACAAAACCCACTTTAGAAGCAGCCCTAAATTAGAAATAATATGCACTCATGCTTTGTCGTTCCTGCTGTTCCTGTGACACAAGCTCTGGCCTTTGGGCTTCACACTCTTTGCACCTTTGCTCTTGGCTCGCTGCTGCCCCCTGACATATGAGCCAGGGCATGGGCATGGAGCCCAGCTTTCTGACCCCTCTGTCCTTCAGCTCCACCGGGATCCTCTGGGTTATTAGCAAGTGCTAGCATTAGCAGTTAGAGCCTCAGGTCCTGGCAGATAACCTCCGCTTTCCCCTCTGGTATCTTGGCTGGCACTCAAATCAGGGATATTTTCCTTCACGCTTCCTTAGACTCTGTAGTCTGCAGGCATGCACACTCTTAGTTCTTATATGCACGTGAATGCAAACGTTTGGAGCACAAGTATAGCCATGCACACTCACCATGTGAGTCAATGGCAGTGGAATAACAAGGAAACACATTTATAAACGCTATTAAACTTGTTTAGATGGTATTTAGAATTTAGCCAGACAATTAAAGAAGATGAGGACAGGATTTCTCTTCCAATCAACATTTTTATATCATTCACAGCAGACTGACTTCTTATTGGCAGAAGTTGTGAAATGGTACTTTAATCACCCAGAATTTGACTGCTCTGCTGTTCTGAATTGCTCTTTCTGCTAATTCTCAGTGTAACGTTGTGATGAGATGACGAGAACAACAACACAAAAATCTTATTTTCTATCACCACTCGATATAAACGGGGAAAAAAAATGAAGAACCCTTCAAGTTTCCTGCCAATTTCTTGTCTGTTTCTGTATCATATTAGCTTCTCCCATGTCCAGTAAACCCATTTATTGAGCCAGAACCTTGCGTGCGTGTATGTGTTGACTACAGCAATGGATTTTGTGCACACACTTCCATTAGTGGCTTTCAGGAAGCCTAACCTTATAATGTCTGTGCGGTTTATCATCATGCACTCTTTATCGCAAGTGGAGGTCTCTGTAACTCCTCCTTGTGATGATCAGAGTAAAATAAAAAAACAAACCTCCGGGCTTGTTGGGATGCTTCAGATGGGTGAACACTAAGTTAATTGCAATTGATATAAATTATTCTGTTGATCTGTTCCCATGATGTGTAAACCTGGGGCTGTTCAGGTCCGGCGGGATGCTGTCCTCTGTGTCAGTCCAAGCCTCTCAAAGCACTTAATTGATGTTTTTGTCAGAGCAGCTGGGCAGTGGTCATTGACACAAGCGGTTGCTTGTTTCTTGGGTGCAGAGAGGACATTGGTAGAGTCGTGTCAGTTTTCATATCAATTCCTCTTGTTTTAGTATCTCTTAAAGAAACATTTCCGAATATCCGACAAAACAGGGTGTATACTTCGTGTCTAAAGGCAACAGTGATGCTTCTGCTGTGTGCAAAATATAGTATATTCCACGCAGACTTAAAAATGTATCGAGGTCAATCCCCCGCTGTTTTGTAGGTACTAAAAGCAGAGTTGGATAGAAAAAAAGCCGGCATCGTGATCCATGGGTTGGCTCTGGCTTCCTCTGCAGGACTCCAGGATGATACAGGATGGACGAGAGTGTCCCTCAAACTGAGAGGATGGAGTTCAAAAGAAATATGATCATGTGTTCAGGGCCATCTCTGCGTTTTTCTTTGTTCCACTTATGTGACACAAAAAGAGAAGAAGACACTGAAGTCGAGACTATGAAGGCCTGGCTAGAAGTGTCCCTTCTTACACTTTTCTCAAATTCAGCTTTCACTCTCATTCTGTCTTTACCCAACAGAGTTAGGAGGCAATCCAGCGAGCAGCTTAAGTGAGAGGACATAAGATGGTTTGCTCAGTATTTTTCTTTCTTGCTCCTTCAGTTCTTAGTTTGACAATTATTCTTTAGGGACAGGGTCTTAGCTCTGCATCTAGTGTTCCCCTCTTTTGCCGATAGCTACGGTGAGGACTAGGCTACTGAACTGATACACACACACACACTGAAAAGAAACGGCAATAGAAACCGTGTCTCTTCACGTCTGTGGCGCTGACAAACATCGCATTCTCCTACTGGAGAGGAGATTACGACATGTAATCCGCGCACAAACACAGGAGCAGAAAGTCGGATTCATTCGATTGGGAAAAACTCCGGCTAGTAGAGATTTATCCAAATTGGTATTCAAAAGACTTTACTTAGAAATTGCTTTTATAAATCCCCATCTCAATGGGTCCCATTACCTCTATATTCTTTGACCCTCATTTTCTGCCTGTTTACCTTATAAGCGTCAACACTGATTCTTTTTCCTTTGTGGTTCTCTTCCACCGCTGGACATTTTCCCCTCTCCTGTCGAGGATAATTCATTCTTTGAATAGAAGTGGAACATTTGCTGGAAGATAATTGCGGCTCCTGTTACATTTCAGTTGTTTTTTTTGGTGTTTTATTTCTGTTGCAAACACAGCTCAAATGATTTTGTACTTTATCTGTTTTGGGGGAAGAAACAAGGCTCGTTTTTAATGATTTATTACTCTCAAAATGTCTAATTTGGAGCTTAGCAAATGTCTTTGTTTTTTAGTAGACGTTCCCTTTCCTACTGCTTCTCCTTTAGAATCTTTATGAAACTTTGATTGCATCTACAAAGCTTTTTCAGTGGAGAAGATTGATAGAAAGGTTCCTTTTTTATCCCTTCTTCCTCCCCTGTCATCTTTCCTCTCGGCATTACCAATTTCCACAAAACCTCCACTTGTAGCACCTGCTTTCATTGCCATTGCTCTCTTCCTATTTACTTCTGTCATCTCTTTAATCATTAATGTTTTGCGCTGTTTGCTCTCCTCTAACTAATTCTTCCACCCACTTTTGTCTTTATTCCCCGGGTGACAACCTACAGTGCCATTTAGTCATTTAGCCTTGAGACCACTCTAAAGAAACGGGTCAATCTGTGCAGCTGAATTATTAATCACATACAGGATCTTGTCTTGAACATCGGAAAGACGGGTCCGCTCAATAATACTGCATCTTCTACACTTCATGAACAACTGGAGCGTTTACCAGTATGCTTGGAGGAGGATTTTATTTAACCAAATTTCATTCACTTCCAGATTTCTCTGCAAAGAGCTGATCTCTATCTTGTCCAGCAGTGGGCTGAATCAACACAAAGGGAGATGGGAGACTGCGCGACCTCTCTTTGTACCAGATAAAGATAGTAGAGGTTGGAAAAAAACAAGAGCTTGAGAAGGTACCCAGGAGAAATGGCATCAATAGTAGCACAGAGCAGTATGCCCCTCAGACGTAAATCCTTTGCTATGACAAAAACAAAGCAACTGGAAACGGCTTTTGCCGTTATATCACAGGGAGATTAAACATAAATTGTGCTATATATAGACTGTAATCTCCAGGGGAGAAAACCATGTCAGTCATGCTGGCGTAGAAATGCCACGGAGTAAAAACGCGGAAGAAGAGCTACTATGAAACATGATGCAACATGTTGTAGTGTTTGATTTGTTTATTTCTTTTTGTGAAGATGTGCGCGTAAGTGATATTTCAGAGAGGTTAAGCATCCTAAACAAGTCAAAACTACAGTTATGACTGCAGATATGGAAGATTTATTTAACTCATCTATTGAGTCATTTGATTAATCAAGTAATCTGCCAATACATGTGTGAGTCTCTCCGAGATTTACTTCAGCTCAAAGTGCAAAGTAAAAAAAAACAAAACAAAGAACAACATCAACGTTCATGTCTTCTTTTAACGATCTGTTAAATACAACGTAATTAACTGTGTCTACGTGAAGTTCGGTACGCTGAATTTTTCAAATTTAGTCTACAAAGCCGTTTAATGCTTATAACTGGCATGCTCTGAGTAAAATGAACTCGGAGCAGGGAACGACACGGTGACGAAGGATCTGTCTGCCAAAACAATTACTGTCTCATCATTGTGACAAGTAATTAGAGATGATGATTAAAAACAATTGCTTTCCCTACTGTACCTCTGGCTACAACACAAGGCAGGGTGACTAATTTGGGACCACAATGTTCTGCAGAACAAATGCCAAACCCCATCTGAAAGTGGAGCTTGGACAATGTCGAGATGGCAGTTGATTGTGATGTTGTTGCTGAATTATGTAATGGTGAGATCCTGCATTTTACTCAATCTGCTCTTTCTTTTTCATCAGTCACAGCGTTCCCACCACTCCTTTTGGGCTTTACCTTCTCAGCCTCTAACATCTAGACTTGGACGGCAGCGAGAGTCCATCCAGTTACCCAAATGGGGCTAGGGATTACACGCAGGAATGAAGTATAGCAGTAAAGCAGCTTTTAGCGCTTATAATACTGGTTACTGCGATTCAATATGTTCGGTAGCTCAATCTGAAAGCGCGGTTGTTTTATGAAAATGTTATTTTTATGTGACTGTTCATCCCTGGAGGGTCATTTCCATATTTTCCTGTAATGTAAACATATTATATTTTATGTTTTTTCCATCTTGTCAGCTGAGATAACATCACAGAAGTACTGAGGAGAGTTTAGACCAAAATCTTCTTAGTCTCTTCCCTAGTACAATCTTCTTGGTGTAGCTTCAGTAAACGCAAGCATTAAATTAAAAAATTTTCTTTTTACATAACGTGGTTTAAACGTCTGACATCAGCTCCATAAGATGTTCCAGAAAGTTTAGTGAGGGGATCAGCAGCGACAGGAAGGGATCCTTGTGAGCTGTGAACGACAGCTTGAACGTAAGCCTCCACTTCGCTCCGGTTGCACCGTCGCACACGGGACCGCAGACTTCAAAGGAGGCTCCCAGTCAGACGAGGCGACGCAGGATCGAATTTGATTTCCAACAGTGCTCACATGTGGGTGTTTATTGGTTTAGTGTGTTTCATAGTTATCATGCAAGTGTCTTCAAGAAAAGAGGCTTTTCAACTCTTCATCCCACTGGAAATGGTTTAAGCTTCACTGAGAAGGAAAAAAAAAACAAAAAACGCAAAAATAATTCATGACAGAGCCGGAAGCAGCTACCAAGCACGTATTTTTTTTTTTTTTTTTAGGAGGAAATAGAAGAGGTGACAGACAGATGTAAAAACATTATATGAAACATGAAAGGGTTGAAAATGATGAGAGCGAGGAGGGATTGGGTACTGGGAAGATGGGAAGAAAGACAGATGACTACTTTTTCCATTTTAGTCCGTGGAGGCATAGATGCACTCACACTGCCTCGTATTCATTTTCAGTCGGAGGATTTTTTTTTTCCCAGGTAGGCTATGGGGTAAAAAAATTCATTTAATGCCTGAGCACATGTGAAACTTCATTTTCTCTGCCTTCTTCCTCACCTCCCATTGAGAACAGAAGAGCAAAATCAACAAAACCCACAAACATCCACCCAGCGGGTCTCGATGAACGACTTCCTCTTTTGTCTCCGTCTCCTTCCTCTGCGTTTGTGTGGGAACGTACGGGTGTGTGTGCCAGTTCGTGCCTGCTAAATATCGTCGGGATTAGTGCCGGAGGCTTAATTAAAAAGCAATTACCTTTGGTCGCTGTGGGCGACGCTTGGCGGAGGGTAACTCTTCTAATCTGGAGAAACGGTGTTGAATTCCTCAGCATGCGACACACATTCGCAGTCGGACCCCATACGCAAATTGTGCAATTGTCTGCAGAGTTACAGGGGGGTTAAGGCAATTGTTAATGCAGAGTGAAGAGGGTGAGGGTTGAAAGGGTTGAACAGGGGCATTAGGGTCAGGCAGACTGCTATCCCTCCCTGTCTCATGGTCTGTGTGTGTGTTTGTTTATAAAGTTAAGTGGCCAAATGATATACGCCCCAAACCAAATAAATTTCCTCTGCTTGGCTTGTAGGCCCTCTGTCCCTCTCCTCGTTTCCTCTTCCCCGAGACGACAAAGTAGGTTAGCAGAGTTAGCGCCAGAGCTAATTTTTTTATTTTAAAGTTCCAATTAGACGTTGCTAATCACAGTAATTAGATAATCACTGGGAGTCTGCCCTTGAAGAACCCAGCATGCGTGAGACAATGGAGAGGTGCACCGATCTGGCTTAACAATATGACCACCAGCTGGGAGAGTACATACAGGACTGTCTCAGAAAATTAGAATATTGTGATAAAGTTCTTTATTTTCTGTAATGCAATTAAAAAACATGAAATGTCATACATTCTGGATTCATTACAAATCAACTGAAATATCGCAAGCCTTTTATTGTTTTAATATCGCTGATTATGGCGTACAGCTGAAGAAAACTCAAAAATCCTATCTCAAAATATTAGAATATTTCCTCAGACCAAGTAAAAAAAAAAAATTATAACAGCAAAACAAAATCAAACATTTGAAAATGTCCATTAATGCACTCAGTACTTGGTTGGGAATCCTTTTGCACAGATTACTGCATCAATGCGGCGTGGCATGGAGGCAATCAGCCTGTGGCATTGCTGAGGTGTTATGGATGCCCAGGATGCTTCAATAGCGGCCTTTAGCTCATTTGCATTGTTGGGTCTGGTGTCTTTCAGCTTCTTCTTCACAATACCCCACAAATTCTCGATGGGGTTCAGGTCAGGGGAATTGGCAGGCCAATCAAGGACAGTAATGCCATGGTCAGTACACCAGTTACTGGTGGTTTTGGCACTGTGGGCAGGTGCCAGATCTTGGTTGTGCAGCGTTTCCTGCCACATTTCCCCCTTCCAACACACTTTTTGTGAATGTGCTTTGAAACTGCACTCTGTGAACAGCCTGCTCTTTGAGAAATTTCTTTTTGTGTCTTACCCTCCTGATGGAGGGTGTCAATGATGGTCTTCTGGACAGCAGTCAGATCAGCAGTCTTCCCCATACTTGTGATTTAGTTTACTGAACCAAGCTGAGTGTTTTTCAAGAATCAGGAAACCCTTGCAGGTGTTTCGAGTTAATTAGACGATTCAAGTGATTAGTTGAATAGCCTACTAGTATACTTTTTCACGATATTCTAATTTTCTGAGACAGTCCTGTAAGTGCTTCTGCAGTGGTCAGGATCTATCAAGAGTGGTCCAAGGAAGAACCTGTGATGGGGTTTGTTGATGCATGTAAGGGGGGGGGGGGGGGGAGGGAGTCCGGTCTATGTGGGCACAGACTTAAATTATTAAAGGAGTTATTGCTGTTGTCATAGAGAGAGGTGAGGATACACAATGCATCTCAGTCTTTTGCTTGCAGTTACAGAGCACTCGAGATGCTCCCATCGACTCCCATACACCCATGAAAGCTCCAACAATTACGTCAGCTTCAGGACTTGACCTTGGAGCAATGAAGTAGGCCTCCTCTGATAAACCATATTGTCCTTTATATTGCATCTGTAGCTGGTTGGCTGGAAGAGAAGAACGTAATCCTGCAGAAACAGTGACGCTCCGGGCAACGTTTTGCTGGTAAACCTTTGGTCCTGTGATATTATGTGGATATTACTCTGAGACGTACGACCTCAGGAAGCATTGTTAGGGTTAGCGTCGATAAATAACTAAATATGATTTTTATTACCTGCTGTGTGTGTGTATGTATGTAGATCTAAAATCTGTAGTTTATGTACATTTTTGACTTCAGTAATTAAAGTAAATACTTAAGTGAAGGGCATTACTGTGAAACTGGCTTATGGTATCATTGCTTGCATCTCCCCATGTGTCGTTTTGCATCTCATTTCAAATACAGGTCTCTACTGCAATTAGACTTTTGATCCAGCAGGGGGAATATCTCGGCTTGCCTTTCAAGTATGATGTTTGCAAAAAAACAAACAAACAACAAATATTGTTTTTCTTTTGTTTTTAACCCAGGTACTGTTATAAACTTCATCAGTCTCTCTTTTTAACACGATCAGACATGGGGGCAGAGAAAAGTGTGCTGACGGAGCTCCCCACACAATTAGCTCCTACTCTGATGTGCTGCACAAACAAGTTTGATCCGTGGAAGCCCTAATCCAAAACTTAGAGGAATTAAATGATGTGCTGCTAACATCTTGGTGTCAGATAGCAACCCCCACCATCCAGAGGAGATCATGCCTCTACTGGTCTGGGTTGCTTTAGCAGCAAAAGGGTTTCCCATCACGCCATCCGTTAATCGTAATGTTATGCCTTACTGGTGCCACTCACCGAATACCTACCTGTTCAGGTGAGAGTGCAATCTGTGTACAAAGTATTACATCCATTCACTTTGAGCTAAAGGTTTTTCAGTTATCGTTTTGAGAAATTGGCTTCAGCCGCATGTAGTCAATATTTTAATGATTTTAGCTGCTGAAGCTTTTAAAACAGAAAATGGGATTAGGGTTAATCATCGGTTTTTGAGGTGATTTTCTTCAGGTTGTGTTAGTGCAGTCTGTTTGTCCTCATGGTCAAAGATTTTCTTTTGGCATCTGACTTGGATCAAATTCTGAAATCTTCACCAATAATTACCAGTGAACATGTTTCGGAAAACTGCACACCCAAACACCTTCTTCTCTCAGCTGAGCAGTGTTACTCTAATTCCCCTCGGTCCCCCTCCCATTCTGCATCATTTTATCTATTTATAGCTCATTTTAGACCCCGCCTTGCCCAGACAGCGCTATGGCAACTGAATGACTGACGGGACAATCGATGAGCACGCTAGCTCCCTTTTTTCTCCCCTTGCTCCGTCTGACCTTCCCTCTGACATGACTGCCGTCTGCCTTGCTCCTCTTGTCGGATTACCTGTTTGCATGATACTAACTCAGTTCGGATGGCCTTATACTTCAGTGCTAAAGGTTGTAATTGTAGTATAGTTGGATAACCAGCTCACTGTGAAAATGTAGGTCATACACATAATTGCACATGTGTCGTTACTCAGTCAAAGTTAATCAATCTCCAACTGAACAGAGATGTGCAAAAACATGTTTCTTCTAGTTTTGAACTGGTGAGTAAATACTGTCAGCTTCCCAATATTTTGGTCGTTATTAACTAAATATCCCTGGTAGCTTTCAATGCAACAAAAGAATGACCGACACGTTGACTAAATCAAACAAGGTATGGAGTCTGCAATAAAAAAACAAGTTGGTGTTCTACTGCCACTAACAAAAAATATTCTTACTTTTGGTAAAGATGTTTACGACATGATAAATTAATCATTTATTCTTTAAGGCTGATTTCACTTTGAATATTTTTGAAAAATCCAAACTTGTATTTGAATACATTGATTCAGGCGGGGGGAACTCACTTTAGGAAATAATTGTGTAAAAAAAATCATCAATGCCCTTAGAAACCCTGTAAAAAAAAAAAAAAAAAAAAAAAATATATATATATATATATATATATCTGCTAAAGATAATCACTATCTTTAAATGTTGACTGATTTCGTTTTCCCTAGTGTATCAATATGAGTTGGCATGCTTTTAGTCAAAGACAAGCGGGCGTAAGGTATGTGATGATCTTCATAGATCAAGAAATGCATAAAAGAAATTAGCCATGTGCTGATATCTAGAGTCAGAGCAATGTTTAAAAAGCACAAAACAGCTTGAAATGTTACCTAAGTAGGGCTGGATGGTGATATTATTTAAATCCTTCAGATGTTGCTATATTAGTAACTCATTTAGGTTTAGTTTCTTACTTATTCCTGTGTTCTGTTCTGTTCAAATGGCTTTATTTCTGTTATATCTCATATACATTTCCCCCTTGGATCTGTTTCATTGTGTCTTAGTTCAGCTCCCTCTGTGGTAATAGTCTCCCTCCAGCAGCCTACCTGGTTACATTCTGCCTCAGCTGCTCCACATACCCCCTGATGAGCACACATGCATCCGTTGTCACACTTCCGTCAGTATTTAAGTTCACGGTATATCATATTTCTTCGACTGATCCCTTCACTACCTTACCCATTATCCCATTGCTCTGCAGAGAGCCCTTCTCTTTCTTTTCTGGCTCCTTGTGTTACTAGACCTGTTCCCCCAGTGACCCTTCCCTGTAATTTCTTCTTTTTTATTATTAAATAACTTTGTTTGCCAGTCAGTGTGCAATTGGGGCCTTCTCAACTTACACAAACAAGACAATATTTGCCAACTAATGTATTCTATCCCAATATTTACTAATAATATAGTGCACACAGTTGTAGCTGTAACTATATATTTGGTGAGCTGTTATAAGGCTCTCTAGACCTGGGTTTATCTTGCTAATAGATAGAGAGGAAGATGGTATGGAAGGTTAAAAAATACATTATTCACTCGGTATTAGTGAAGCAGCAAAGAACGACATCTTGGACTCAAGTCTCCATAACAACTATTTATTTTCAGGCTTTTTTACCCACCTTTACCAAGGGAGCCTGTAATTGAGGAGAGTGCTGTAGCTGGATTACAAAGACTACATAATTTCTCATAGATGAGCATAATATCAGACAGCTTGACACAAGCAACAGGAACATTTTTTAAAAAATCCCATTGCTGTTTTTAGCTCTTGTTTCTGTCCATCTTCATGGCTAAAAGATAGACTTGTGCCCTCAAGTTTGGTTGCACGCATCACAAAGCCTCTGGCATCGTTACTGCACAGTGTAGCATTTAATGTGTTTTACCTTTTCTAATCTGTCTTGACGGCGTGGAGAGCTTACTGTCTGAAGATGGGGGTAAACAACGTTGTGACAGGGTGACAATTTTTAGCTTGTCACAACTATCTGAACGTACATGCCTTGGGAATCTAGCTGATACTATATATTTTGTCACATCTGCTCGTCTCAGTGGATGTTTGCTTCACTAAAATATTTTCATTTTCTCTTGTTCCGTTGTAATTTTTTTTATTCGTTGCCATTTGCTCAGTATCTTTACTTTTAGCGGATTTTTCTCTGCCTTGTGCTCGTGTAAATCACTATAACTGCCTTTATTGCACACCGTTTATGTCATCCAACTAGAGCGACGAAGTTATGTACAGCAGGGGGTTGTAAGATGGTGCAAAGATGTTAGAGAACTACAATATTCTGCCGCTTATATTTTCCTCCCGTTTGGAAAGTGGTCTCTAAAAGACACGTATGTCTGCAGAGTCCAAATCTCCCTGCAGCTGAATCTTTTTGCCCCAAAGGGATAGCAGCTGTCGTTTTGATGGATCGCTGAACTTTTAACTCGGAGATACAAGGACACCTCTTCCAGGATACGTATGTTCATATTTATTTACCGTAGTCATCATGTTTTAGCGTTGGTTGCTTTGATTTTGATTAGGGTTTTGTTAAAAAACTAAAATAAATGTAAAAAATAAAATAAAAATTGCTCCAATTTGAGAGGCTACATGTTGCTGTGGATAGTGCAAAGTCACCTCCATCTCAGTCAACCTAACATTTTACTAACAAGGTGTTATTTGCACTTTTATACAAATTATATAATGTGTGATCATAAGCCCTTAGTGTAACAGGTAGTGGGACAAGAAAGCAGACAGAGACAAATGAAAGACGTCCACAGAGAGTTTGAATCTACTTTGATTATTCGGTTAGTTTTGGGGTTTTGACAGAGATGCTTTATTTCAAATGCCCAGTTTTAGAAAATAAATCAGGAAGACGGATTCCCCACACTCAAGAGTTCAGACTAAAGTGCATCGTGATTGATTTGGGTGTCTTTAAATTTAAGGTTCAAGTTCTAGTTTAAATTAGTTTGGCCAGTTCCCCGTGGCGACACAAACACATTTGTAATGCCTAAAAAAACTGTGACAAACAGAAAGTAGTGCGTAATCGTGTATTTTTTACTAAAATGTCTACATTTGTATTCAGCTCCATTCACTATGATTCTGCTAAATGCAACGTAGTTCAACCAGATGCCTGCAGAAGACATCTAAGTAGTAAAGAGAGTCGTTTGTAACTATCTCAGCATGACTACAGCTGTTCTGGGAAGGCCTCAGAGGTTTTGTTAGCAAACCCCAGGGAACAAGACCAGAGAACGGGGAACACAGCAGACAGGACAGAGATAGAGTTATGGCGAAGGTTAAACCAGTGTCCCAAGCTTTCAAGCTAGAACAATTTGTTGACAGGACCAACTATAAGTCATATACCGTTTGCCACAAGCCATGTATGGGGATTAAGGGAATATGTGAAAGGAAGTAGACTTGTCAGTCCATGATTGAGCCTTTGGGTTTAGAAGCAAAATGTTATACATGATAGGGAAACTAACCCTGCACATTGCCACGAACACGTGTGTTGACACATGGCATCGGCACCATAGTGGTGAGGTGATGCCTTTCTTTCTGCTCGGACAGCAAATGTGGTCACAGTTAATGGGGAAGATGGATGTAGATGAAAACAGAACGGTCCTGGAAGTAAGACTGGCAGTGGCTGCAAAATAAACTGAGGTGGAGCTTATTCTTCCCGGCAGGACACGGGCACAACAAGGCTCCTGCAGCCGTCACTGCAATTAGAGGTGGTTTAGAAAAGCATTGGAAGGGCTGAACATAATGCTAGCAATGCTTTTAGTTATTGATTTGTGTAAAACTGTGGAAACAAGGTATCACTTATATTCCATTTTACAATTATTTGGTCATTTATAACGGCACAGTACCAATAAAATAGATGGAAGTTTGCGTTTTTAGTGTAGCAAAACATGAAAGGAGGGCATCGCTGCTTTCACAGGGACGTGTAAATGTATTAGACCAAAGAGAACAGAGTTTGAAGAAACAAGAGTCTGCCTTGATTTTGATTGTCAAACATGTGCTTTGAGTCCTCGGCAACAAGCACTGTAATGGCTACAGTTTGGTAAACCAATCTTCTTTCGGTCGTTTTGACTCAAGTGTTTTATCATCTTAATTCTAGGACCCAAGACGGCGTGCATCTGTTTGAAATTACGATGAATTGTTTTCTGCTTATCTCCTTCTGATGATTGAGCAGACTGTTCTCTGCAGTAATTGTGAGTAGTTGTAATGCGCTCGGTGTTGAGATATCGTTTCACTCCCGAATTGTAAAGTCCAGCCGGAGCTCTCCTGGGCTTTATTGCTGCCTCGCTGCCATTTTTAGCGTATGAAATATTTGTAGGTTTGATTGGATGTCTTCCAGCCGCCAGGATCGTGTTTTCCCCCAATAGTATAAAAGATATTGGAATTATGTGCTGTGTGGCCAAATTGCCTCTGGAAGCCACATGTATAAGGGGACTGAATTGGAAGGGAATGGTCGGGGTAATGAAAGATGGCTGCAGGCGGTGTCGGTGGTATAAATCAGTTTTCTACTGGTTTTTATGTGAGTTTCACTTACTCCTTTTCTCCAGTCACCGTACGTATCAGTCAGAAAAGACTGTGCACACTTTATCTCTGTCAAACTGTTGTTGTTTTTTTTCCCTTTATTCTTTCTCCACAGCTTTCTTCTGAATGTTCTGATTCCCTTCAGTGGGCTGACTATCGGTGTTGTAAGACTTGGTTATTTTTTTTACTTTTGTTTTTACATCTGCACCGACAGGCCTGAGCCTTCAGCCGATAGAAAATCAATCTGAGGCTCTAGCTGTTCCATACAAGTGCCACTCATCGCCTAATTGCTCAGTTCACCTCAATTAAAGAAAACAAACCACATAGACATGCACAGTGTGTATAAATGCGGACACTGCAGCTGTGTTTTTATCGCTGCTTTTTCACAAAAAAGATTAGATGGAAAATTATGAAAATGATTGAAAATACATGATGTCCTTCCTTCAGTCCTTCTCTTTTTGTGTCGTCCAATTTTCTTTTCCTTTCATCCTACATACTCCCTTTGATACCCTGTGTACTTCCTTCCTTCCTTCCTTCCTTCCTTCCTTCCTTCCTTCCTCCCTTCCTCCCTTCCTCCCTTCCTTCCTTCCTCCAGTGTGCCCCCCCATTCTTACCCCCTTCTGTCCTTTCTTCCCCTCCTTGTGTTCTTCCTTTCCTCCTGCCTTTCTTCCATGGTTCCTCCACTCTTCCTTGTGTTTTACTTTCCCTTAATTTAATTTCTTGTAGCCTTTCATTTATTCCTTTTTGTCTGTCCTTCCTTTGTCTCCTTATTTCATTCCTCGTGGTTTCTGTTTTTTTTGGTTTCATAAAGTTGGTCCACTGCACAGACATTTGCCATAAAGTCATAATGGACTTATGTTTTATATTTTAAAAATGACTTGGAGAAGCGAGAACTATGGACAATTGAGTCTTTAGGTCTTCTCATATAAAAATGTGCAGGAAGCTTGAATAAATGAATTGAAGAGTGTTTGTTGGTCTAATTTTATGTTAATTGGCTACACAGAGTGGCTTCTCTGTTTCTTTACTGTCATTTTCATCTTGTTTCTGCTGGATGACTGTGTGCACCGAGTGTCTTGGTGATGCTTGACTGACAAAAAGCGACAGGTTTGTTTTTAATGACTAGAAATTTTCATTACTTTACGCTGCTTAATGGCTTTCCGCTACAGTTTTATTTCGGGATTTGCACTTTGCAGCTCATGTTGCATTTAATTAACTGTTTTTAAAGCATGCTATATTCACAATGCTGTGTTTCAGTTAAACAATATTATTTGGACTGTCATGGGAAGATTGATTTATTCAGGCAGAAATGTATCATTTACTTCATATTTCACGGATCAAAGTAGAAAGAGTGGGGGAAAAAAAACATCTACAACACGGCTGGCCCGGCTAGCCCAAGGAAAGCTGTTTTAAAAAAATATATGTATATGTATTTCAGACTTTCATAGTCCAGTAATTGTTTCATCTCTAAGAAACGCTGATTTGTATGTTTGTGCAAGAAAGTCAGTATTCAAAAAGTTAAACTTTTTAGAAGTTACTCATGTCGCTGAGTCAACTTGCTTGTGGCTTATTTTACCAACAACAAATATGAACTTGCTCCCTGTTGATTCCTCTTGGCAACACTCTTCCTATAAAACTAAGAAGTAAGGACTTGTCTCCTCACAATACACCAATGTGAAGGGAGGGACAAGTTACACACGACACCCTTTTTTCTAGCTTTGATGCCTTGTTATAGTCATACAAAAACTTGCCTTCCAACTGTTTCATCGAAGTCTCCCTGGCTTTAACCGTAAGGAATATCTTTGAAGTTGTGTAACAATTTTTTTTTTTTTTTAATTTGCCTTGAGTATCTAACATATTTTCATTAATACTGGCAGAACCGTTAAGTGACACTCATGTTGCTTTCTATTTTTTCTGGTTTCATTGTGTGTTTCTGAAATCTAAGTTTATCATTTAGTGGTTTTTCTGTATTTGAATTGAATAAGTGAATAAATTCCCTTCAGCTATTGTACTTCGCTAAATTTCTTCTTTTATTTGTGTGAAATTGATTAAATAAATGAATCGCACAACCTTTTAAGATATGTTCATGTTTGAATTTGATGAAAAGTGCCCAAGCGTAGTTTTGCTTTTTGTTTCAAGGAAATTAGTTTGATTGAATAGAAATATTCTCTATTGTCCCTCAGTGGGGAAGTTCAGGTGTACCAGCTGCAAAGTGAAAGGTAAAGGGAACGGTGCAGATTGAAAGGTAAAATATAATGACAAATAATGAGAAATGGGAGAATGCACAGTAAGGGCAAATTTACAACACAAGAAAAAATACTGTACAGTTTTAAAAAAACATAGTCATACCTAAGAAACATGCAATTGAGTAGGATTAGAAAAAATAAAAACAATAAACGAGCAGCAGTAATGAATCACACACGAAACAATCTTTGTCTATCCAGGGCTCTTGTCATTAATCAAATTTCGTTTACAATTTTAGTTTCAGTGCGTCTTCCACAAACACTCGTGTGCATTAGGAACATTTCTGCTCTTTGATTCAAACACTGTTCACTAATCATTCACAAAAATTAAAAACATGCAATTTGCCATTTGCTTATTTATTGTACAAATTTCTATTTTAATTAAGTTTTTTGTTTCAGTGGACTTGTCCAAAGAACTTGTGTGCTATTTTTTATTTTGTTTCAGTTAAAAGAAAAGATTCACACAAGTTAAAATTGTAGCGCTTCCTATTAATCGAACTTAACTTAGTGTAGATTTTTCTCAAATGCTAACATGCACCTGATCATTTTCTCCTCTTTTATTCATGTAAATTTGTTTCATAATCTCACAATTAAAAAAAAAGCTGTTATTGTGCAACTAGTCATATTTGCATGTCAATGGACTTCTCTCAGGTTCTTGCATGCATTCGCACATTTATGCTCTTTTTTCCCCGCATTAAGGTTGTTTGATAAGGAATTACACAATAAAATGGCATTAATTAAATTTGAATTTGGACTGAATTAAGGATTTCACAGTAGCTTTGGAAAACATTTGTTAAATTTCTGCCCTTTGTTTCAGGTAAATTAGTTTAACAGTTACTCAGTTTAAAAGTGTATATCTTTAATTAGGATCTTTAGGCATTTGTCAGATTCGGATTCAAACTGCATTTCTAAACAATCAAAAATAAGTAAATGATAAAAGCTGTTTAAAAATTGTCTTTTAAACAATTTTACCGCATTCTGTTCTGCAAGGTTTGCGACAAAAGGCCCATTCATACTCTACGTTTGGCCTGCACGTCCGTATTTCTGTCCGTACGTTCTATCCGTTGACTCCTTCATACCTCCGTCCGTTGAGGTGCGCAATAACCAATATGTCCTCTAGGTGGCAGTGCTGGGTGCCAATAATCGTCATTGATCAAACATGCCGACGGTCCAAGACGTGATTTTGTTGTATTTGCTCCGTAAGTAAACTTTTTGTTTGTCCCTGTGCCCCGGACACGACACATCATATATGTGTGGGTAGTTGCGGACAAGCTCCGCAAGTCGTTCCTCGAATCCCGCCATTGTTTAAAGCCCAGAATTATAACCTTCTTCGTGATTTTGTTGACATTTTGTACTACAAACTCAATAGCGCCCCCACCTTTTCCGGTAGTATTGCTCCGTATTGATCTGTTTCGTCCGTAATCGTAAGCTCCCAATTTTCGTGTCAAAATACGGACGAAATCGACGGTTAGAACGTATGAAACACTCCTCACGTATCCGTATCCGTCTTTTACGTGAGGTATGAATGGGCCTTAAAACGAATGAAGCACGTTTCTTAGTTCAATGGGTTATAACGTTGACAAAGTTTGATTTCAGCACCCGCGATGATAGTTAGGATTATGTTTTTTTCCTTATCTAAGCAGTTGTTTATATATTTCACACATCAAACATACATCTCTTGGGGTAAGATTCCCAAATCAGGAGGAATTTGAAATGCTTGACATGTGGAAAAACATATTTTGGAGATTCAAGTTTCTTTCCTCTAACCTCACACTACGGTCTGACATGTCTATTATATCCTGGAGCTTTAAGGATTCATTTTTTAGAAATGGTGTAAAACGCTGCATTTTTCGCTCATAGAAGTGATTGAATGTAAATTGTAATCAGTATTTTGTCTTGCGTGTTGTAATACCCTGTTTACAGCCAGCCTACAATAGTAATTGTACCAACTATGAGCCATTTCATATGTACATAAATTAGTTTACACCTGAATTTAATGAGGTCAGAGTCTTTGTGTTTGTATGACAGAGAAGAGGAAAAACTTGCTCAACTGCATTTGCAAATGTCCTTTTTTCTTCTTTGCCCTCATTAGCCTTTTTCACACTTTATTTTTCTCCTTTCAGTCTTTAATAGAAAGATTGATCAAAGTCCAAAATTCATCTGATGGATGAAACGCATTTTTCTAATCTGGCCCAACTTTGCACCAGTGGTGAATCTTTGCTATTTAAGGGAGGCAGTTTATTAAAAATGGAATAAAAGTGAAGACAGGGGAGCCTCGGTCTTCACGACTTCGCTGGTCGTGAAGCTTTTAGTGCATCTCTTTTTGATTCCAAATCAATACAGTTTTCTCCTGCTCAGAAGCTCTGTAGTACCGACTATTACTCTAGCCTATTGCATTTAGTACATTTGCTCCTCGCGAGACGCACTTGACTGTTTCTGTGTGAGTGAAAGATCAGGAGCTCTCGGCGCGGGGCTCCTGTTAGTGTTGGCGTCAATTGTAAAGCCTCGGAGCATCTTAATGTGTCTAAAGAGTGCTCTGTCAGGGAAAAGAAGCCGGGCAGAGAAAACGAATGTCCGGCGAGGTAAAAATGCGGCTCTAAAGTTTACTCGCAACGTGATTTAGAGATCGGGCTTTAAGTCAGGCCAATTACTGCATCACTGCTCTCCCAGTCAGGGTTAAGTGGACTATCGGAGAAAAACACTGGGCATAAATCACGTCCTGCCGTCAGGCTCAAAGTGGTGTTGATGACAGTCATGGTGTTGGGTTGAGAATAATGGAAAAAATAAGTGCAGAGCGTTGCCCCTTAAATGTAGTTACAGACGCACAATCCCCTTCCTCTCGATCAGACGGTGAAGCGAAGATGGCCGTGACATTGATAGTAACTCGGCTGTTATATTTTAATTTCCGCCCCCGCCCCGCCCCGCCTCGCCTTGCTCCGTCTGCTTTCAGCTGAGTCGGGCTTTGCCAAGGCCACGGCAGATTTCCAGCGCGAGCGTTGGGAAAGATTTGTGATGGTAAGCAACTATCACAAGGATGTCCTGGATTCTTCAAAGCAGGTTTTTATTTCATTATTTTCAGCCTCATACTGGGCTCAATTACAGAGTCTGCTTTCATCAGCAGGGATAAGTCAGCAGTTCAGGCTTCATTAGGAAAGCGAGGTGTTTTTATATTTATCTTTAAGTGCAGCCTGTCAGAATCATACGTGTGTATGTTTTTCCCAATCTGCAGGGAAATAACCCTAACGTGCAGAAAGAGTAAACTGGATTAACCTCCTGTTCTGATGCCCAACATTCACGGTAGCATTTATGTCATAAATCTCTTCACTGTGAAGTGGTTTAACACTTGTATTTGCTCAACGGTTGCAGATTGTGGTAACCTCCCACTGATGACTAATCGCTTCACATGACTCAGTTTTCCTCCACTTTCTACATTCATCATTCTCTGTCCTGTCTACCTCTCAACTCGTACTACAAAATAACTTTTAAAGCTGAGCCTATTACCGCCTCATTTACTGAGTATTTGTTGCTTTCTCCGTAAAATCTGTCAAGGCAACAAACTAAACTGAGAAATGTTCTCAGATTGGACTTTAAAAGGGTATGCCTTTCATCCCCCCCCCTTAATGCATCTGCTAAAGTACTCGGGGTTAGCGAAGGGGTTAATTGAGTGTCAGAAGGTGAGCAGCTGCTGACACCAGTCATACCCACAAGCTTTAACCAGATGCAAATTATGCCTGATTTAAAAATGCTTTCTGTCTCTTACATGACCCTGATGGCTATTACTGCCACTTACAAATGATGACTCAAACAATTTTTACTGCTTTTTTTTTTAATGTGTTCTCTATTAAACATCTTATCAGTGATGCAACGGATTTATGACCTAAAAGGTTATTTAATTTATAGAATTTTTTCCTGCATTGAAATGAGGTCTGAAGATATTCTGATGAGGCCTGGAGTTTGACATTTGCTCAGCAGTCAGGCAGTTTCATTTTATTTCAGACTAAACTGTAAAATTCATGAAATCCCAGTGCCTTGCAAAAGTAGTCATGCCTCTTGAACTTTTTCCACTTTGTCAAGTCACGACCAACACCTTATATGGATTTTGATGGGATTTTGTGCAATATACCAACACAAACTAGCATGTATTCAGAATCAGAAATTCTTGAATTATTTTTGACACAAGCTCCAGCTATACAAACAATATATATATATATATATATATATATATATATATATATATATATATATATATATATATATATATATATATTTATGAAGTAGGAGAAAAATACACCGTTTCCAAACTTTACTAATGATCTTATAATTGTGGCATACGTTTGTATTCACCCCCTTTGAGTTATACATTATAAAAACGGGGCCTCTACCAGCTTAACACATTTGGAGACGAATTCTTTGCGCATCGGTTTTTGAAAAACAGCTAAAACTCAGTCAAATTGTATGGAAAAAAAACGGGGGCATCCAATTTTAAGTCCTGCCTCAAATTCTCAGCTGGGCATAGGTTTAGACTTTGACATTGGCCATTCTAACACATGCAACACCTGCTGTTTTTATTTAAATGTTTTATTATTTGGCTCCAGTGGCCTTTATTTTGACAGTAAGCTGGCAGGAAATGGGGTTGAGAGAGAGGGGGAAGACGGGTGGGAAAGGTCCATGGACTGGGACTCGGATCGCGCGCTCTGCCTCCACATGCATTGAGGTTATCGTTCAGCTGGATGTTGATCTTCAACTTCAGTCTCAAGTCTTGCAGCCTGTAACAGATTGGTGTAGTGCTTAGCTGCATATGTCATGTCATCAGCTTCAACCAGCTGCTCCATCCCTGCTAAACAAAAGACTCCCTGCTGCATGATGCACTCACTGCCATGTTTCTCTGTGGGGATGGTGTGTGCTGGTTCACCACATGCCGCATTTTGCATCTTTGCCATAACATTCAATTTTAATATCATCTGATATACACAGGTTCTTCTGACTGATGTTTTATTTATACATTTAAAAGGGTTATTTTACAGTATTTACTATCAACTACTCCATCATGGTCAAGTGAATATAATAGTTGGTGAAAATAGCTCCTATAAAGCTTGCTCTATATGGTGTTTAATAGTGCTGAAGTTAGGTATTCTTTAGATGAAAAAGCTCTAGACTCCAGAGTTTCACGCCAGAGCTTGAGAACACTATGATTAGTAAAGAGTAAAAGCAAACTTTACCCCACTTATGAATTAACTTCATTACAGATTATTATGTCGGTTGAGTTATAGTTTTTCAGTAATTTACATAGGTCCTGAATTTCAACCTGGCATTAAATCAGTAAGAACCCTAAACGGAAAGCCAGTTGTGCATCTGTGAGTGGCAAATTGAAACCGAGCCTTTACGCCAATCTAATGCGATGAGCATGGTTCATCAGTATATTTGCATGGTTAATTACGTACAGCTTCACAAGTTCAAATAAGTCCAATCACTAATGAGGCACAGAGAGGCGCAAGCTCCTCTATAAAGTGTTGTTGCATGTTCTATTACAATGATTAGTTATACCCAACATGCTGGTTTGGGTTTTTATAGCCTGACCTCAGACTCTTCTTGTTAAAACCATGTTGTTTAAAGACAGTGGTGACTGCATTGCCATTTACGCAAGCTTTCGACTCTAATATAAAGCATCGGCACAATAAAAGAATAGCAAAAGCCTCTTGATTAGACAAGCGCTTGGCAGAAAGCATGAAATTGATGACAAGCTAACAAGTAATCCATTGCCATTCAAACAAAGAACAATCCGTTTAAACTAGGCGTGAAATTATCCCAAGCCAACAACCGAAAGTTGAGCACATACAATACTATAAAATGTCTTTCAGAACAACTGCCTGATGGTGTCTTCTGGGAAAATTACAGAGGCCCTTTTACTTTTTTGTTTATTGATTGCATGTTAGGAGGAAAGATCTTATCAAAGCCTTACCCAGAAGAATATTGTTGTTAAAGGATTATCATTTCTAAACAATTGACGAGTCGGTTTATACTTCAAAGTAGTTTTGTTGCACCTGTCAGTCCAAACTGGTGTTAAAATGTTAGAAATTTAACAGCTAAAGTATCAGACCTTATGGATTCTTTATTCAAAGTAGATATCTTTTCTCAGGGCTTAGCACATATGCATATTTATGTTGTCTTTGAGCTAAACTCTTAATGCAGTAATGTTGTGCCAAACATTTCATTTCTCCCTGTTTGATTGAGTAACAGATAATTTTGTATTCACGCTGATTTCTAGCTTCTTTAAGTGTGAGTGTATACATTTTTCCCCATAATTCAAGCTAATGTGTGTACAAGTGTTCATGAACGAATGCATATTTTTGGAATCGCTTTAGTTCCCCATAATTGGACAGGCCTTTCATCTCCCACTCCTGCTGCTTTTGAATGTTTCCTCATCCAGGCAGATCAAAGGCACCACTTTACAGATTAAGAAGAAAACAGTGTTAATGTGTGTATGTGTGGCTATAGCCATGCATGTCATCACTAAAACGGAGTCTTGGCTGATATCAGCTCCTTCTTTTCTATGTTTATCATGTTCTATCTGTTAGTCTGAATCCTCATCTCAGAAAGCAGCTGAAGCTATGACAAATCTGAAACTTACAATCACTCGTAACCGCGAAAATCCCATTTTTACCGCCTTTTTCACACTCTAGGCTTGTAAGAAAATATTTTTTATTAGACCATGGATAACCTAATGTCAGGTTGTTTCCTTAAAACTTCTGGTTTCAAACATTTTCAGTCCGTGAGGATGGGCATTTATTTTTCTGTATTTGGCCAACTACAAAAGTGTGCAGCTACAAATTGATATTAAAAGAACATTTGTAAAAACGGTCCGTATAATAACATAAGAAAGTGGAAAAAGGTTGCTAAGAATTTAAACAAGAGTAAGATAATCCTAAGAAATGAAACAATGCTTGTCTTAATAAATTGAATTGAAGTGAATTGCTTTATTGTCCCCCTTAGGATAAATTACGTTTCAGTACAACCCATCAAGAGAAAGACATACATGGGAGACAGGTTCACTGAGGCCATGCTGCCGTTTCCAAGGTGCTGCTACATTGGGATGGTTTAGGGGACAGCACTGTATTTTTTATGTTCAAGTTTCCCCCCCTCCCCCCGCTTTTTGAAGTTTAAATACTTTCTTCCACATTTTGACAGTTGCTGAGCTTTGACGCTCTGTCGTCCTGAATTAAACCACTTTTATTTTACTAAAGTAGCACCTGAAGGCTAAATTCCTGCTCCAATCCTCCTCATAACCATGTGATGAACCAGCTCAGATCGAGATCGAGGTTGTGAGCAAACTTCATTTTTTAGTGCACTGCTATATCTGTTAACATGTAACTCATAAGAAAAGATGCTTTTGCAGTTATAATTGTACCTGGCAAGTGGTGATAAAGATACGTTACTATGTTCCTTTGATGATTTTTAACGTTTCTACCAGAACTGTCATGGGTGGTGTGACATTACACTTGCTTGGTGTGCAGATTAAATAATATCTGCAGCTGAGGTTTTGCTAAATGGCTGCTTTTTTTCCCCATAGGCACCATGTAGAAATGTGCTATTAACAATACTGCCAGAAGGTGGAGGTATTTTACCAAGTAGTGTCCCAACAAGTACTTTAGACATGTACCCAGATACTTTTCCAGGCATGAATTACCAAAAGGTAAAAAAAACAACAACCAACAAACAAGTTTTTTGTTTCAGTAGTTTCCTTTTGGAAAACGGATAACAGTCCTAAACCATGATGCTTTATATCTTCAAGAGAAACTAAATATCCCACTAGTTGTTTTAACAGTGGTTATTAAAGCGACCAAGGTCTTAAAACTGGTCTCTTATTTCAAAGGCATCTGTGTGAGCTTGTAAAATGGCCATTTTCCTCTCTTAGCTTCAGCAGTTTCCTCCGTAACGCTTAAAACGGTTTATCACAAAAGCACAAATCGTGCGCATCAAGGCAGCCCTGGCATAGTCTTGAAACACTATTTGGTGTAACGTCAGCTGTTGTAACTATTTTTACACAGCCCTGATAAATTTAAAACCTAGACACATTTAACTAAAATTGTTCTGCAACCTGCTAGATCTTGAAAAAGTGAAAATCAGCCCTTTGGGGATGTGCACATCTTTTACATGTTCAATTATATATAATGCACAGATAAAACAGATGCACAGGAACTACTGTTAAATGTACACTGTTCTACATGGAAACGTAGGATTCTGTTGGTGCAGAAACCTACACAGTTTCATAGCTGCTCCTTGTGTGGGGATAATGATAAATATTTCAGCTGTATTTCAAACAGGTTTGTAACCTTCGCTTCAGTAGACAGAAATACACATTGCTATGACGTCACAGAGAGAAGCCAAAGTTTAGTCACCGCTGCGTCTTTGCTTTAAGCAACTCTCTCATTGTGAGTCATTTTTATTCAACATAAAATGACACAGAAGTGTTTTTATTACCTTGAAGCTCTTTAAATCCCATCCACTGCCTGCGCTTTATTCAGAAGCTTCAATTATGTCTTCTTTACCGCCTTCTGTGCTAAAAAATACACCAAATTCCCTCTTTTCTTCTAATGACAATAAATACATATGAGTATATTTGAGAAAGGGTGTGGAAACTCTTACAGTAAGTCGTGTTGCTTGGTAATTGAGCCTTAATACTGCTCCCTGTTTGATAATATTATGGTTTGCCTGCACTTTTGCAATAAATGCACATTAAGGTTTGATCAAAGGAGACCGGAGAGCATAAAATCTCTTGAAACAGCTGCTGACATTTCATGTTTCACTAAGTTTACACTGATTGTAGTTACTAATAAAGGGCACCTCATTAATCAGATTTTGTAAAGAGGAGTCATGTTTTTGCAGCTGACGCACACTACATGGACGAAGTGAACAGACTCGGTTTTTTAAAATGCCAGGAATTATAGATAATCTATAAAAGTTTGAGTTTGTGCATCTGAATGAATTGTTTCCTGCTTTTGGGAAGCAGGCCAAGGGTGCTGATGAAAGTGATGAGCAATAGTAACAACTGTTGGCGTACACTGACCATGCATAACATGACCACAGACAGATGATGTAAACGGCACCTATTACCATTTTCTTGGGATTGTTAGTAGGTCGGATATGCTGTCTCAAAATTAAAGGTAGAAACAGCACCAATATTGTAATAAGTAGACGATTGGATTAAAGCGTCTCCAAAACCGCAGCACTTTTGGGGTGTTACCAGCCTGCAGTGGTCAGCTGTCAATAGATCCAAGCAATGGACAGTGGTCAAACTGCAAAAGGGCTCTCTGATGCAATTAATGGTTGGATCATGGAAAAACACCTGGATACAAAATGCATTGCCATTTATTGCTGTGTAGCTGCAGACCAGCAAGGCTCTGACGTTGACCCTGCTGGGAAACCTGGAAGCCTTTTGCCTCCAATATCTCTTATTCTACTGAATAAGAGATATTCTTAAATCTTGTGTGGCTAGCATGTCACTGGTTTAACTCCTCTTGTTGGCTTTTTATCAGACTTCTAAAGTGTGATTTTGTGCACTTGTGGGAAACAAAATTTTGCCATAGTTGAATTATATTCGAGGTCCTGTAGACATAACGTTTCGTGACGAAGGTGAAAACTTTTCACCATCCATCCAAGACTGAGGCTTAGGTTTCAGTCATGGATGGATGGTCTGGTACCATTTCTGGAAGATCTGCTATACCTTTGCAACATTTAAGCTGCAGAGCCAAAGAAATTAGGCCTTGGTCCAATAGTAGTTTCTAAGGACAGGAGTGATTTGGTTTTTAGGTGAAAATGGGCCTTGGGTCTAAACTCCAAATAAGACCATCTGGCGTTCAATAGGTTTGAGGCAGCCCCAAAGTGAATAATTTTCACAGATCTCAATGTGGAACAGAAAGTTGATTTACATGTTTTTTTTTTTTTTTTGCTTTGGTCTCAGGCTTCAAAGGCACATACTTACATAACATTTTTGTCTCTCTCTGTGCTGTTGTAGCCTCTGTTGGCCTGTCCCAGTCTCTGTTCTTTAACCGCTGCTGTCATACTGAGGCTCAGACAAACATGAGCTGTGTTCCTTCCCCCCCCCCCCCCTTTATCTTCACATTTTTCTCTTACTTCTCTTGCCTCTGATGCTCAGCAGTGGAAGTAGCTGTTGTTTGTTCATTACCGTTTTCAAAAGGGCACACATATCCCACAGTCTTAAAGTGGAGCGCTCATGGCAATCACTCCAGCTCTCCCACATTTATTCACACATTCGCCGCCTAATCTTATGCATTCACCAATATTCCCCTGAGAGCACACCTTTCATCACCGTGCTGTTGCCCTCTCGTTGTTTGTGTCTCCTCAGCTAATTATAGTAATTGACTTTTCTGAGCCCTGAAGAGTCTAACATGTTGCACAACACTGCTATTGAGAGCATGCCTCTGTTTGATCAGTCAAAAAGTCTGGGGGTTAAAGAAAATGAGCCGACGGATCATGAACGTGTGTAGCTCAAAAACGATTTCCCTCTGTGAGAACCGAGCCAAAAAGCAGATGTCAGTCTTTTTAGGCCACGCTCTCGTCTTTCTGATCTTTCAGTCCTCCTCCCCTCCAGCCCCCTGCCCCGCACACACTCACCCTCTGCCTTACCATGTCATACATGCGGCTGAGAGCAGGCTGCGTTTCTGCCCTGGTTTCCTCAGTGAACGTGTATTCGTCTCTTGGCAGCAGATACAAAACAGAGTGATTTTCTTTTTTCTGTTCCAGGCTGTTTACTTGTAGTTTGTAATCACTTTAGGGGTGGATCTGCACAAACTTTAGTACAAACCTTTCCTGTTGATTGATCAAAGGGTTGAATGAGTTCTTGGGGCAACTTTGTAATTTGAGATATGATTCACGTAACATCCGCTACATATATTCTTTTTGACGTAAAAACCAAAGAAGCAAGTTCTCTGTAATAGATCCTGTCAAACATTACGTAACCCTCAGAGATCTTACATATACTTGAGCAACTTTTTAAATCTCTTTTTGCACTCTGCTCTGCTGAGTGTCAAGCAAACAAACACCAGATCTGCTGATGCTGCAAGTGTTGTAAATTTCCTACACTTTCCCATAAAGTCTCATATGCTTTATAGCAGGGGTCACTAATTAAAAATCAGCGGGGTCCGAATAACAAAAATCAACAACCAGTAAAGGTTCGGACACATTTTTAATTACAATCCGTTACTTCAAACAGTATTTAACACTGAAATAAAATGTTTATGCATCCACCTTATACATTGACTTTTTAAACAAAAAAATAACATAAAAATAGAACGTTTTTCTATTTTAAAATCCAAAGTGCTTTTTGATTTTGCTTTTTTTTTTCTAAAAAGTAGCCAGCAGCAGCAACCCTGACTGACACAGCTCATTGGCTAATTTGCATCACGTGCATCCTGGTGCCTGACGCTCCGGAGGGCTTTGCCATATTGAAGTGGCGCAAGTGAAGTTAGCACACGGGTTGAAGCAAAAATAATGTTTGACTGAAAAGATTTTCTCACCAGCCCATATATTCCCGGGACGTGGACATCATGCCACATTAGTTGGCTCACTTGCTTAGTGTGCAAAGTCAACCAAATCTGGTACTTTTAAAATATCCATTGAAAATTCCTGTATCTCTGCCACCTTTCAGCTTTAGAGCCTTTGTGTCATCCTGGACAGCCTCTCCATCACTTTCCACATCCACATCATCATCTGGGTTACTTTCATCTCTGCAGCATCAATTCACTCATCATCTACTTCACACCTGTACATTAACTCCACTGGCTCCCTGTCACATTCAATATAAACCAATTTTATGATCATACAAGGCCAAACACAGCCTTGGAAATGCAGGACACATCACCAACACTATGATGACGTCATACATTTTAATTTGACACAGATTGCACATGACAATAATCAGTCTCTGCTTTGCCCGTTATTGTTCACCAATTCAATCATTACAGTTTATAAAAAGGCATAATTTACCTTTTTTTAAGTTTAATAAAATGGTTATATTTTAGCCCAGTGACTGGAGACCTGTCCAGGATGAACCCTGTGTCCGCGCTCCACTTTAACTTCATAAAAAAACTCTCTGAGAATCGCCTTTCTCTGGCCTCACCCAGGTAGAACCCGTTCTCCAGTCCATGTTGTAGCTGCAGTTTATTTGTTTTATCTTTTTGATGTAGTTTTCTTAATCTGTAAGCATCAAAATCCTTGTCATTTTATTTAGTGTCCTGGAGCACAGCTGCTCATCAGGTGATCACTGCTGCATACCGACAGCCGATACAGCTCTGCTTTCTTTGTTTCAGAACAGCGCAGGTGTTTTTTTTTCTTTTTTTTTTTTACTTTTTTTTACAGTCAAATGCGGCACATTGTTTCACAGTCTGACCCTTCTTCTTCAAGGGTCATGCTAAATTAGCCTGAGCTAGCGCGTTACTCTTCTTTTGTTTTAAATAAAACATAACAGCGAATCACGAGGAGATCCCTGGTTGGTCGCCGCGTTTATCAGTGAGGGAATAAACGCTGATAGGTGACATGGCCACAGGTGGAAATAATTCATTGATTAACTGCAGGAATAGCGACAGAAACACTTACCGAGGGAAGTTGTTGTCAGCTGTTCTATCTGCTGAAGTTTCTGACCTGCTGGTTTGCATAAATCCATAGAAACCTTTGACCACCGCTACTTTCATTCATACCATCTGTAGCCAGTTTAAAATGCTCTCCCAAAGGTTAAAATGACGAACACCGATAAACCTCAGACTGGCAGTGTCCGCTTTGGAAAGACCCGCCTTACTCTCTTTCTGATTGGCTAATGCCCCGCCTCTGCCAGGTTTAATTGGTTGAGAGCAGCTTCAGTGTAAAACCTTGAATAAAAAGTCTAGACAGGACTTTTGCGCTCAGTTTCCAAATGACGGAAATCCGTCGCAGCGACGGAGAACTTTAACCTCAGAGTTAGACACTGTCGTCGGACAACATGCAGTAATATATAAATGTTTTAAATCAGGTTGGGTCCGGATTAGCCAGCAGGTGGGTCCGGATCCGGACCGCGGTCCGCTAATCCGTGACCTCTGCTTTATAGCAACAGGATAGTGTGCATGATGGTTTATATTTACCTGCCTGAAGGCTTCACAACTCCAAAATATATGTTTGCTGTAATCACGCCATGTCTTATGGCATGTCTCACGCCATGCATGCAGCTGCTGCAGAACTGCAGCTCCTTCAGTGAACGACTGCTGTTACAGCAACACATGCCGTAGCTCTAACAAGCTGTAAGCAATGTCTCATCACATCAGAGCCTCTAATATATTCTATCATCTCATGTGGTGAAATATCTCATACCTCTGTCACTATTCATTCTAATCCACATGTTCTGTATAATATCAGTCGTTTAAATTTTCATGTGCAAGCAGCCTATATTATCTCTTTGAACAACTTAAGACAAGCTGAAGTGTTGGCTCTATGTCTATTGAAGACAAATGTGATGGAAACATTCTGGTACGAGTTTGTCTGGCGTATCAGCTGGTCCACCTTCCCTGTTTACTGCTTATAGTATTTTTTTTGTGGGGGTAGCCTATAGCGTTTTATCAATACAACTTTTAATAAAATAGAGCATAAAAGTGGGATTGTTAACGATTCAAGGTAAAATGAGTATATATGAACCAGATAGGACAGTCTGAGTGCTCGTTTCTGCCCTGTTTGATATTGTTTATTGATATTGTTAATTGCCAGACAGTACGCCAAAGGCTCTTCTCATACATTACGGCAATTTCAATGTAAATAACAGTTTCCTTAACTATAAACTATAATGAAAAAGCAGTGATGGAAGGAGTGTGAGGTCTCTCTTTGCACCCTAATGTCAGCCGCGTAGACAATGGCTTCAAAGAAAGACTTCAGAGAAGTAGGACCTCTGGGAAGTTGTGCACACCTATTATAAAAGTATGAGCTAATTTAAAATCAGTTTCATAAGTCTTTAAATGGCTGTAAATCTCTAACAGTCGTAACCTACTAAAGATAATATAATAATATTGCAGAATACATTCATCTGTATTATTAGCGGTGTGTTATTTAGATGAATATAGTCATATAAAGGGATTTGTACCCACATACTGCCTCTGTTGTGCTTAACGGCACCACTGTTTGTCCCAGACTGACCCAGCCGCCAGAGGAACGAGGCACTTCAGGTTTTATCATATTGTCTCCTGTCCCATTGCTAAATGATAAACTGTGTGCTGAATGCGTGCCTGGGTGGTACGTCATTGAAAAGAATGATGGAATAGTTGATAACACGAGATCATAGAGCAGCAGTGATAAATGACTTTCAATTTGCTGGTACTCTTGTGAAACAATGTCAAATAAAATGCCACACTTAGAGGGAAGCCAAGTAACTGCTTTAATAAAAACCTATATTGAGGAGCAGACGGGATCTCGCAAGTAATTATGTTTAACGGGATAAGTTTGTGAGTTAGGCAAGTTCATAGTCTTTAAGGCTGATTCCATGCAACATTAACAAAAAATTGATTTAAGGCCATTTTTCAAACTCAGTCTGTCCTTATCCTATCCAGTTGATTATCTATTATAAATACAATGGCATAAATAAGTAATTTGTCTTCTTACAGATTTCTTCTTTTTTTTTTTTTTGCTGTTGTCACACTTCATCAACACGCAATTTTAATATGAACACCGCCAGAGTAAATAACAAAATGCATTGTGAATTTATAATTTCATTTTATAAGAGATGGAAATTTTGATTATCTTCTCTCCACAACAGCGGTGAGCCATCCCAGGAGTGGTTGGTGTACCAAAATGACCCAAAGGGCACATCGATGGCAGACAGGAGGTCACAAAGAAACAAAAAAAAAACAACCTCCTACGCCTCAGTAAATCTCAGCATTAATGATTTAAAAGTAACCGGCCAAAAATGCCATGTATGAGAGAGTTTCAACCACTCCTGGCCAATAAGGAAGAAAAGGCCCCGCGGCTGCTTTGCTACTTCAGGACCTGAATGACTTCCCGGAGAAAACCTGGCCATCAGTTTGCAAGATTAACCTCAATCTATCTGGGGTTATGCAGCAGAACCAGGATGCAAAAGCACAACTTGCAAATCAACCTCTGAAGGGTTTGAAAAAAAGGGGAAAGTTTTAAAAGGTCACGTTAAAAATCCTTCCCCCAAACGTCAAACGGCTGAATTAAAATGATTCTGCAGAGTTGAGTGGGCCATTATTCCTCCACAGTGATGTAGACGACCCTGGTTAGTGGGCGGGCACACCTGATGGCTGTTCTTCGTCAAGTTTGTGGGTACAAACAAGGATTTTGACTTTGGATTCAAAGACTCGCATCCTCTAAAAAGCAGGCAGACGAGTATAAAGCAGAACGGCAAACTACAATCTATACCAGAAAAAAAACTTTGGTCAGGGAAACACTAAGTAAAGAGAGAAAATATCTGTAAAGAGGAAATACTTTTTCAAAGCACTATAGATTTGTTGACTCAAAATCTGTGGTTGAGAACATTATGATTATGCTGCATGTGAGTCGGTCAGGAGTGGGAAAGCATTATTTTGTCAACTAACCACAACATGTCTCAGTAATTGGGCTGCTTGTATAAAACTTTGAGAGTTCTTGCCTCTACCTCGGTTTTGAACAGGGTATATGGAAAAAATGCCTTCACTGCTTTCTGACAGAAAGGACTCCTGAATATCTATAATAACAGCAAACCCCCGAGGCAGTCAATGTTGGTGGTTTACATCTCTGAGACTCCAGCAGAGGAATACATGCTAAAAAAAGACAGCAAAATAATGCTTCCTGTGGAGGGGGAGCAGTTTAGGCAAGTTTGGAGATTGTACTACTTTAAGTTTAGGTGTATATTTTTTCCTAAG
Organism: Fundulus diaphanus; assembly: GCA_037039145.1. Lineage (NCBI taxonomy): Eukaryota > Metazoa > Chordata > Actinopteri > Cyprinodontiformes > Fundulidae > Fundulus > Fundulus diaphanus. Next base: position 30,627,312 of record CM073142.1, on the reverse strand, counting down.
TTGGATGTGATCCCCTGGGGAGAACCCTGACAATGTTCTGTCTATGTTAAAGTCAGCAGGGAATAATGAAGATTGGAGCTACTGAAAAAGACACCACTGACGAAGCCCGTTCAGTTCAATGCGGCGTTTTTATGATGATGAGTTGGTAATATTGCTGTTTCTCTTGCTGACTTAAAGCGAGAGGAAACAATGCAAACCGTGGGACTTACTTGCTCCTTCTTATTCCTTTGTTTTCATTTTTATACCCCCGTGGCGTGAAATGGCTATTCTGCGTATCACTATTTTAAAAAACGTAAAAAAGAAATGAGCTAGATGTATATGCTATGATCAACCATCGACGGAGGTAAGCATGAGCCGTGCTGCACGCTGATGACTTTCATGAAAACTGGTTATGGAACCTCAGCGGGAGCGAGAATATAAAACTCCAGACATGTACTGAAATTTATCCTCCCGCTGCGGTGGCACGGAGTCAAATCTAATCTAAGTCTGCGCGCTGCAGATTACACACCATTAAATGAGCAGGTTCAGGTGAGCCGCAGCAAGTGGGTTCTAACTGATGGCATAAAATAGCCGCCTGGGCTGAAAATTCAAGATGTTGCAAGAGGATCTAGAGCGGGAGGGAGCGTGTCTGTGGGAGGAGGGCAGCTGAGGTAAAGGAGGCAAACGAATCAAGACAGAGGAGCCAGGTAATGTCATGTTTGACTGATTGGTAAAGTCATTTTGCAAAGCAAGACAGAAAAAAAACAGGAAGTCTACAGACGGGCTCGGCTACAGTAAACATCCCAGGAAGTAATAGGCCGACCATCAGCCAGTTGTTGTTCTGGTAATAGGAGGTGAGGGGAAAGGACGGCTTGTGGTGGTTGGATTTCTCACTCAGTTTCCCCGGGCAATAAACCAACTGGGAGGCGGAGGAGCAAGCGCTAGAATAATATATTGCTAACAGGAGCAGAGGCGGAAGATGAATATGAGTAAGAAAAGGGATGAATGGTCTTTATGATTTCTAAGCATGCAGAATCTGAGGTGTTGAATGAACACACAAGCTGTATAAGTAGAAAACTGCATTGCGATAAAAAGAACCCATCAAACACTTAGTTGCCCACTTTGTCAGTGTCATTGCTTCCTCTTCGGCGCCTCCTGCTATTATTACAGGTGTTCCAACTGTGTGTGCAACAAGCACGCCGTGATTATTTTCTCTTTTCGCTTTGCACGTCGGCGTTGAAGTGTTTTGCAAAGAAAAATTTATGGTTCTTTAGGGCTAAATATACAGTACAAATCTAAAAGGTTATCAGAGCAAAGAATTGGAAGAGAACGGTAGGTTTAATGCTGAGCCACAAACCTTTAAAACCCCATCAGAGTGGCTATTCGTCTTGTTTAGGGAACCTGTTCATAGCTTTGGAAAAAACCTGTGGATGCATTCCCAAAATAGCATTGTTTTTATTTTCCTATTCTGACACTTAAATAGCATAAATGCTGCATGAAGTAGTTCTAACAAGATTGTGTTTCAGTAGAAATGAACTGGTCACAGATTTGGTTTTAATAAAGATCTAATAATACAGATTTTAACATCCGACACAAAGGGTTATATTTGGGATTAGCACAGATTACTGCAAATTGTAAACTGACATCAGTCAGTTTTACGTTCCTTAGAGAATGTACACAATTAAGATCAAAATTACTCATACTTCTGGCAGATTTAGATGGAAAATAATTTTACGTTAAATTAAAAGAAATTGAGAGGGGTTACTCAGCAGTGTCAAAACAAATCTTAATTTTGAACTAAATCTGCTTTTGTTTAGACATTAAATATAATTGCATGCTGACAATTGTTTCTATCCTGCTCAATCATCAATGGAAAGCTTTGCATTACAGTCTTCAAACCCTCCTTATAATAGCTGAGGAACATATCTGCATTAAACCACTGCTATTTTAAGTCTTTGAGGTTATAAAACCTTCTTGCCATCAGCCTCCAGAGAATCTCTCAGATTCAAATCAGGACTCTGGCTGTTCCAAAATTGTAATATTACTTAAGTCAGAAGAAGTTTTAGGTTTAAATATTGATTTGAACCTAAAACTGCCAGTGAAATGTGTATATTTTGGCTTAACTTTCGACCATTAGGCTAACTTTGATGTTTTCAAATGGATGCCCAACATTTCCAGATAAAGACCATTTCATAACAGGCAAGTTAAAAGCTCAAAATGATCAAACAAAACAACTTTTTTCTATCATTCCTTGACATTCCCCAGCATCAGGTTGTTTCGGCCTTTTACCAATTTAATAAAAGTTGGTTAGAAATTAATTTCCCGTGGTACATGATTCTCTTAATAAATCAAATAAAAGCCAAGCTCTCTGACATGGCAGCCTGGATGAGCAGCCGACATGCTTGCTTCCTTTAAAAATAGCTTCTTTCTCTGTTTGCCGGTCCTTTCTTTTATAACAGCTTCCACCTTGAAGAGTGTTGTTGTTGTTGTTAGCATGACCCGGTAATTAGTTCTCCACCTGAATACAAGGGGACTTCTCCCCCTGGTTCAGTCTCTGCATCAAGTGGAGGGGTTTGAATATCTTTGTGTGTTTGCAAGTGATGGTAGGGTAGAGGGGTCGTTAGGTGGATGGATTGGGATCGTGTTCGCAGGAATTTGGGCGCAGCTCCAGTCTGTTATGGAGAATCAGACCTCAGCCAAAAAGCAAAGCTCTCAGTTTATTGGTCTGTCTGTGTTCTGAACCTTGCCTGTGTTCAGGAGATATGGGTCATGAATGAAAGAAATCCTGGTTACATGTGGCTGAAATGAGTTTTCTCCATGGGCTGAATGGCTTCAGGCTTAGAGAGAGAATGAGGAGCTTCTATTAGGGTTTACTCGCATCAAATGAAGTAATAATGCTTGGTTCGGGGATCTGATCAGGATACCTGGACACCGACCTTTTGGAGTTTTTCTTGACACCTGACAGTCTGAAGCTCTTCAGTTGTTTTGTTCTCTCGGACAGCCAGAGCTGTTCTGTGGGAGAATTTGGGTGTGTTTTGTGTGTTTTGGGTCTTATCTTTGCTCTGAACTGAAGCGCCGTTGTCCCACCCAGCGGCCTGTCCACTGGGGACCGGAAAGGGACTGGCTGTGGAGTGGGCCCTGTAAACTGGGATTTTTTTTTTTTTGATAAACGGAAATGTGTGTCCCCTATTAGGAAATTTGTGCTGCTTTTTCCTCCTATTTGGTTTTACTGTCTGATCGGATTGAAAAACGTTCTCATTAGATGAAACCTGACACGGGAAGGAGCAGAATATGGGCTGCGGGCATCGATTCAAACAGAATTCAATCAACAAGAAGCCTATTATGTATAGATTTGTAACTGTAATGAAGCTCTAATTCCCAGACATCATCTCGAGATCGCTGTTGGAGCATCTGCTAGATCAATGGGAAAGTTATTTAGGGGCGCACTGTCAAGATTATTTCGTCTGAGCGCTCTCAGAGCGGGACTGTGAGCAGCGGGGCCACCGCAGTTCAGAAAGTCTTTCCCTCCGCTGAACGATGTGAACCCTGAATAAATTGTTTCAGTCAGAGAGCTGAAGTAAATGTCACAGCAGAGCTTAACAGCATGTCTCACACTTCTGTAAAAGCTAACTGTAAACAAAATGTGAAGAGACAGCCAGTTTATAAGAGTTCACCGTGTCAGAGGATTTGAAGGTCAACCATTTGTTCCTCCTATTGCAGCTTTTGGCTTTCTGTAGCTTTAGTCTTAAGGGAAAACAATCACGTTGGACCTATATGGGAAAGGAAGGGCAGCTTTAATTATTATAAAGCGATTCCAGCATGTAGTCATCTTTTTTTGTTTTGAAATTTTATCAACTAGTTGAATTGATCTAAGGGTAGTATTGTAAGGCAAGGCAAGGCAAGGCAAATTTATTTATATAGCACAATTCAGTACATGGACAATGCAAAGTGCTTTACATGATTAAAATATAGCAAATTAAAACAGAATAAAAGCAAGTAAGAATAAAATGTAGATAGAAATTAGAGCAAAAAAGTGGTGATTCAGTTAACTAGAACAGTTGAAGGCAATCCTAAACAAATGTGTTTTTAATCTTGATTTAAAAGAACTCAGGTTTTCCGCACTTTTACAGTTTTCTGGAAGTTTGTTCCAGATAAGTGGAGCATAGGAACTAAATGCTGCTTCTCCTTGTTTAGTTCTAGTTCTAGGCATGCAGAGCAGGCTGGAGCCAGAAGACCTTAGTGGTCTGGATGGTTGATACACCGATAACAAGTCTGTGATGTATTTAGGTGCTAAGCCATTTAGGGATTTATAGACTAACAGAAGTATTTTAAAGTCTATTCTCTGAGATACAGGGAGCCAGTGTAAGGACTTTAGAACTGGGGTGATGTGCTCTACTTTCTTAGTCTTAGTGAGGACACGGGCAGCAGCGTTCTGGATCAGCTGCAGCTGTCTGATCCACTTTTTAGGCAGACCTGTGAAAACACCGTTGCAGTAATCAATTCTACTAAAAATAAACGCATGGATTAGTTTTTCCAGATCCTGCTGAGACATCAGTCCTTTAATCCTAGAAATGTTCTTCAGGTGATAGAAAGCCGACCTTGTAACTGTCTTTAGGTGCTATTGTAAGCTTTCGTATTTTCCAATGCTTATGAAAGGAAATCGGAGGCTCTAGAGATGCATTTTTTTTTTCTGGAGGTATGTATGGATACACTTTCCCCTTAATACAGGTTATTCATTTGTTTATTTTCTATTCAAACCTGTGTCTCGCTGGGCCATCTCATTAACTAGAGCTGCACTTTAAATGTCAATGCTTGCTATTTCTTTAACAAACTCAATGTGAACATCATCAAAGTCAACTTATTGTTACTGATTATGTCTTGGAATCGTCATATTTAAATACCTTCATTGGGTTTAATGGCTAATGAGTCATCGTCTACATGTCGTAATTCATACAGTGGACTTGTATGTGATTAGTACTGTATTACATTAAAGTAATAGGTTTAGTCACCTAACCTTTTGAGATCTTGTTCCTCATGACAAACTCAGCAGGTGTCGGATAAATTAGCTCCCCCGACAACAGCTTCATTAACGATCACGTCAGTTTTAGTAAGATCAACTTCAAGTAAGCACCGAGCCCCACCACAGCTATCTGTTACTGAAACTCAAAGATTAAGAGCAAATTTTAGAAAAATTGGGAAAACTATGCGGCTGGGAGATGAAATTAATAAAATGTAAAACCAAGAGGCCAAGAGCGTTTGAGCATTAGTGATGAGCGCAGCGATGATGCATCTCTGCAGGACCTCCGCTTTACAATTCAGTCAGTTCAGCAAATGGATAACTTTAAAATTCAATTACAGTGTTTTTTCTCTCTAAAAGCTTGGCTGTCAAATGTTTAAATCATTTTCTGATTCTATTGGTATTAAAAATGTAAAAACTTTTCTGAAGTACATGTTTCTTGTTTTGATTCTTACACAGCCAGCCGTTTGTACCACTGATTAAAAACAATCAGAGCATAAGCATACTTAGACATAGACCAATTACCAGTGTCACTAATCAAAGATTGCCAAACATTTATATTATAGTTTTTATGATTTAAAGGTTTTATGTGATTCTAGAGAAGGTGACCAAAGGTTTCTTTTTCTGGAGCTCAGAGGAAAGCAATGCCCTCCATCCTCTCACCTGGTGTTGCACTTTGCCATTCAGTTGTATAAATCATGAATGCAATACTTTTCCTTTCATACAAAAGGTAAACTAGGATGTTTGGACAGTTTTCAGCAGTACAAATACAAAGAAAGATACAGTTTAACTTTTGCTGTTTAAAAAGTACAGTCGACAAGCTGATAGAATAATGCTGAAGCAGACATCCCATCTAATTAACCCGTTAAGACCGTCTTCTTAGTTGCGTTACCCTAAAACAATAATTTAATATTCTCTGCAATGAGTGCTTGAAAACTACTATTGAATTTAGCAAATGTTTAATACTTTTAGGTAGGTCTATACAACAACAAAACTCCACAACAAAACATATCAATGAATACATGTTACAGACAATATAATATTTTTGAAATTGCAAAATATTTTAACCACTATAAGGTATATTTCTTCATAATAAAAGTAATTGTCATATAATCTTTATATTTTTTATGTTAAAGAATCTGACATTTCTACACAAGTTTGTATACTGTGATTCGCCAAAGCAATTTAATATATCTTAAAATTGTATTTTTTCTCGTACTGATGTCATTTTTGATATGTCTAATTTAAATTTGTACTTGTATGAAGATTATTTTGAGTTGGAGGAATTATATTATGGTCGTCTTTAGGTGCGCTTCTTGATGAAATGGTAAAGCAGCTAATATTTTAAATTGTGTTACTTTGAAAAGTGCGGAACAAAGAGAAGCCTCAGTATTCTGCACAATGAATGTGTTTACTTAAAAAAAATTTCTTTCCGCAATGTGTGTATGTATAAAAAAATTAAGATGGATCTTTTGAAAACAACCAATTGTTTTGGCTGACAATGGCTTTCTTTTTGTATCTAATATCTTAAAAACATCATTAAAACTGTAATAAGAAGTATCCCAAAGTATTAGTTTATGGGTATTAAAGGCAGTGAAAGTCCTTACAACTGGCCAAATTTATGAGTATGAATGAATCGCACTTACAGAAATATAGCCAACCAAAATGTGCATTTAAGCACTTCCTTGTGGCTGCGATATTGGCCATATTGATATTGTGATGAAAACATATTGTACGAGTCTATTCATTGCACTGCGTTTTTACCCTGAACTGTTGGCTTGTTCGTCAGATATTGATGAAAATTCAGGAATTATTCATGCACAGGGCTGCATCGTATGTCAGTGCTCAAACATAGTGTAGCGTGCTTTGTTCATTGCTAACAAGATAAGAAGTGCTTGTCGGTAAGATTACATTGACATGTTGCAATTCCTGACCTGAAGAACAAGCCCACGCCACCTTAAAGCCATTTTGTTTATCTTGTACACTCTGCCTCCATCTTAAGGTCATCTTCCAAGAGACACTAAAAAGCTTCCCCAAAATCAATAGTTGTTTACAGAACAACCGCACGCGGAGACTTGTGATCAATTTCCACTTTGCTCTTTAGGAGTATGCAAAGGATCCTGGTTTTCCTTGCCTTTGCAAATATATGGATTGTCTTTTGTTATGGAATGTCTGGAATCAATTATCAGGGATCTGCGTGACGTTTGGATGTTTGATTCCTGTTTTCTGAAACAGGAGCGCTATCATACCGGTGAAGATCAGCTGTAAATTGAACCAGGGTTAACCTTTGGTGTTGTGCTTTACTTTTTTTTTTCCTTACATCACTGTCTGATTAAGCTTGTTTTCTTTGATTTTGTTGACATTTATCGTCGATTCATCTAACCTCCACTCTTAGCCACAGGCTCAGAAAGTGAGACTTTTATCAGCCACACACTTTTCACAGTACGTCTGCTCGGCATCATGAAGACGAGGAACAATTTGTTTTTGCTCTTTATACCTCATCCCTTTTAGCTGAATGATGCATGGACGGTTTCTCAGAAAATAAAGTGAGCTGTGCCATTTTGGCCAATCTCTTGTGTTTACTGTGTTTTTCTACTTCCTTTTATGTATTTGCCATCCTTTCTGGTAATCAAATGTCCGCTAACATTGTGGTGGAAAAAAAAAATCGAAGTGTGTTCATGATGTGAAGTTCATTCTAGGTTCTTGTACATAAAGAAATAAAAGACTGAAAATGGCCTGAATCACCCAGACAATTTTACCCCAGAATGTTCACTGAAAACCAAGGGTAACAATTACCATTGATCCCCTCAAGGCCTGACCTCAACCCAGTAGAAACATCAGTTGTGCACAGAGATATTAAGTTATAGTTCTTGCTTTGCAGTTGAGTTAAATCTGATGAGAAGTTTTTTTTGTTTGTTTTGTTTGCTATTCTCAGGTGTCTTGGTCCTTGACAATTTGAATATTTTCAAAGTAAATCAGGCGGGTTAAACTCTGTGGCCAGGGTTGCCATCCAACTGTATCCGGCCTATGGGATATTTCTAATATTAATGGCCGCCCACTAAGTTATATATCACTCAAATCAATCACACTACTTGCTCCATAATGCACTGCTGCTGACACTCAAGACGGCGGGTGCACAAGCTTTGCCAGGGAGAGCCAAATGCAATAGGAAAACCTATGGCTTTCCGAGTCAGTTTTGGTGTGTTCTGTGGTGCACATCACTGATAAACAGAACATGCTGCATGATGAGTTTACATAACACTTTGCTGATGTTGCAGTGCAAATGATAATCTGGAATAGTTATGTATTTACTGTATGGCAAGAGTGTATTCACAGTTTTAAATGAAGAAAATCACAGAAATGGAACTTGATTTGCATTTGAGGCACGAGGAAAAGATTGGGGCCAGTTGGTTAGTGGCTGCTCTCAGGCATGAGACATTATCAGGTGCTGGAGCTTTCTTGGTTTTTGACACTAACAAGGCCTATTAACCTGTTTCTCAGAGATCCAGAAACGGCTGTAGGATGTTTGAGTGTCAGTAAAAGTAGTCAGGTCAGTTTCAAACACATTCGTGCCCGTAACATCTGCTTAGACTCACCAGTCCCCTTTGAAACTGTCCTAACCACAGGGACCGTGATCAGAAAGCAGCCCCGGTGATAGCATGGTATGCATCTTTTAAAGCTGTGTAACAATGATCCACTGTGTTGTGATCCCTGCTGGGGTATTTGATGTGCTGTATCTGTTTTGGAAGTTCATTGGAGAAGTTTACACTGTTAATATCCTTAGGAACAATAATGGGGGAGTCTGTATTTTCTCTCTCTCTCCATGCCTGTTATCAGTTATGGGAGCTATGTTTCAACCTCTGACATGCTAGCTTGTGCTGGGATGTAAACACCAGCCAGAACAAAGGGACAGAACTCTCTCTGTGAATAAAATTGTCAACAGCTTATAAAAAAATGACTCCAGGATGCATTTCTTCTATAACACTTTGACATCAGTAAACCAACCTTAGTTTCTATAAAAGCAGATTACGCCTTCTTTCTTTTTCTTTGCGATCTCCGGTCTCTGCTAAACAGCTGGAAGCCCTGCATCAGCAGAATGTTGTCCGCAATTTGCCAAATTTCAAACAGAGGGTGGAACATCTTCACAAGTCAGAGTTTTAGAGTTGAGAAGCAGCTCTTTGTCCATTTTGTTAGCCAGGGAGCCAGGTGGATAGAAGGCAAGGGTGTCTGGAGACCCCGATGCTGAAGCTTCACATGTGTGTCAGCAGTTTATCCCATCTGCGTCACTGGTAAAGCCCATAGCGTGCCACTGTGGCACCAACCAAAATCTCTGAGGTTGGGGTTGATGAAAAGTGGAAAAACAAATGCTTAGTCAGGACAGATGTTTAGGTGCTCCTCTCTATTGAGAGTGATCCCCGGATGGTGGCAGAGAGCAGAATAAACACAATAACACGCAAAAGATTAGAGAGCAAAGCACCAAGGCAGCCATCCATACCACCATTTTCTAATGGATCTAACGTTACCTTTCTGTGTCATAAATTCCCTGTCAGGCTCTCCTACTGTCTCAAAACTATCAATAAATGTAAGTGTTCATTTTAACACCCGGGAGCACCATTGATCACACATTTTTTTGTTTAATTATTGTCTCTACTCCTGTTCTCTGCTCACCTGCATTTCACCACCACTCTCTGTCCCGTGTGAGCGCAGGAGGGAGGAAACCAAGAGACAGTTTTCCGTTCTTCCTGCGACAAATTACCGTAATAACCAGATGTTGAGCGTAAAGTGCAACACTCCAGCTTTCAGAAAGTGCTGGAATTTTTCAGATAATACAAACTGTCGCATAATTCCGGTAATTCAAAGTGCACTTGTCCAAATGTGTTGCTGATAACACATTGACCGTTAAATGGTTTTTAAGTGGAACATATTTGGAAAGACCCAACCCCTTGTTTTAGTACATTATTAAACAGAGACAAAAATCAGAAATTAACTTTCAAAGTCACTGCATTCACCTTTTACTTTCTTTAAGATCTTATTTACTTGTCTTACCCCCCCCCCCCCCCCCCCCCCCCCAATTCAGATTTTCTAATTATGCTTTTCCCACTTTTTTAATCTCCTTGTAAAACATCACTTCTCACTTTCTCTGTTACTGGTCATTAAGTCAACTTTATTTCTTCTCATGCTTCCTTCTTTTTCTCTGGGAGTTGATAGTGGTCTAATCCTCTTAGTTTAGTGAAATGGCCCAAAATGAACCCTCAGATACCCCACCCTGGGCTGCATACATTAGGTTTGCACACTTTTTTTTTTTTTTTTACCTTTGAGAAAGGATTGTCAGACATGTCTCATCAGTGTTTTTGTTCATTAGCAAATTCCTCTTAGTTATGCTTGTCAAATGTGAACAGCTGATTTAAATGTCCTGCAGAAAAAAAAATCTGATACTGAATTTGTCGGCACACATCAAAAAAAGGCTATTAAGAGCCTCGAGTGTGTAAATATTTTTAATTAGCTAAGCACACTTCAAAGCGTTGATCTTATGAATATGCAAGGTTATATTGTGGTGTTTTTGTTCCATCAGTTGACAGCCATCTGTCGAATGTCTTTGATGCACACCAAATGTTTCCTGCTGTTCAAAATGCCAGCACAGGCTCACACTCAAGTTCAAGTCTGCACACAGGTCTACACTGTTCAATCAATTTTAATGTATGATACCCTCTAGCATAGCCTCCTTCGGCCATAGGTTGTTTAAAATTTGTTCTATCATTAAATTTTTGCTCTGTAGCAGGAATTTGTGGGTTTAGCTTTTGGTGTTGAAAATGCTAGACAGAAACTTGTACAAGGTTGAAATAGCTGCTAATAAAAGCCATTGTTCATTTATTATAATGCACATAATTTCAGAATGGTTTTGTGTTTGAAAAGCAGAGAGTTTAGCTTTTTCTTGGATTATTGGCAGCTTGATTGGCCCTGACTGGTCGGTCAAGAAATAAAGCATTCAGTCTTTTTCCAATCAGTAAACACACCAAACATTTTACCAGGTTGTACTGGCACGCTTCAGTGTGGAAGATGGTACTGAGTTAAAGGGAATTAAAGTTAGATTTTTGCAATATCAATAAGGTGTTTTTAAAAGTAAATCATATGTAGCACAGACATGTAAGAACCTTTTTAAAAGGAAACTGCAGTTTCTACAACATGTTGAGACGTGTTTGTTGTTTGTTCTGGCTGTGAAAAGGCAAGAGAGAGCAAGACTTTCAGCATAAAACGTAAAGTTTCAACAGAGTACAGCAACGATGCTCTGTTATATCCATTTAATGTATTTCAATCTTAAGAATATTATTAGGACTGTGTTTTAGAACTATTACTCTCACACACAGTTAGGGGGATCTTGCCTCTGCTCCAAAAATGATTGATATGGAAGAAAGTTCAGAAATAATATTTTGGATGGTGTGGTTGTAGTTTATTGGTACAGGAAGGTCAAAGCTTTACATAAAGCAGATATTGCATAATGGGATTCTTGAAGCTCTGATTATTAAATTTTTTGTAAAGTAGCTGTGTTCCAACACCCAAGTGCAAATGCCCTATATTTTTCATTTATCTCTTATTCTGCCTCACAAGTTATTACCTCTCAGGTCAAAAGGTAAAATATTACTAATTTTATATTCCTCAGCCTTTCTTTTAACTCCTTTACTTTTGCCTCTTCTGACTATTATATTTCCTTGGAGTCTTCTGCTTCACTTTTCGGCCACTTTTACTTTTTCTTCACACTGAATGGTTTCTGGTTATTTTACCTTGACTTGCTCTTTTCTCTGAAATTCTCCCACTTTTGCCATGCTCTCTGCCTGTGTAGGCCTCAGGAAGTGGGTGTGTGTCGTGTGTTGAATTGGTTTAGGGGAGAGAGAGAGGTAGAGAGAGGAGGGGAAAGGGAGGATACTGATTAAAATAATAAACAGCTGTGTGATAGACTGAGGCTAGTGACCAGCGAGATCAAGAGGAACAGAGACGGGGAGAGGATTTGGGATGCCGACTTGGAAGTTTGCGTGACCCTGAATTTTATCATTTTTTTAAGGAAGTTTTTTTTCATCCCCGGGGAATGAAAGTACAACGGAACTGCTTCTTTTTAAACTTTTTCACTGTCATCGAGATAATCAGCAGATCTCAGACTTCAGAGGGCAGAAAGACGGAGTCCTTGTACTGGATTGTGACGCCGAGGCTGGAGGCAGCTCCCTGTGAACATGTGTCTCTAACAAAAAGAAGAGGGCATTGTTTGACTAAGTGGCCCAGTCATGGCAGTGATTAGGAGGGTGTGATGGAGCGAGACCGTATTGGCGAGACCGTATTGGAGCTGGAAACCTGACAGGCAGCTAGTGAGTGAGACGCTGAGGTAGTGGTTTGAGCCTTTATTACCTACACAGAGGGGAAGGAAGTAGCAAACCATGTGCTTCGTTGTACCAACGACTCTCTTCTTGAAGTGCTAGGGGTTGCATAGCTGGCAGGAACCAAGTGCTTTTTATCTCAGTGATTGAGAACAACCGCCCCAACCCTGCCCTGGATTGGACTGCTGGACATGGTGTAAACAGCTTCCTTCATGCCCAGAAGGGAAGTGAAGGCAGGGTAGCATAACAGGGGTAGACGGAGAAACGCCAGTCCCGAAACTCTCGCAGGCTAACAGCCGCCGACTCGTTCCTCAAGCGACAAGCTTTTATCTCTGTCCTGCAGACCTCCACCCAAGATTTCTTGGATTTCCACCTACAGTTTCAGCGCCCTATTCGTGGCCAGAGGAAGTCAAGTGTCAGCCTCCAGCCGCGACTTTATTAAACCTCCGGTGGCACCAGTCGTCTTCAAGTCCAAATCCCAGCATGACGGCAGGGCAAGTCTAACCCTCTCAGCTCAACTCTATGCCCGCCAGAAAAGGATGCTACTCCGGCCATGGGGTGGGATTGGGCGAGCGCGCACAACAGCACACATACACGAGTGCTGCCAAGGGTGTAAATTTCCTTTATTTGGACTGCGTCCTGGCTTAGACCCTTTTACGGTGAAACCTTTTATAAACACAGAGTTTATTTTTCAAGTGATCCGAGATCTTGGAATTACTAATGATCTTACTCCTGATATTGGAGGATTATATTTCGGTAATAACCACTGGAGGACCCACCAAGCTGTCTGTAGTCTTTAATAATTTGGGACCACTTTGACAAGATGTAGAGCGTAAAGGACGTGGGAGGAGCCACAGCACACTCAAGAATGATTGGCTTGAACTTCAGTTTGCATGAACTGCTCAGAAAGTTTGAACAGGTATATATCAACACTTAACATATTTCATTTGAGCTTTTTGTTTAGGTAGCGTTTGAATGCATCGTTAGAACAAACCTTTCTCTATTTTTGCTTGTGGATGCAATGCTATTGTTATGATACCCTAGCTGTCCCTCATGCTTCATCCTTTCTGCATATGTGTTTATTCTTAATTAGATTGGCAAAATAAAAATATAAGATTTTGATGGATTTCAATATGTCTGGCACATTTTATGTATCGCTGTAGTCTGCTCTTATGCATGTCCGTCAGTTTTGTCTTTCCTTTTTTCCTTTTGACTTTAAAAGCTAGCTTTGGAGTATTAGCTCTGAAACTAATAGTTTCTAGTTTTAATGATTATGATAATAGGTTTAGCATTGGGTTTTAATTGTTTTTTTTAGTTTAAAGTTGTACCATTGAAATTAAAACAATATTTGGTTACTGCACTTCAGAAAAATGGGGTTTTGATTGTCCATTGCAGCATCTCACATACTTTGCCGCAGAAAGAAGTGAAAATAAAACTGTTACTTCAGCCATCAAAGAGCATCAAGTTCTAAATGTTGCTCTGTTTTCAGCTTTGAAACAGCAGGAAAAGGTTTTTGAAGATGTTTTTATCCCGACTACACACAGAAGGAAGCTACACAAGTAGTCCTAGAAGAAAATGCAAAAAAGTTCACTTTTAGCAAATGTAGTCGTGACTAACTTGGACTTTTGACATTTTAGCCAAGGCTCTGCTCATATAGGGCAGCACAGCCAAAATGATAATACCATACTTTATGGCTGAAGCGGCTGATCTAGCGTCAAGCTTATTGCCTCAAGACAGCAAATAAATTGAGACATACCTTCCTAAGTGAAAGCCATAATGTTCCTACTGTGAACATACTTGGATCTGACTGTGAAAAACATTGTAATACAACTTTCAACTGCTTTCTGTTCTAAAATACTCAACAGACATAATGTAATACAGAACCAATTGTGTGTGTCAGATGTAAGCAATGTGTATGGAAACCATTACAAAAAGACTGTTGTTAAGTTAAAAAAAGCTAAACCTAATGAGTTAGGCGACCCAAATAAGGACAGGGTATGCTTCAAGTCTCACGGATGTCATTGCATTCATTAAATGTCTACTGTTTTGGTCACAAGTTGGCAAAACTATGCGTATCTGTTTGGATCATCTTTGGTCTTAGCGATCTGTAATGTTTTTAATTTAAAGATGTGTTTTTAGAAGTGGAACTTGCAATTAAAATCAAATATCAATATTTTTGAGCACTACTTTGTTATATCTGTAGCACTTTTGACGTGCAAGTAAAATACTCTCCTTTTACTGATCTGAGACCATTTGCCGGGAGTGAAAAACCCTGTATGCTAGTCAGTAACCCATTGATAACATTCATATAGTAGTAAACAGAGGCCAGTTGTTGCTGACATGATGACCTGTGGCACTTAAATGTTTTTTTGGTGGATGTGTGTAGAGAGAAAATGATCTGTCACTACATTTCAAGCCCCTCAGGAAGCCCATTGACATACATAAACTACTGGCTCCAAGTAGTCATTCACCGGGAGAAATGAAATTTAAAGCCTGCTTGGTAAATTAATATGTTTGCCTCTGTATGCCCTCACAGTCTGCCTTCTGTCTTAGGTCTGAATGCACTTGTGTGCTTGTGTGTGTATGGTGGTTTTTTTTTATTTGGAAACTGAAGTGCAAAAGAAAAAGGAAAGAGAAGCACTTGGGTAATGACTTGAAACGCAGCCAGCTGGCTTAGTTGCAGGGTGTTTTTCTGTCTTTTACTCTTAACTGTGTCCATCTAGCTTTCCATCTCTCTTTCTTAAGGCCTTTGTCTCTGCATCTTCACCCCTCGTGTCTCATTGCTCTTTCTCTGACCTTTAAGAGGCAGTGACCTTTATAGGTTATTGTCTTTGCAGATAACAGTGGTTGGATTTGCTCTGCCTCGGTTAAATGTCTATAGATAATCGCTAAATTGCAGCACATTTGACTAGATGCCTGCATGTCAGTTTTGTGAGAGGTGTTTCTGGACTTGGTTTTGTTTACTCAAGAAAACAATTTAAGGTTCTTGAAGGTTCCTTCCCATGATGTTCTCCTTTTTCAATAGCGTACCTGTAATGGGTCCCTTGTAACAGGGCATCCCAGGTAATCAAAACATCAAACTAACAATGAGGCCTTCGTTTTTACTTGGTCTTTTGGATTAAAATTTGAGATGCAAGGATCAAGTGTTCTAATTTCTCAAATATTTGATTGGATCAGGTTTTGCAGAGAGGCCATGTCAATACCTTGGGCACTTTGGCCAGTTGGTTATTGTCTTTGCCTTTGCATGCAGATCACCCCGCTCTGAAATAGGGTTTACACAAGTGGTATAACTGTGATATTGACCTAACAAGAATGAAGAAAAGTTAAGGTTTAGCAGTACTTTGAGAAAACTAAAAATCACAATTTTGTTGGTTTTATAAATAGGATAAAGAATCACACACTGTGTTATGAATAGATATGCACAGATCCGAGATTGGTGGCTTATTTCCAGTCCCTGTTTTATTTTATTTTTTTTAAGTCTTGACTTTCTGACTTTCCATTTTTGCTTATTTCGATTTTGCTTTTGTGGCCACGTTTACTATTTTTATTCCTAGCTTTTGTCCTGCAAGAGGTTATTTATTATTTACATATGACTCAATGTCCCATCATGTGTGCCAGAGATAAGTGCATGTAAAACAGGGTTTTGTTCATCTAAAATGAAGACATAATGATTTAGAGCTAACTGGTTACACTGTCATTAGCATCTCATCATGCTCTGTATGTATTCCCGAGAGAATGCAGACCCTTCTTAGCTTTGAGGTTTCCAAAAGGCAGCCAGCATTTCTAAGGAGGTTTCATAAGCAGCGAAGGTTGAAAGCCCAAAAGATAAAACTGCAAATTTGCTTTAATACATCCAGACTTCCTGCTTTCTGCCGAAGTCTGCTCAATTTACTCCTTCACCAATTCGATGAAACATTCCCAAGGGCAGCAGGAATGGACATCATTTAGCAAACAACTCCTTTTTTTATCCTAAATGTATTGCTGACCCATTCCCAATGTAATGGAGTTACGGTTTAATCATTGGGAGGGGGGTTAACTTGGGGAATTGGAAGTGACAGTGATCAGCTTTGTCTTTCCACTTCAGGATTTGCCTCTGAGCCTGCATCTAAAGTTGCACAACCTACATGGCAATTACATACTCACCAGTAATACTCTTCTGCATTAATAAAATGTTCAGAAATGATAGTTTAATGAGAAACTACTTGTTTATACTGGCCGTGGGTGCTAACCGGTTACATTAACATTTGTGAAATTGTAGCTCAGTTGTTACATTAACTGATAAATGGCCTTTTACTACTGCAGTGGCTCAGTTCATATGATACACAAGAACCAGCTGAAGATGGCTAATTTCCCACTCAGTGTCCATCATTATGCCATATCACTGTTCTGCAATGTAATGAGACTATATGTCTCACTACTACCTTCTCTAGCCACACTAATTTTGTCCCAATTGGAAATCTGCCTCAGTGCTCCAGGCATCCATACTGTTTTTTTTTTTTTTAGGGGAATCTTTATCTTCGGTTGAAATGAGTCGAGCTGAGGGGAGTCCCAGCTGAGGGGGCTAGGAGAGAGAAAGGAAAATGGAACAGTTTTACACATCTAAAAATAAAACGTTTGACAGAATCCACTGCTTACGTCAGCCTCCCTTGTGCTTCTACATTCTCACACAAACACTCTTTGAGTGCTGGTTGTGTAACAGAAGTGCTGTATTTAGCGCACGGAGTTGATTGTGATCGTATGTTGCAAATGTTTGGAGGACAAACATGACAATTTAAATAGTAGCCACTCTGTGTTTCTGTCTTAGTACTCTGGTTTTATCTCTGTAAAAGCTGATGTAGCAACAGCATGGAGCCAAACTTTCCATGGAGACTTGCTTCTGATTTGGGTCGGCATGCCAATTCAGTAAAAGTTAAACCTGCTTAACTCAAAGTCTCTTGTTGAGAACCCATGAAAATTTAAAACTTTCTGCCTTCTGAAAGTGTGTACAGTGTCCCATAAACTCAAAGACTAATCTGTGCATGGGAATCCAATATGATTGGCTTTCACTGTCTAAAAGCAGCTGTAGCATCCAATGTGGGGTAAAATTAAGTAACTTCTTTGCTGTCCTCAATAATTTTTGTTTTTTGACTCAAAAAGAACTTTTTCTTTTGTAGGACATCCAGGCAGAGATCGACGCCCACAATGACATCTACAAGAGCGTGGAAGGGAACAAATCAAAGATGGTCAAAGCTCTGGGCAACTCGGAGGAGGCCGTGTTCCTCCAACACAGGCTGGATGACATGAACCAACGCTGGAGTGACCTCAAGGCCAAATCAGCCAACATCCGGTAATTAGAACGCTGTCTAGACCTCATTAAGATGATAGAAGAAAATGTAAAGTCCACACAGAAAGGCCTGGGCAGTCGAGAGCCTACAGCTAACGCCAAAAGAGGGAAGAGATCATGGAGCTATCTGACTCATTCATTGTGCAGTAGACCAGTTAATCATGCCAGTGACAAAATGAGATAAAATGAGAATTGTGTAAGCAAAAAAAAAAAGAAAAAACAAGATGACAAGCACATGTGGTTTGCTGATAGCCAAATAGTTTCCCACAAGGAATCCTTTCTTTGACTCTTTGTCTGATAATGTTCCTGGCAACCTTGGAAACGGGGTTAGTCAACAATGTGAATTTTTAAACTAGAGCCTCTTCTAACATTTGCTGACTGACTGGTCCAGCAGTGGTTGAACAGACACATAACAGATATGGTTGTGCTTTTCTGGTACCTTCTAGCTTTTGTTGTTTATTGCATTCAGTTTGAAGCCAAATTCAGACTTTACAAGCAGATCCCTACTGACCTGTTGTAGACCTAACCAGGTAAGTTTCTATCTGCCTAAAACAAAGAAAGAACAAAGGACAAAATAGTTAAAACATGTTTAAAAACAGTTAATATGCATCAAAAGGAACTGAATTTGTAAGCTGAATGTTATGCAGGAAAGGCTACTTATTTTCTATCATACGTTTACAACAAAACACAATAAAATAAAATAAAAAACTTCAACAAATGGAAAAAAAACATAGTAATGAAAAGACAACTAGAATAGATGCTAAGACATAAAATTATGTTGATATTGTAGATTTATGGATAGATGTTTGATTTTAATTTGGCATAAATGTTGTGGTAAAACTGGATTGTTGGTAAACCGGGGAGGATTTATATTTAGATGACTATATGAGATCTGCTTTATGTCAGATGTGAAGCATATATTTCCGTCGGTTCCTTTTAATGAATCAACAGCATCCAATTTGAGTAGTGCTCCACCACAGAGGGAGACCATTTCATGCGCTGGCCATTGTGTTTACTGTGATTACACTACCTGCAAACTACACTAATCTGCTAAAAAGCACCTGCACTCATCTCTATACACGCTGGGCTGCTAGTTGTGAGAATTTGAGCCGAGCAGAGCTCATTAATCCTTGAACATAACATTTATTTGCTGCTTGGTGTTTTAGCATCCAAAGTTATTTTGCAGAACACATTTTCATGATGAGGCTATTTTCATCTTAAACTATTACAAAATACAACAGAACTATTGTTAATGGCACAACTTCCTCTGAAGACAAATGTTTCTTCTGCTGAACTTATGCTTCACTTTGATTGGTTTTGGTGTTTTGTTGCAGTAAAACCGGGCATCCATTGGGTTTGGAGAACTTAGCCGTGTTTTATGCTATTGCACATACGGTGCCTTGCAGATGCGTCCATACCTCTTGAACTACAAACCTCAGTGTTTGTCATTCGGATGTTATGTGATGCAACAACACTAACATAGTATATAATTGTGAAGTGGGAAAAAAAAAAGGATCCATGGTTTTCGAAATATTTTAATAATAAAAAAAGGAACAATGTTGCATACATTTGTCCTCTAAAACAATATTTTGTAGAATTGCCTTTCACTTCAGATACAGCTGCAGTTTGATTGGAGAATGTCTCTATTAGCTTTGCACACCCAGAGATGGTTTGGGCATTCTTATTTTAAAATGGCTCAGTTAGTCAGATTGGATAGAGAGCATCTGAACGACTGCTTTAAATTCCTTCAAAACATCATCACTAAGCTGTCTGCTATGGTCCTTGGTCTTCTGTTTATTCTCTAATATTCTCTAACAAACCTCTGAAGCCTCCGCAGAACACCTGCTTTTCTACTGAGATTAAATGACTGCTGACCTCTACAGGCAGCTTTATTTCATTTGAGGACATCGGAGTAAAGGAGGCAAACTACAAACACTTAAGGTTTTTATTTGTAAAAAAAAAAAAATCAAAGGTCATGCATCACCTCCTCTCCGTTCAGAACCTCGTGTAGCTTTCTGTCATGTCTCTCACATAAAATCCCAATAAAACACATTGACTTTTATTGTTCTTTTTAAATGATCGGGCTTAGAAATGTTCAGCAGGTATAAATACTTTTGCAAGGCCCTTTACACAAGGTAAAATAAATCACTTTGTTTTTGTTGTTGTGATTACGCACGTCCGTGTGGTTCAAGGATGGATGCAATCACAAGAAGCCAAATTATGGCTTCTTTTAAATTCCAAGGCAGAGTTTCAGCGAAAACACTCAAAACACTAAACAAGCACAAAACTTGAATGAAGGACACCGCTCTTTGTTCTCGTATGTGTAGTAAAGACAACCTTGTCCTTTTCATGTTTTTGCACTTCGCAAACATTTCAGGTTTATCTAAAAAAAAAGAATTAAACAAACACAATGTTTGTTTTCTTTACACAGCTGTTCAGTACTGTTGTTCCATTTTCCTACTTTGGAATACAAAAAAACTTTGCTGAACGACCAAGCGAGCCATTATTGTGATGTATAAACTTCTGGAAACACAAATAATACCGTGCCAGACGCAATCTTGGCATGAATAAAGAAGATCATCAACGTGCAGATAGTGTTGACGGTGAAGAAAGTGAGGGTAAAAGTGGGGATGACAGGAGCCAGATGGAGACTTTCAAAGTCCAAATGGAGGAAGAAGGGTAGAAAGAAGCAACGCAGCAGAGCCAGAATTGGAGGGAGAAAAATAAAACTGCTGGAGGTGATTTTGCATTTAGACTGGGCTTCGATCATGTAACAAAACTGACTAGACTTGTTGCATAAAAGACAATCTGTACAAAAAACCCCACAATTGCCTGCATGTGTAGGAGGTGGGATACGGTGTCTGTTTGTCGATGATATACACCCCATTTGGCTTAATTGCAGTACATTTGTAATTAAAGGTAGCTCGTTGGTGCAGCAGTAGTTCCCTGCTCTCAGATTAAAGACACAATACGCCCAAGGTAAGGAGGAAAAGAGGAATTGCTTTCCTGCACATATTACAAGGATGCTTCGCCCTCAACAGTTAGCAGCTAACTACGGTGTGCTCCTTTCTTTTCAAAATGCCCAGAAGCTTCTCTTCAGTCGTTTGAAGTCAGGATTTAAACAATTGTTCTAAATATTTGGCTAAGATTAAATCACCTGCAGAAGCTGATATAAATTTTGGTTTGAGATCTTAAAACACAAATGGCAACAAAAAGCCTATCCAGATGTGAACTAAAAAGAGAACAGCAACCTATTTCTTTCTTTTTTTTTCCCCCAAATTATTTCTAAAACACTATATTTAAAGTATAAATAAAGCTAAATATAGTTTGTTTTTGGTCCCTGACGCAAGTGGAATAAAAACGATTATTCAAAAATAGATCAGTCAAAAAGATTCTTGCAGACAACAGTTGACAGGACCAGAAACCAAGAATAGCATCAAAACGTAAAAAAGTAAAACGATTGCGTTACGCTTGTCTGCAGAGCCCATCTGGAGGCGAGTGCTGAGCGCTGGTCACGTCTTCTGGGCCTCCTAGAAGAGCTGTGGCGATGGATCTGCATGAAGGACGAGGAGCTGGCCAAGCAGATGCCTGTCGGTGGAGATGTGCCCACCTTGCTGCAGCAGCAGAATCACTGCACGGTATGGACTCCTACCTGCAGACATGTTCCTGTTGCACTGTGCAGGATTTGTCATCTCTCCTGACCTATGTGTATTTTTGTTTTCTATACACCGCACTTCTATTATTATCTTGATTCCAATAGTCCAGTAGGATCCTTTAAAGAAAGCTCATTTTCTACACACTGAAGGGGCATTTCTGTCAGTTTATACCCGCGTCTTATTTCCAGCCATTTGGTTTTAAAGTTTTAATGGTCACAAGTCCTCTGGGACAAATCCAATATTGACTGAGTCATAACTGGCTTCTGTAAAAGGGAAGCAATATAGCCCGCCATAACCATTCTCCAGGACAAATCAGAAGGGCTTGTTTGCTGTCTTTAACATGCTCAGATCACTTTGTAGCTGGAAATAAACACAGGCTATAACTTACTGGAATTAGTTTGCATAAGTTATATTATTATTTATACACAACACCCTCCACAGTTTTTTCAGTAATGGTAAAGCTGTGCAAAAAGACTTAGAATAAATACATTTTCGTTGCAGATCAAACATTTTTAAATTAAGTCCAGCCTTAAAGGTAGCGTCGGCGATGGAAAAACTACACGTTCAAGACGGCTTTACCTGCTTTTCCGTTTCACAGGGTGATTGCATGAAAAAAAAAAAAAATCTCCCATATCCACTCTGGTCTTATTTCTTTCTATTGAGGCCTTTCTCTTCTTCTCTTAAACTTGTACACGGTTCGATCCTCCATAATACATCGCGGGGAGAGGACACTGGGTTTTGTTGTTTGCGGCTTCTCCGCTGTTTTTCTCGTAGTTTTTGCTTGGATTGGTACAGAATTTAACGCTTTACTCACCTACTGACGTCTCCTCTGGCGTCAGCAGATTCTTGCTTGCCTCCCGCTGTCCATCCCTGTGTTTGGCTGGCGGCT
The DNA here is from genome assembly GCA_037039145.1 of Fundulus diaphanus. Classification (NCBI taxonomy): domain Eukaryota; kingdom Metazoa; phylum Chordata; class Actinopteri; order Cyprinodontiformes; family Fundulidae; genus Fundulus; species Fundulus diaphanus. The sequence continues at coordinate 30,605,084 of CM073142.1, read as the reverse complement.
AGCTCCAGGCTAACGTTCTCGCCGACCGGCATGAAGCTGCTCAAGTACTCTATCCCACAGCTGCTAACTCTCTACAACCGCTCCATTCCATTGATGTGCATTGCAGCCATCAAAGAACTTGGACTTCAGCGCCGTCTTCATAACATCCACAGAAGTGCTCATCAAAAGTTTGTTGACCATCGGCCTGGCCAGCCATCTTCAAACATTTTAGGAAAGCCAATATTATTATACTTGGAGATATTAAAATTCACGTGAACAAGCCCTCCTGCCACTTTGCAACTGAGTTTCTGCAAGGACTGGACTCCCTCCACCTCCAGCAACATCTCGATGGCTCCACACATTCCATGGGAAACACACTAGACATGGTGATTTCCAACTCTGCCCCCATTAGCAACCTTCTGCCGTATGATCTGAGTGTGTCTGACCACAAGACTTCTACAACCAATTTCTGAGCAGCCTTCTAGATCTCCACGCTCTTGTCAAAACTAGAACTGTCAGCTTCTTACGCTCAGCCCTCCTGGTACACCTATGAACTCTGGAAATTAAAAACTGCTGGCTGTGTCCTTGAGAGCCGCCTCAAGGCCACAGGCCTCTCTGTTCATAGGCAGGCCTACCAAGAACATCAGAAGTTCTATGCAAGATCCTTCAGAGATGCACAATCACAGTTCTATTCCAACATTATCAACAACAGTCCTGACAACTCCAAGCAACTTTTCTCTACTGTAAATGACAGCCTCACACCACAAACTTAGTCTCAATCAGAAGCCACAGAAGAGAGGTGCAACAAATTCATCACTTTTTTCAGAAAACCAGTAGACACCATCCGCTCCCTGCTATCTCCACACTACCTGTTCCGGCTGCCGACCTACAGCCTGGGATTTCCCAACCTCTCTGCTGTTTTTTTTGTCGGACATCATAAAAAAGATGAAACCCTCCACCTGTGCCCTGGACCCCTTCCCCACAGCCCTGGTAAATCCAATCTCCATGCCATCAGTCCCCTCATCACAAAGATCATTAACCACTCCGTCCAGGCTGGCCATGTTCCATCAACACTGGAAAACTGCTGTCATCAGGCCATTTCTCAAAAAAACCCACCCTAAACCCAGAAGTCTTTGCCAACTACGGGCTTATTTCCAACTTTCCATTCCTTTCCAAAATGCTGGAAAAAGTAGTTGCCACAGAGCTTCAGGACCATCTAAAACAAAACAACCTGTTCAAAACATTTCAGTCTGGTTTCCACCCTGGCCACAGCACAGAAACAGCCCTGGTCAGGGTCACAAATGACCTGCTGATGAATGTAGACACTGGCTCCCCATCTCTTCTCATCCTCCTGGACTTGACTGCAGCATTCAGTACTGTGTACCGTAACATCCTCCTCCAGCGCCTAAATTCCATCAGTGTTTCTGATTCTGTCTATAAGTGGGTCTCATCCTACCTCACTGGTAGAACTGAGCATGTCGCCTTCGGAGAGGCTAATTCTCTGGCGCATAACGTCACTTGTGGTGTCCGTCAAGGTTCAATCAGTGCTCGGCCCCACCCTGTTTATTCTCTACATGCTCCCTCTTGGCCGTTTCACTCGGTATAACAAAAGTTGTTTCTGAACAGGATTACCAACTATAGCTTTAAGTTTGAATACATTTGTTCAGTCGGGAATAAAATCCCATTAAGTCCCATTAATATTAGCAGTGTAATAACTATTGGGACCCCAAATAATTTCTATAATATAAATGAAATCATTTTTAACAATTTTTCTGTACATCTTCAAAGGAGATCAGATGTTTATAACCTTTTACTTAATTACTTAACTTCTTATTTCTTTAGGATGTAAATGTGATGCGATACAGAGGCTCATTTCTCTTACATTCTCTTCAAAATGGGAAAGATGAGAAAACATGCCATTTGAGGAAGGCAGATTTCTTAATTATTTAATTAAACATTAACCATCCTAAAATGTGATGATTAGTGTTGGATGAGGACTCAAGTTTCTTTCCTTCACATGCAGGACGATAGGAGAGCTTAAAAAAAATCTCCAAAGCATATGTTTTGAGAACTGCAGCCAATTTCTTGCTATGAGATTATATTGCTGCATCAATTCATAAAAGGCTTTTTAAACATCTTTACCAGTGAGTGGGGAGAATCTAATTTTGGTGATATTGTGATACAAAAAGTCTTACATTTCTATCTACTGTAATTCCAAATTATAATGGTTCACTCACTTATTTAACCTTTTTAACTCCCAGAAGTGCTGCTTACACCACTATTAATCATCTATTTGTATAAGCCGTCAGCGCCTGCAATTTTCTGACCCTTCTACCTCCGCCACCACCCACCATTGCTGTTCACCACTGTTATTTATTCTACACGCCGAGTTTTGCAATATTTAATGCAAAGAAATTGCGTTTTCATAAAGTTTCTCTCACTAAAGCTAATGTTCAACCCCAATTATCTTGCTTCTGCAGCAGCAGACGTCATGATGTGTCTTTGTGCAGATGCTCACCTCACTGTCACTTGGTGTCTCTGACGCCTGCACAGATGTGCAGATTCAGACCCAGTCCAGAATTCATGCTCAGAGAGTAGATACATCAGAAGTTAGTTACTGATTTCCAATCTCTGGTGTTTTTAAAGCTTTTACCTGCCTGGACTCTGAGACTTACAAAAGGCTGCAAACACTTCCAAATAGACCATGTTGAAAGGTTGGAAGCTTAAAAGTAGAAAACTCAGCCTTTCTGTCTATTGTCTTGCTCTGTCAAAGCCTGGATGAAACAGACATGTTGAAAGTATCCTTTAAATGGGTGCTTACATCATTCTTCTTTGCTAACCTTTTTAAAAACTTCATAGACACTGAAGATAACTACATGTGAGGCCAAAATTATTCATACCCCTGAGAGCTTTAGAATTGAAGGATATTTTTATTCAACCATGAAATTAGTTTCTGTAAGGAAATAAAACTTAGTTATTCATACTTCCCAATAATAATTAGAAAAGGTGTTTATTGACATTAGAGCAATCAAACCCATCTTGTATTTGCTGACCAACTTTTGTTTTTACATGTTTCCATTCTATTTCACACCTTAAGTATTTAGGGTTGGAAGACCTTGCAATCAACCAAATCTTTAACTCCCCCTACAGATTCTCTATCAGATTAAGCCAGGATTCTGACCGAGCCCTTCCAAAATGTTAATATTACCACCAGTCAGAAGAAACTTGTTGGTAAAATTAAAATATTTCTTTTAACCTAGACCTGCCACGGGTATAAATCATTTCTGGCTTAACTGGAACTAGGAGTTTTCATCACGTAGCACCAACTTGTCAGAGCATCTGGTAGATCTTAATGTGGGATGTTAATTGATTCAAAAAAGATCAGATTTTTGATTTTCCTAATGTTATAATTGGCAATTTTTCCTAACATTGCCAATTTTATTAATCAGCCTAATACTCAGGAAATCTCTTATCACACAAGAGTGTAATAAATAAAATAAAATGTAGTTTATTGATCTCAGAATTGGGAAATTATTGAACTGCAGCAGCGTGACATATAGAAAACTGATGGTGACAAGCTCAAGCATAAAACCTAAAAATGAAAAGTAGAGAAAAGTATCTAAAATCAAATCTAAAAATGTGTACACATGCTTATAACCAATGAAAATCCCAAATTCAGTATCTCAGAAAATTTGAATATCGTGAAAAGGTCCAATATTGACACCTGGTGCCACACTCGAACCAGCTTATTAACTCTAAACACCTGCAAATGCCTTTAAATTGTCTCAGTCTAGTTCTGTAGGTAACACAATCATGGGGTTGTTCCAGTTGTCCAAAAGACAACCATTGCACCCTGCACAAGGAGGGCAAGACACTAAAGGTCATTGCAGAAGAGACTGGCTGTTCACAGAGCTCTGTGTCCCGGCTCATTAATAGAGCGTTGGTGCTGGTGTTGGTCCACTGTGTTTTCTGAGGTCCAAGGTCAACGCAGCCGTCTACCAAGAAGTTTTCGAGCACTTCATGCTCCCTGCTGCTGACCAACTTTATGGAGATGCAGATTTCATTTTCCAATAGGACTTGGCACCTTCACACAGTGCCAAAGCTACCAGTACCTAGTTTAAAGACCACAGTATCCCTGTTCTAATTGGCCAGCAAACTTGCCTGACCGTAACCTCATAGGAAATCTATGGGATATTGTGAAGAGGAAGATGCAATACGCTAGACAATGCAGAAGAGCTGAAGGTCACCATCAGAGCAACCGGGGCTCTTAAAACTCCTGAGCAGTGCCACAGACTGATCGACTCCATGCCACGCCGCATTCTTGCAGTAATCCAGGGAAAATGAGCCCCAACTTAGTATTGAGGGCTGTACATGCTCATGATTTTCATGCACATACCTTTCAGTTGGCCAACATTTCTGGAAATCCTTTTTGTTTTGTATTGGTCTTAAGTAATATTCTACATACTGAATTTGGGGTTTTCAGTAGCTGTCAGTTATAATCATCAAAATTAAAAGAAATATGCACGTGAAATATATCAGTCTGTGTGTAATGAATGAATGTAATATACAAGTTTCCCTTTTTTGAAAGGAATTAATGAATAAAATTAACTTATTCATGATATTTTAATTGTATGACCAGCACCTGTATATGTTCTATCCCTACATGGGTTAGTTGTAAAAAATGTGTTTCTTTATTTTTCAGTTAGATGCTGATACTTCTGTTATCCTAATAATGTAAATTAGATTACATTGGTGACATTTTTGCTCTAGATTTTCTTTTTAATTTATAAGACTTTTCAGATATTTGAGGAAGCATAATCAGTGTGCTGCTTTAGACACACCAAAGTAGGAAGAAATATTTCAACTTGGCAGAGAGACTATATGAAAAAGCGTCCTTCTTAATACCTTTTCAGGGATATAAGAAATTTTATTGCTGATTTCAAGCGATAAAAAAGACAACCTAATTGACAGAAGATCGATGTCCTCGGTTTCTTCTTATTCTCAAGGCAAACTATCAAGTAAGACAGATAACTGATGTCTTGTAGAGACCGTTTGCTCTTGCAGCAGTGGATGATCAATTATTTGGCTGCTGTAGCGCCTGCTAAGTCCTTATGATTTAACTGGGGATCATTAATAAAAAGCAGAACAGACCTCTCCAAAAATAGAGTTCAGCGATCTGTTTTTGATTTAGCTTCGTGAGAGGGAGCAACATTTATAGACAAAGCTCAAAGGCAAGATACAAGAAATACTTGTCTTTTTATGCAGATATCTGGTCATGAGCTAAAAGATGTTCTGTTCTGAACATCCGCCGCTGGTTAGGACCTGTAATCAGGGACTCAGGAAGGTAATTATGTATGTACTTTTTGTAAACTGAAAATCACTGACCACAAAGACCAATATTTGTGGATTTTTTCCCCCTTACCTTTTTTATGGTCGTCATTTCGTTCTCTCCTGTTCTCCCCAGTTTTCTGATTTTTCTTGACACCAGTTATCTTTGAACTCCTCGTTTCTCCTTTCTTTTTTTCCTTCTAGTTACGTCCCCTCTCTATTTACTAATTCATCCCCAGGCCCACACCTTTTAAACAAGCAAAATTGAAAGAATATGATGCATAAATAAAATAGAGCCCAGAGGTTTGAACTTGAGGGAAGCTTCATTTTCATTTCCCCCTATTTTCTTCCTAATAAACCACACTGAGGTCTCTCTGACCCCTCGAAGGATGAGTACAACAAAGAGCTGAAGCTTTCAGCAAGTCATGCTCTATTACTTGCCTACAGTGACAGGCAAAGACTCACAAGCACACAGGTCTTCAGCAATGCTCCAACTGCTCAGTTTAAAGAAGGGGGTTAGTCTGCATTGATGTATGGAAATCAGTATCAGTAAGGTACGGAAGGCTTAGAAGGGCTAAGTGGAGAAAAAAAACTATTTTCCCTTCTTTTTATTCTGGAAGGTTAGGGGAGATAAAAGAAGAAGGCTAAGCAACTTAGCCCAGCAGAGAGATACGGATATTGCTGTTATTAAGGAATCAGAGGAAGGAAAAATCTGAGGGAGCAGCAATTTAGACCGAGAGGGTACAGGCAGCATCAGACAGAGGCACTGTTGGATGAAAGGAAAATGGAAAACGATGTAGAAGTGAGCTAATGAGTGGATGAATTTTTCACCTTTTCATTTATATTCAGCCCAATCAGATTTAAACAGTGTCATTATAATCAAATCTGCCATGTTTTTGGCAGAATATCTTCTTTAAAATATGTGAGCAGGAGGGAGCGATGATTGTTTTCTTGTCTTACATAAAGTTTCTGCTTTTTTTGTGTATTGATTGCCTCAGTTTTATTTTGTTTCTGCTAAAATCGCCAAAGAAGGCTTTTAATAATTGCAAATTATCATCTAAAAAGTCTCTGTCAGCAGCTGAGATAAAACTCATCACTCCAGTTTAAAGAATTTAAAGTTTATATATCAGGGAGCTGGTAAGTCATTGTTTCTGTTTAACGACTCTGCCTTCTGCAACAGTTGGCTTCTTGTTTGTTTTGGGAGAAAGTCAAAAGACACGAAAATCCGAGCTTCGTTAGTCTTTGTCATCTGCTCATTTTTGTCTTTCTGTAAGCTTAAATAGATTTGAAGGCTCAGTTCTAAGCAAGTAAGATCTAAAAAATGGGCTACAGAGCACATCTTAATCATTGTGCCGGTATGACTGATTAGAGCCATTTGCACTGTAACAGACTGAATTACAGGAGCCTGAAATGGATTAAAGTGCTTTGATTCTCTCCAGGAAAGGAAGACTCCTTATCAGGCTGAAAAGTTGTATCTTTTTGGGTAACATCGAAATGTTTTCTGTTATATGTTTTAACAGATTTGTTTTACTTGTGCAGCCCGACAACATTGTGACACTTCTTATGCCAGTCAGACCTGCAGGGTGCATGAACAACAATGCAGCCATTTTGTTCCCCATAATGTGGGTCTGTGAACAGCTGCGTCAATGCTGCAGCATTAAACCTGCACAAATCAGTGTTGTTCAAAAATGTTCTGTCCTTGTAGCTATTTTGTCTTGCACAGACAGGTGTCAACTTGTTTGGGGGGGTGTTGTTAAATAAAGCCATTATTTTGTGGCAATCTGGAGCTTTTTTGGAGTTCTTGGCATTTTTATTTTTATTAGTTTAACTGAGCCTAAATGTGTTTTGTTTTTGCATTCGTACAAATGCATCATTTGAAAGCTCTTAAAAAGCTGCAAATATAGTCAGAAGTTTACATACTGATCAATGGCAGAAGCAAAAAATCAATTTTAGGGTTTTGATGATTTATTGCCATTACTCTTTTTCAGGTGAGGACTAATCAAACACCATATTTTAACAACATTGATTTGGTATCCTAGTCTGAATTTAATGCAGATTTAGTCACATAAACGCAACTATTATAATAAAGGGTAGAATGTATACTTACCCTCCCTGTAATATGTGGTCAAGAGTGTATGGTTGAGGCTGGGGCCTTCCAGCAATGTATTATTAACATGCTTTATCCATTCAATAGCTGTTTTTATGTATTTTTAGGGTTATTGTCCTGTTGCAACACCCAATTTGTGTCCAGTTTTCCACTGTCCAGATGTTTATTTGGTGGAAAGTTGTTGAATTTCTCCTTTTTTGTCAAATGACCAATAAATAAATAAATACTTTCTTTACAAGGGATTTCCATCTGGACAGGTGTTTCAGGCGAGCTTGATGATGATTTTGGAGTAGAGGATTCTTCCTCTCTAGGTTGATGTTAAACCTTCTTCAGTTTCCTCACTGCACATCACAGCTCACGGCAGGCTTGAACATTGGTTGGTTCCTACGTTCGTGTTGAGCCTTCTGAGCCAGTTCCTTTTACCAATTTGTTTCAGGTGACTGAAAAATGGTCACAACTGGGCAAGAACTTGACAGGACAATAAATACCAAAATTTGCTTTAGAAAACTTCCTGAATAGTCTTCCCAAAGGCCTGACCTAAACCTTATTGAAAACTTTATTGATTACATTGCAGTCTCATGATTCAGGTGACAAGGAACTCCACTCACACCAAGCAATAGCTTCTAACCACCCAGGAATAGTGGGTCATTGATTTGCATTTGACTTGGAATACGCCTAAGAGGATGGGCCTCCTTGTGCTTAAAAACAGCAGCGCTCCAACTACAGGTTGCTGAAATGTGAGCTGCCAGAACTGACAATCACTCCTGCATAGGTGTCGAAACGTTTTCAGAAAAGCTGAGCCAAAGTCTGTTTGCTTCCTATTTAAGCCTGTTTGGTGTTGCAATGACCTGGATAACTGAGAATTTGTGCAGGCATACTTTACTGATTTTTTCCCTAAAAGCTCAGGATCTGTACCAGGAAACCAAGCAATTTAAATAATAAAAAATTATCCCCAGACCTTAATGATGACTCGAAAATGCATGTTCTTTTAAAAGACACGTCCAACTATTATTGGGGTATACATATATATTTAAGTCTGAATGCATAATCTTGACCTTATGTGGATTAGAGAAAATCCACAACACATTCAAACTTGTGTACTCAAATATAGGGTAGTTTTATATTCATTCTGCTCTGAAAACAAAATATCTTTATATCATAGAACAGATAGATTCATGTCTGCAGGCTGCTGCTCTTTATCAACATAAAATACCAAATGCTGCCTTCTGTTTTGGGAACCCTGGGAACTCTTGTATGATTGGCTCAGGAACCAGGAAGTAAACACGGGCTACACGCTGAGCCTGTGTTTACTGGTTTATAGGGAATGTTCCATCCCAGGTGACAATTGAAAATGATTTTGGTTAATTCTATAGTAAATTTCCTACTTATTGCTCTTTTAAACTTACCTTAACTTTAAACGCCGTATGTAGCATTTTTTTCTCATGTTTCAAAGGTAGAGCATGTAGAGTTTGAGTCCTGGAATAGACATTGGATTTTTACAGCCGAGGGGGGTGGGGGGATTGGTGTATGACGTATTTAGAAGAACCAAAGCTGGAAGCGATTGTTTTATCAGGCATGTCTAAAAATATCTGGTTTCAAACAACTACCACGTTTTTTTTTTTTTTTTTTTTTTTAAGTTAGCGGTAAATGTAGGGAGAAAGGAGCTATTACATTTTCAGTCTGAATGACTGCCAGGCTCCTTGTGCAACTGTATGCAGATTTAAAGTGTCATTTGGCCCAGACAGCACAAGCTCAAACATTTGCCTCCTCTAAATAGGAAGTCATCACTGTCTTATAATTTATTTGGATGTGAGTAAACCTTTGTTGCAGAACCTCCTTGAATTCATGCTATTTTCCTCACCGGTGTTAAGGTATGGTTATTATAAAGTAGATTTTTCTGGAAAGGGTTGTAGTTGTTGGTGGATTGCTTGGAGGCTGAGAAAGGGGGATTTTTGAGAGCAGGAAGAGGGATGTTTGGCAGAGCTCTGAAAGGAGCTGTGTGGCGATGTTATCTTATTGGCGCCACAGCACAGAGCACATGGAGATAAGAGTTTTCAGCGACATTCAGGAAGCACGCTTACGGTGACCTGTACACAAGCGCTGGCACACAGGCAGAATATCTCACCTGCAGAAATACACACACACTGCCAAGGTCAGGGTGACTTCTAGTGACAAGATATCTGGCAAGAGCATCACAACACATTATAACAGTCATACATTTCTCTGGTCTTTACAAATCACAGAGTCTTACACCATATTGTGATTTTATTTCATGTTTTCGGTTAGTACAAATGCAATAAAGAAATGGGAAGCCAATCCCGGTCTAGTTTTATCTTTGACATCGAAGGCTTTGTCTCATCATTCATAACCCATAAGGGATTTGTATGAAATGAAGGTTTTCCTTTGCCTCCATTTCTAAATGGTTTGCGTCGTGACATGCAGTATGCATGGCTCTGAGAGGCTCTGAGTGAAGTGTATCCTTTTATTTTTCCTGATGCCGTTTGCAAAAGCAGCGGAGGTTTCAGATGTTTTCTGTTAAGGCTAATGTGAACTGGTGGATCACAGAAATTTAGGACAGAGAATTGACTTTGCATTTTTGTTTTGTGTTTCAATCATCTCGTCTTGATTGTGAACAAAACAAAGGAGGTGATTGTAGATTTCAAGAGAACTGGAATTTCCATCTTGGGAGAAATGAAGGAGCAATAATAACTCTTATGTTCACCTGGACAGCAGACTGGGCTGGAAAAGCTACTATAAAGCCTTCTACAAGAAGGGACAAAGCAGACAGATGTCGTGAAGTGTGCAATCTCTTCTGCAATCATTTGTTGGGTTAGCTGCATGGGACCTTTCAAAAATCAGCCTCTGGAAATGATTTTGCAAAGAACGATGCTTCATGAAATTAAAGAAGATTATGGGCCGTCGTCTGCATCTACAAGAACTCGAAGAAACCCGCATGATATGAGTCAAAACATTTAATTTCCCTTTTAAAATTAATAAAGTAATCTTAATTTAAGTTGAATTTTATGCTGCTGTGGTATTTAGATACTTACTAATAGTTTTCTGTATGCCTTAAGCCTCAAATCTTTTAGCGTAGACACATATAATTTCTTTACATTATTTTGTAATATCCAGCATTTAATTTGAGTACTATTTTCTGTGGGGATGATAGACACACATTTTTTTTATTATTTATTCCCCCCCCAATATTTCAGGTCCCACCCTGATTTAAAGCGCTACTGTTATTGCTTTGTACATCCCCTTTTTTACCGATAGGATTTGAATGAATGAATGAATAATTTATTGCAGAAAATTATAAATTTAACACATACAGACGTGTATAAATAATATTGTATACCTATATTGATAATATATGTAATTTAGTGATTATGCCTTAAAAATAGTATGAATAAGAGAAACTTATTTAATCATACCTCCCGTCCTTCCTAAAGTCCCCTAAAGTCCTTAACAGCAACAATCTTCCTGATTCCTACTTTACTTTTGAGTCCATAATACTCAAAGTCCATTAAGTAAGCAAATAAATCATTATACTGCATGTTATAACCCAGGGGTCACCAACCTTTATCAAACTCAGAGCTATTTTATTGGTGTTGTCATACGAAGGGCTACCAGTACTGACCATTGAACTACAAGAGTCAGAGTTCACCTTAACTTTATGGAAAATAAACATTTTTCATGCTTTGTTATATATATTGTCATTTTTAAATCTATATAAATGCAAGTGTGAATAAACAGGAATGCATATCATGCATATCATTAGATTGTGCTTTTTTTTTTTGGATCAGGCTTGTGGGCCCAGCATGTGGTCTTTGAGGGCTACTTGGTGACCCCTGTTATAACCATACATATACACATGCACATGTCCTGACGCACATTTACGTTCAGACACTTATTTCCTACAGCCCATAGCCCACTTCTTATTATTTTTCTCCTTTAATATTTCATATATTTGGAACATACGGAGAGAAGGCTCTTTGACCATTCCTATTTACACAATATCTCAAGGCCGTCCTGGGTGATCTCATGGTGCCTCGTCTTCAGCTGGTTCCAGACGTTTTCGATAGGATTTAGCTTTATGGACTGAGAGGGCAATGAAAGGGGTTGATTTTGTGTCTGGCGACGTGTTCTTTGTTAATTTGGACAAATGTTTGGATCATTTTACGACTGAAAGACCCAAATACAAGCCAGTGTAATTGCTCTGCCTGGCTAATTGTTCAGCCAGGGAAACCTGGCTGCATGGGAAACCTGTCCTCATATTTCAGAGTCATCACTCTAAAAAGGTTTTTCCATGTAGAGTTTCTTTGTAATGGTAGGACAGGAAATGCTTTTTCCAGAAATGTCACCCAAATGCGTAGTTTTGCTGGAGATAACATTTAATGGTTGTTATGGAGATGACTCTTTAGCAGTTCTCTCTGGAGTGAGATTTGGAGATATTTTTATGTTACCTCCCTTACCATCCTGCTCACTGTGAGTGGTGGCACAATGGTCCCTAGTGACCAGTGGATAAAAGACAGGCCTCTGAGTCTACTTGGTATTTTTCCTCAGGAAATGTTTCCCTCTTGGTTCCCACTGAACAGATGATTATGTTTAGGATTTTAAAGATCTCCTATGAACATGTACCATGTACAATGGTATAATTTTCTGCCAAGGCTAATATTGAATTTGTAAGTCCCTTAAAAGGGGTTTGTGAATATCTGATAACAATTAAATCAAAACGTATAAAGTATGCCTCCACTGCTAATCCTCCTCACTGTTTAGTTTTCCTCCTTGTCTTATCTCTGTCTACGCCTCTCCTGTTCTTCATCACTCGCCTCTTATTTAGTTTCTCTCTTTCTCTCGTTGTCCAAGCTCTGAGTTACCTGCCTGTTATACCTGCCGTGTGAATTTGTGGGAAGTCATTGGAATGGAGCAAACCATTTATTACCAGAGATGATATAATATTTGTTGAGCGTGATGCTCTGTTACAGCGTGACAGACTGCAGTTTCCTGTGTGAAATTGATGTTAGTGGAGTAAACTTAAATTTCCTCTGAGACGATGCAGTATTTATTTTTCTATTTTTTTTTTTTTTTTACTTTTAAAGTAATTTACCCCCCCACCCCCCTCCCAAAGAAATCTAAATAATAAAAAAAAAGCCCTACATTTACATTAGTCTAAAGTCCGGGTGTTGCCTTCTGGCTGTTGGTCAGTATTGTCTGTCCAGAGGATTTCTGGCATCCCATTTTTGCTGACCTTGTTGTTTTAATAAGTGTACCACTTTATCAAAGTGAATCGTTCAGTTTAATGAACTTGCTTCACAGTGTCTTAAACTACATGGGCTCTTAACAAAGTAATCCCACACCCCAATAAGCAATGAAGGCCCATCGCTGTCACATACTATGTGTGTGTGTGTGTGTGTGTGTGTGTGTATATATCTGTGTGTGTCTATTTATGACTCCATGATGCAAGGTTAAAAGCATAAATTGTTTAGTAAATGCTCCTATATGTTATGGTGGGAGAACTTGTCAGAGTGTCAGCTCCCCTGTGCAGTGGAGAGCAAAATAAGTGACATTACCAGTGGACTTTATAGTTATAATCTATGCAAACTCACTTCCTCTCGCTTCAGTGCATCACTCATCCAATTTTACAGACTTCCGGAAAATGTCTGGGCGGTCTCTTCGCCTCTGTCCTAGTAGCCGCCACAGTCCTATCATTGCTGCTCTCCCCCTGTCTCTATATTTACTTCTATCTCTGTAGCTGTAACAATGTGAAAACATTACAACATTATTTTTTAGTAGATAAATAAAAAAAAAACCTGTCAATTTAAGCTTAAAATATTCGTTGATCTGGATGCGTCGTTGTGCTAAACGCGCGTGTTAATTTGGAGTTTACAGACACAAACACAATCAGAGAGCATGATTCAGAATTGCACCAAATTGCAGAGGAAATAAATTATGGCTTTTGGATTGTTCTGTTTTTGTTGTTATAAATGCCTCTTTTTTTAGAGTCAATAAAGCACCTTGCTTAATGGCTTTCTGTTTCTGCTGCAGGCTCTTTGCTCCGAACTGAAGGAACGCGAGCACTTGGTAATCAGTACTTTGGACCAAGCCAGGTTGTTTCTTGCTGACCAGCCCATTGAGGGACCCGGAGAGCCACGGAAGAACCTGCAGCCAAAGAGTGGTTAGCTGCCCATTTTACTGAGAAACTTTGATATATGTACAGAACTATACTGATTCTTAGTTTTTGTCACGTTCAACTTCTACTCTAATGGTTTTCTCAGGTCTAAGTATCTTGTTGTGGTTCCACCTTCTAATACAGTAAAAAGATGCACTGGGGTCATACTTTGGTAATAAAAAGGTACCAATTGGGTAATATAATCTCATTACTAATGTTAGTACCTGGTAGTATCAGGTTGTAATGATTGTATAACCATGGAATAATTCATATTATATATAATAGGTGCAATATTGTTATTCCCATATTTCATACTAAGTATTTATCTTGTAACAGTATGTAGATCAAAATACTCACCCTAGAGTGACATTTGTGTCTCATGCTGGAATTTAGGGAACAAACGTAATTATTATACAACACATATTTAAAAACATTATGCTAATGTTTCAAAAAAATATTGCCCATAGGTTTGTAAAGTTATTAAGGAACTATTTCCATTAATTATATTTTAACTGAGGGCTATTTAGAGTTCCTACTTTGAGCTTTTCCCGGGTCTGTATAAAGATGGCTAAAGAAAATAAGAGCGTTAGAAAGCATTTGTTTTTACAGAAACGATTTCCTGCTTTTTTCTTTCATGTGTCTTTCCTCCCTTTTTATGTCTCCTACTTCCCTTCCTTCTGTCCTTCCTTGTCTGCTTATTTGTGTCCTTCCTCCTAAACGTCCATGTGCCCTTCCTTCATTTTATCCTCCCCTTTGTCCTTCCTTCATTATATTCTTCCTACCTTCCTCCCTTTCTTATCCAATTATTATAGTTTTATGGCAGAGCCCTTACCCCATTATTGCCCTCCTATTAGCAGGCTGTAATGGGAAGTGCTATCCTTATCTCTCGTCAGATCATTTTGCCTTTGACCGTGCTGCATCCACTTGATTTTAGCTGAGATAGCCCTGGAATCGCCTGGGATCTTTTTATCTCCTCATGATTGGATCTGGGAAGATATTTGTTTATTGAAATTGGCTTGACTGAACCGATTTTATTGGTTTATGTCTGTCTAGGATAAACAGTGATGGACACATTTCTAATTCATTGGTGAAAGAGTGTCAGGTATTTTATTTTGTATTAACTCCCAAACATTTCTAGGAATGATGCTTTTGTAAGACATTTTGAGTTTTTAACTGATGCTCCAGTTATAATACCTGCAGGAAATGGTTATCTTGGACACAGGTCTTGAAATTACTTTTTGCAACATTTTTTAGTTGTAAGTCCTTGAGAAATAACCACACAGAAACCTTTGCTTCCTCTTATTTTTTTTTAACAAATATGTAAAGGGATACTGGGCCCCGGTATTTAGATCAGGTGGCCTTTAAATGCCTTTCACTCAACTCTCAGTAGATCATGACGATACACATCTAGGAAGTCAGAAATGAAACATGCATCGGTTCATTCAGCTCATCCTTTCCATATCTGTTAAATGGAGACCAGAGGTTTTGGTTGAGTTAACGCGTTTCCTTTTAAACTGAAATATAGTATGTAGAAAATTAAACCAACACAAGGATCTCTATAAGGGAGGTCCAAGGCCAATGGGTTTGCTGTCTGTGATTTCTGAAGAGGAAAGCGAAGAGTAATTTCAATTAATAGTTTAAAACTAAATTGTTTCATTACTATAATGCTAGATTTTAGTTATTCCACAAGATTTATCTATCATGTTGGATGTCAGAAAAAGCTCTCTACCTGGAAGACATGGCTTCTGTTTTTTCAGCTGGTGTACATGCAGAGAGCTGGCTGAGGAGGGGGGAAAAGAGAGAGAGATTACTGAGGTGCAACAGGTGAAGATAGTTTTTCAGTCACCACACAGGAGATGAGACCTTAGAACTCATAAAAGCTGCTGATCTTTCTCAGCAGTTAAAATGGCATTTAGGGAGCAGTTATCACTTCTGCTGGCTTTCTTTTCTCAGGTGGCATCCACTGATCTTTAGCAATTACCCTATCAGCTCACCTTTCCTGCTTTCTCTCTCTCTTCTTCTGGCCACTTTCATCATGGCTGATTTTGTTACTGCTTATTTTTCTGCGTTGAAATTTTCCCTTGTGATATTTCATCATTCTCTCAAACTCGTCACATTTTCACATAACACGCTCCACTTATTAAAATTAGAGGGTCGTCGTAGCCGCTATTATGCCACCAGCTGTTTCAGTTTGCACTGAAGTCTTGAGTTGGCTATTTACCAATTGTTATCCTTAAACTAGGACCAAATGTAATGGCAACTGATAAACTCTGTCTTTTTAGATTGTGAGCCATCTTTTGGGATCGACTTTTAAACAACTTTTTTTTCAGCCCAGTGAGCAGTTTTCAGGTTGCAGCATGGTTGAAATTTATTAATTTAAATTATCTTGCATTATTTATTCTAAGGTGTATTCTTTTCAGTCAAGGATTGTAAAGTTAAGAAAGATAATTATGTAATAAGAACTACAAGTTAAAAGGGTAACTTTATTCTGACCAGAAAAGCATTTCTGAACATTTATTGTCTAGGTTAAACTGAAAACATCCATTTCTTTCAATTAAGTTAATATCGCCATTTAAATGGTTAATGTATTGCATTAAATAATGTGGCTCTATGAAATTTGATGTTTTCTGGATACATGGAATGTCAAGTATGTCCAATTTTTCACATAATTTATCTTTAAACTGTCATTTTTTTAAAGAAATTTTAGTGACCCATTTCGTAATATTTTGGTTGCTAAGCCTGTAACCCCTGGCATGGGGACAATAGCTGACTTTGTATTATTTAAGATAGGTTTCTATGTGTCAAATATTCAATATTGCACACTTTCACTTTGAATCAAAAAACACAAATAAATAATACAGTTTGTTGTGCATGTATAGATTTTTTAAATCCCTTTCTCAGAGCTGGCCAGAATGTAGAAAATTACTAAATCCTATTTTTGCATTAAAATCGAGTCAAAATAATGCACCTTATAAGTGCTGAACATGTTTGAAAATTAAAAGGAGCTGGCTTAGTTGGTAAAAGCCTGTTGTCATTACCAAGTAGAGTTTAAGTAAGTTTACATTAAAGAAAAACAAACACAGTAAGTTGTCTTTTTTTTTTATTTGATTTATTTCAGCAGACCTTACCCCAGAGGAGAAGGCCCGAGGGCTAGCGCGGGCCATCCGCAAGCAGTCGGGTGAGGTAAGGGTGCGGTGGGAGCGTCTGAACGGGCACCTGGGAGGCTGGCAGACTCAGGTGGAGCAAGCTTTGGAGCGCCTCCAGGACCTGCAGAGCTCCATGGACCAGCTCGACCTGCAGCTAACGCGAGCGGAGGAGACTAAAGCTACCTGGCAGCCGGTGGGCGATCTGCTTATCGACTCTCTTCAGGACCATATCGACAAGACATCAGTGAGTTAAAGCAATTTGTTGCTCTCAGGGTTTCTTATTTATTGCATGACATTATCAGCTAATCCTACAGGGTGACATGCAAAATGTAGCTGTTGTTAAAAATGATGGTTAAATCCTTTAATTAGTCGTAAATGAATCTTTTAACAGTAGTTTAATGATGAATAATGTATAAAACACTGTTAGAATGTGATTTACTGTGAAACATACAGCACCCTGGGCAAAACCTTTAAAAAACTTACATTTATTTTATTGGAACCTTTCTACATGCCAGCCAGGTGTTTGGGATTAAGGCTGCTGGGACCTTTACCTGAGACTAAGATTACAATTTAGAGCAACAAGGAATCCTGGTGGGACCGCATCATGTCCAGTGTAATGTATGGTGGAAGATCTGTGATGTTCTAGGCCTGTTTCTCTTCCAAATAGCCTGGGAACCTTCTACAAGTGCAGGGCACCGTGGATATTTTGGAAGGATTTTATTGGACCAATGGCTTTTACTCACAATATTCTAGGCAGGGAAGCGACTGGGATAGAAGGTGTGAGGACGTGTAGCAAAGTCCTAAGGTCCTGGATAAACACCGTAAGGCCACGCCATGAATTAATTACCTGCCTATATGGGATGTGAGCTCCTCCTCTACGCCATGCTGCATCACGGTCACTGGGTCTTTTGCAGATAGGGATAAAAAAACGGTCAAATCAACGCAAAATTGGTTAACGAGGAAGAGCAAAAGAAATGAATCTAATGAGTTGGAAGCTTTGTAATTAATTAATCACAATTAATCAAATTCTTTTTAAATAGCAGTATTTAATACAATAAGCAAAGCATTTTAATTTGAATACATTTTGGTTTAAGACTGCATTAATGAGTAGACATATAAAATGTGTAATATGATGATATACAGCAATTTCTACCTCAATTTATTTTAAACGACAATGTTGTAACTTTCCAGATGGAGTTGCATTCAAAACATCTTTCTGCATTTAAATGAGCTTTACACTTTTAAGTCTTTTAAAGCATTCAACTATGTTGGGAAGAAAAGTTTAATATCTATTTATTTTTATAGAATATAATTGATCTAATTTACTTCTACCTGCTCAACCTTTCTCCGTGTCACTCTTTACAGTCTCTACAATTTAGAGGAAATGTGATTATTAAATCTTCTTCATGAAGTGTATTTTTCTCAGTGCCTCAACCCCCACCAGTCTGAATGATGCATACATAACCAAAAGTCAATAAACAAAAAAGAGAAAAACTGGATTGAAAACATGGTGCCATACCAACGCTGACTCATCTTCAGCTGTTTTGTTTCCCCTCATCTTGCCTGAATGTCTCGTTTGAACAGAGATATTCTCTGACTTTATATTTGAAATGTCGGGGCTCGGCAGTAATAATCATCTGTGAAGTTTACTCTCAAAAGCGGTGTTCCACGTTCATTTACTGCTGTCGTGCAGCACTGTTTGATCACATTACCTGGTCAATAAGCAGCGCTGCCCTCGGGTCTCTTTGCTCTCTGCCACCAGCTAAACACGAGGGGAAGTGGAAGCACTACACAGTGTGCAGAGCTTTATGTGCCACTTTAACATGATATTTACAAAAAAACAACAACATCGCTGTCCTTCACTCGTTACTTAAAGCCCACAGAGGATAAAAAATGCTTAACCCACTTGTGCTTTGGCCACGGCCGACCGCCAGAGAGTAAATGCCAGCGATGATGTGAGCAGATCAGGTATAATTTTACATTTTAGAAATAACATGTAAGGTATCTCTATTGTCCACAATAATTCACTAGCGCGTGACATCCTAATATTTCCTTATCTGCCAGCCTTATCACTCTAAAACATAAAATTGCAACTTGAAAATAGTCAAATACTCAACTAATCTCAGTGAGTTGTAAGCAATGTGAATGTCAGATCATTAAAGGATTAATCTTTATTTATACCACGATCTCGGTGAATACTTGATTCTGGTTGGCCGCAGGATGTCCGTTAAAAAGGGTTATTAGACACCTATAAAAAAAGGTCCGTTCAACTAATTGTTCTAAATTAGTGTGCTGGCTCAAACGTTTGCCGGTAATGGCAACACACTTAATGCAGGTTACCTTGGCAAAGAGTCACACCTATAAAAAAGTTCTGGTCAAATGGTCTGACTTTTCTAAATTATTGCACTGGCTCAAATGTTAGCTTGTGATGGCAAGACAGTTGATGCTGGCTACCTTGGCAACGTGTCCCATGAGAGATATTAAATAGTTCTCTGTTCTTCCTGTTAAAACGTCCTATTTTAACAGTGAAAAAAAGCATTAAAGTATTAATAATTGATTTAATAGGGCTGGACGATAATTCTATGACAATATATATATATATATATATATATCGATCGACAGACGTATATCGATGAAAAAAGGGTAAATAAAAAGTTCAATAGAATTACAGTTTTCCTTCCTTTTGCATTCTAGCCATGTTGGTTAATAGTTTAGTCATTACATCCTCTCAGCCAATCATATATGCAGACCCAGGAACGCTTCGCCCCCTTCAACGAGTTCAGATAGCACCCTTTCTTAAAAACTTGTAGTTTTGGTAAAAAGTTGGTTGAATTAAAGGGTTGAGTTTGAATTCAGTGTTTGTGTCTGTATCTAAAAATAGGTCACTTAAGCAACTGTTTAAAATGGCCAGGGCTGCACTTAAGATATATGTTTTGAATTTGTTGATAGTTATCGATATCGAGCAATATGATTTGTATTTTATCGATATGCTTTTTTTCTACATCGTCCAGCCCTAGGATTTAATATTTATTTCTTCCGTAAGTGACCATGGTATGAGCGGGATAATGTCCTTTGAGGTGTCCATTGTCAGAAACGAATGGACTGCGGTTCATGTCTCCGCGTCGTCCTTTCATTTCTGATAATGGACACCTCATTGGGCACTATCCCTTACTTATATCACCGTTCTTTGTCCATAGCAGTGGAGTTAAACACCCGGACAAATGTGCTAGCATATGCAATCCGCTCATCCCCTCAATCCTTAAAAAGATCAGATTGCTATGACGATAGGATCCTGTGTAAGACGTAAAAGTAGATGTTGTGAAATGTTTTTTTTAACCCATATTAGCTCTGAAAGAGACTTTTTTATTATAGGTAAAAATGCAAAACTGGAAACTGACAACAGGTATCTCACTGTACTGTATACTATGTGATGTTTGGGAAAAGATGCATAGAAAACCTTTAGGCTGAGCTGAAGAGAGAGTAATAGAGGAGATTAAGTGTGGTGCTAAAGGCAACGTGGTAATTATGGCAATTATTGGTACCCCTCTACCAGATTACATCTTGGATGTGTCCAAAACTGAATGTATGAGATTTTGCTACTGCAATAAAAATAATTTTGTTCTCAGGCTTTTTACATATATTTCGCAGTGGTGCCACTAAGAGTGGCTGTGCTCTTTTCTTTATATATACACCAAAGTTCATCTCAATTAGTTGTTGCCTTCAGTTTGGAGATACTCTCATTAGTTTGTAACTTTTGCCAAATTTGTTAATGTCTCTTCTAAAAGACACTGAAGACAGAAAACAATCGGTTAACAAGAAAAGAAATGGCAGCATTATGTTCATCGTCATCACAACAAGGGGGGTATTCTGTTGTTTCCAGCACACCACGCAGTTTTACAGACGTAAACATGAGATTGACGGCCCCCTGTGGGGATATTAAACGATAATTATGGTACATGGCTCTTGTCTCCAGGCCTTCAGGGAGGAGGTGGCCCCCCTCCGTCAGGACGTCCGGGTGGTCAACGAGCTTGCTGCTGATCTTACGCCACTGGACATCCAGCTTTCGTCTACTGCCTCCAGACAACTGGACCAGCTCAACATGAGATGGAAGCTTCTGCAGGTAGCTAAATGCTTTCTTCCTCTTTCCGTTTTCCATTGCTTTGATAATTTTGAGCACATTTGTTTCTCTTTAGTGTGTTTGCGTACGTTTCCTGCTGTCTGCCTGTGTTATCTTTCTTTCTATTTCACGCTTTGCAGCGATTTCACTTTGTGTCGTTTGTGCAGCACTTTGTCTCGGCACATCAGTGGATGTTGTCCTCACAGCGCACCAGTCACATCTCTGGTTCTCTGCAAGCTTGATAGTCTTGGTCTGATCC
This sequence comes from Fundulus diaphanus, assembly GCA_037039145.1. NCBI lineage: Eukaryota > Metazoa > Chordata > Actinopteri > Cyprinodontiformes > Fundulidae > Fundulus > Fundulus diaphanus. The sequence goes on along the minus strand of CM073142.1, from coordinate 30,583,979 downwards.
GCTGTGGTGCCCGCTGAGCACTCTCATACTGGAGCGTGTCTAGCCCTGAAGGGAAAATCCATTTTGTTACTAGTCATCAGAAGAGAAGGGAAAAGAAGAGGGTGGTTGGGATTTAAAAGGGGAAATACTTTAGTTTTTTATGAGCAATGCAAGATATTATTATAGAATTATTAATAAACGGAGGTATAAACTGGGAGGAATTCTTCAGAACATGGGTTAAACCTTTTAAATCGTTTGTGTTGTTTTTTTCCCCCTAGTTGAAACAGAGACTGGGGGTAGGTAAAGATAAAAATAAATTATATATATATTTCCTCTTATGTCCAGTGATGGCTCCATTTATGAAGGAAACTAATTTCAAAGACAGTGTTGCCCCACAGCATGGCGGCATTAGTAATAAAGACGTCTTGGGGGGTAAAATACAAGTTATTTTGTTTTTAAGTGTGACTCTACCTAAGGGGAATACTGTCGAGCAGGACTAAATAGTAATGTGATTTTTCTATGTAGTGCACAGATTCCCATTAATGTTCTTTTTTGCCGATAATGTGATCATAAGTCACACACTGAGGCAGAGAAGAACGTTTTTTTTATTGGACTGGTCTTTTTGGTCTTGTTTTGTTTTAGCCTGCAGGAAGGCAGTAGCTTCACTAATAAGCCTGGTCCGACTGTGCGGGCTGACGATTATGTTTCATATGCAGACAGCCGGCATCTGTCTCGCCGTGGTACGGAAGGCATAAAAAGTCATTAGCAGACGAAAGAAAACAAAAGACACAACTGCTGGCCTTTTCTGTGACCATAACCAGGATCATTGTGCAGACCATCTGTGAGCTGGCTGTCATATTTGAGCAGATGTGCAAGTCTGTCTGTGCTGCTACTCAAACGAGCGAGGCGAAGCAAACAGACAGACATGTACTGTGGACCACAGGTGCACTGGCTGGGATGTCAATACTGGGCTTTTAAGGGACTTTTTTTTATTGATAAAGCATGAAGCTTTACCCAGATGTAAAGGTTTCTTTTTTGAAGTTTTGAAGTCAATCCTAATGCCTTTTTATGGCTATTATTTAGTTTCTTCATGAGGTTAAATTCACATGGAAAATTCATCTTCACATCTTTCAGTCTAAGGTAACACCCCACAATAATGTGAATGAGGATTTATGCCTGACCCCTTGCTGCCTGGATTGATTTACAAAGATATTTACTAACACTAACAACTGGGTATCAGATGTTAAACTGATGTTAAATTAAACAGATCAGTAATTTGGATTTAACATGCGCAATAAATCTAAATTTAGGAATGGTTTATAATTAGAAACATTAGGTATAATTGAGTGTGGTATTGAACATATTTTCCTATCCCAGGTATTTGCATTATTTAATTGCTGCTGATGCTAAACAGGGCTTATAAACTGAGTTACAACATGAGTTTACAACTATTTCTTGTCTTTCAAGCGCCTAACAACCTAACACTGTAAAACAGCGGGTTCCCAAAGTTGGGGGTTGCGAGATGATGTGCTAAAAAGATTTTGTTTTCTTTATTTGTGAAACTAGGTTTGCTTTTTGGCCACTAGAGCACAACATGCTTCAAGTAAGAGATTTGGTATGTGTAGAACATGTACACTCACCGGCCACTTTATTAGGTACACCTGTCCAACTGCTCGTTAACACTTAATTTCTAAGCAGCCAATCACATGGCGGCAACTCAGTGCATTTAGGCATGTAGACATGGTCAAGAGAATCTCCTGCAGTTCAAACCGAGCATCAGTATGGGGAAGAAAGGTGATTTGAGTGACTTTGAACGTGGCATGATTGTTGGTGCCAGAAGGGCTGGTCTGAGTATTTCAGAAACTGCTAATCTACTGGGATTTTCACGCACAACCATCTCTAGGGTTTACAGAGAATGGTCCGAAAAAGAAAAAACATCCAGTGAGCGGCAGTTCTGTGGGCGGAAATGCCTTGTTGATGCCAGAGGTCAGAGGAGAATGGCCAGACTGGTTCGAGCTGATAGAAGGGCAACAGTGACTCAAATAACCACCTGTTACAACCAAGGTGGGCAGAAGAGCATCTCTGAACGCACAGTACGTCGAACTTTGAGGCAGATGGGCTACAGCAGCAGAAGACCACATCGGGTGCCACTCCTTTCAGCTAAGAACAGGAAACTGAGGCTACAATTTGCACAAGCTCATCGAAATTGGACAATAGAAGATTGGAAAAACGTTGCCTGGTCTGATGAGTCTCAATTTCTGCTCCGACAGTCGGATGGTAGGGTCAGAATTTGGCGTCTACAACATGAAAGCATGGATCCATCCTGCCTTGTATCAACGGTTCAGGCTGGTGGTGGTGGTGTCATGGTGTGGGGAATATTTTCTTGGCACTCTTTGAGCCCCTTGGTACCAATTGAGCATCGTTGCAACGCCACAGCCTACCTGAGTATTGTTGCTGACCATGTCCATCCCTTTATGACCACAATGTACCCAACCCATGATGGCTACTTTCAGCAGGATAATGCGCCATGTCATAAAGCTGGAATCATCTCAGACTGGTTTCTTGAACATGACAATGAGTTCGCTGTACTCAAATGGCCTCCACAGTCACCAGATCTCAATCCAATAGAGCATCTTTGGGATGTGGTGGAACGGGAGATTCGCATCATGGATGTGCAGCCGACAAATCTGCGGCAACTGTGTGATGCCATCATGTCAATATGGACCAAACTCCCTGAGGAATGCTTCCAGCACCTTGTTGAATCTATGCCACGAAGAATTGAGGCAGTTCTGAAGGCAAAAGGGGGTCCAACCCGTTACTAGCATGGGGTACCTAATAAAGTGGCCGGTGAGTGTATAAACAAACACCTTGGCTATATTAAGACCAGAAGTAGTTTGAGGCGATTTGTGACAATAGTCCAAAATGGGTTTTAAACCACATAACTTCAGTCGGATGTGATTCACATGTAGCTCACCCTGTATATTCTAAGTTAGTTGTTTTAATAGTCAAGTTAAAAAAACAATCCTTTTATATGGGAGGCTAATTGATGGGAATCTGATGTAATTACAGACTCTTGATGTTTCATATTGGTGTGTTGCAGCAGCTCTTCTGAGCTCAAATCCCACTGCTTCACACTTCTAAACAGCAGCCCTAACACAAATGTCACACACAATATCACAACCGAATAAAAACTTGCTGAAAGCAGTGAGTTAAAAAGCAACACTAATATTCATCGTACAAACAATTGTCAATCCCAGCAATAATGTTGCCTGACAGCAAGAAATCTTTTTGTAGTACCAAATAGATGGAGCCCCGAGTGGGTTTTATGTAACATCCTTCAGTGGAACAATATTTTTGCTTAATGTTTCTTGTCGGGTGTAACCTTTAACAACTTATGTTCCAAAACCTTTGTTTGGAGGTAGCATTTTTATTTGGCTTGAAAGGTTCTGGAGGGTCCTTATGGTCTGCAGTGCTGAGTCCCTCACACTTCCAATGGAGTAGCGTGAACACTGAAGGGACTTACAAGGCCAACTAAAAATGTTCATTTCTCTCAAAAACCAGGGATGTACTTTTCAAGTTACAAACTCTCTGTGCACAGTTGGCTTTCATATATAGTCCCTTCCAGCTTTGCGTATTTATAACTCAGTCGCTGTTTTCCTTATTTTATAGGAGAGAGTTTCTGTTTTTCTAACATTAAACTTAGACAGGGGACTAATAATGTTCAGTCAAGCTAATTAGGGTGACTCAATATACTAAGCTTGTTAGATGATGATGATTACGAAACAGAAAACTCTTCATGATAACGAGATGAGAACATGTTTTTGCAATGTGTTTGGAAAAACAAATAATTTGCCATTTGCCTGTAATCAGTCAGAAACCCACTGAAAAGACTATTTTTATGTTTTCGCAAATAGAATAAAGATGTCATGAATCTCAAACTGTTCAGTGTTTAGCAATCCAAAGTAGCTTTGACGAGTCTAAGAATTTTAGAGTCAAAGAAGTTAAAGTCTGAAGATAATTAAATGTGGTCCAGATTAAATGAAAACGTTGAAGTGACCCTATAGTTTAGCGCCGATAAGAAGCTACTAATCAGATGCCAACTTTAACTTTGTGCCACAAGATCGCAAAGCAACCCAAGTAAAAATTAATAAAAACGTCTAAAAATGTAACGTCAGAAAATGTTTTTTCACACCTAGTTCTGAATATCTGACTTCCTTTTTGCTGTGGCTTTCTGGAGCTTTTGTACCGTGGTGTGATCCTTGGGTGGTCAGTGCTGTTAGATCTGATAGCTGCTGAGACAGCTCCTCACCGTCATGCCTGTCATGTCTTCCCATAACGATGGAGGTAGTTTGTGGCGCTGGCAGAGCTCTGTTTTGCACTTGGACAAGGCTTATTTGTTGACTCTGACAAGCACTAGTTATATGTAGCTGGCCATGCCATTGTCAGTTTCAGACAGCCCCAGAAGAAGTGCACGGTCGGCGAAGATGCAGTCACTGATTGATGCCTGACTATGTTTTTTTCTTTTTTGCTTAGGCCAGCCTTCACACAGACTTGCCTCTGTGTTTCACTGAAAGAAAGCAGAAAGAACTTTATTGTATGGTCTGTTGATTGCTCTGGGCCAAACTGTAGTTTCTGCTCACTGGTGGACTAACAATTTTTTGACACTGGGACGAAAACAAAGATTCTTTTTTCTTAAACGTGTAGCGAAGCTGGGGAAATAACAAATGCATTGCTTATTCTTCTCCCTCTGTGAGCAATTGGGAATTAGTTTATAATAAAAAAATGGGCACTGCATGGTTAAATGATTTCTGTAAATGATTTATTAAAGATGTGATATTAAATGCTTTAATGCTTCTATGGAGGGACATTTTCTGAGTTGGGTAAATTACAGAAAATCCCCTTCTGTTTTGATTGCCTTTAAATTGAATGTACTTCAATCCAGATATAACGTCCAGTGTAAAGTTGTGTTTTTATGATCACTGTTTTTCAGCTCACCTTTTATTCTTCTCACAGGTTGCGGTGGAGGACAGACTGAAACTCCTCCAGGAAGCGCACAGAGACTTTGGGCCCTCCTCTCAGCATTTCCTCTCCAGTGAGTAAACCTAGCTCTAGAAAGGAAATGCTAAACGCCGGGTGCCTTAGGCTACGTTCACACTGCAGGTCATGATGCTCAATTCCAATTTTTTGCTGAAATCTTTTTGGGGTGACTGTTCATACTAACTATTAAATATCATTAATGCCAACTATTGCTATTGTTTCAATTTAATTTAAGCTTTAATCGCAGCAAAATATTTTTTAGCTTGTTAAAGGAGCATTGCACACGTTTAAAGGTTAAATACAATTTTCTTCTTTCCCATACATTCCCTTACAACTGCCCAACATGTAAACTGAGTTTTCCTCTATTTACCACAGTTGCCTATAGCAGGTATTGTCAACTTCAGTCCTCGAGGGCCGGTGTCCTGCAGCATTTATGTCTCTGCTTCAACACACCAGGGTCAAAAAGAAATCAGGTCATTAACTGGACTCTAGATAGCGTGACTGCATTCTAAGGAGGTAATTCAGCCATTTAATTCAGATGTGTTGGATCAGGGATACATCTAAAGGTCTCAGGACACCAGCCCCCTAGGACTGGAGTTGATGATCCCTGCTCTGTTGGCTCCATTAATTTGCATTCGCATGGGTGTAACGTGCTGTGCTCTCTTGTTCACCTGGCTACTTTGTTGAGTCTCTGCCGCAGTTGTCGCTTTAGCGAGGGAACAAGGGCTAACTTCAATATTTATAACTTTGTGTCCTCATAAGACATTACACCTCTAAACACGAAAAAAACCTTACACTGGTGTCATTTTAACTTATCGCCAGAGGGGCAAACTTCTTCAAAACTCTGGAACTTGACATATCAAACTGGACATCATAGTGGTTATCGTGCCGGTGAAAATATTTGCCCTTTCATCTTTTATTAAGCTGAAGATGAAACTGTTGAAAAAATACCTTAAGCATACCGTTGGGTATGGTGGTGGTCCTGTAATACTGTGGGTCCTTTTTTTCCCTGAAGGACTTGGGGACCACGTCAGAGTACATGGCATCATTATTAGTTTGATTATGTGATTTTCTTTCAGCCTTTAAAGGAGCAATGCACAAGTTTAAAGAGTAAATATTACTTTTATATTTCCAATACATGCGCTTACAATTGTTGAGCGTGTAAAAAGATACCGCAGTTGCCTTTATAGGCTCCATTAGTTCACGAGAGATTGATTCAGGTCGTATGTTTTGGCCATGGGTGTCACACGCTGTGCGCTCTCATTCATCTGGCTACTTTGTTGAGTTTCCGCCGCTATTGACACATTAGCGAGAGAACACGGGCTAACTTCAACATTTATAGCCATCTCACCTCAGAAGATGTTAGGCCTCTGAACAAAAGACCTGTGCCGTCGCAGCAACAGATGCTTTTCCTCTTCTCCTATGCGCGTGCACAACAATGCACGCCAGAGGAGTGCCGACTTCTACAAAACTCTGGAACTTGCTCTATGCTCCTTTAACTAAATGTACTGAAATTAATAGCTGAATATATGAAAAAAATCATGCATAAGAAAAGGTAAATTTCTTTAAAGGCCTTTTCCTTAACACCTAATATTTATGAAAGGTGCTGAATGACTTTCTTACGCGCAGATGAGGCACTTTTTAATAATGAAATGTTTAATGACAATGTTACTGACTCTTTTTATTCCCTCTTTGAAGTGCTCATTAGTTCTGCACAGAAAGTTGGAGCCAAAGCTTAACAGAGGAAGACAAATTCAGAAGCATTAAACAAAGCAGCCGTCCCCTCTTCCTGCCCATTCCTTGCTCCTCCATTCTTCATTTTTCATAATAATCCAGCCATCAGAGTTCTTCGAGCTCCACCTGATACTTTTTACTGGCTGTCAGGCACGGAGACTAAATGCTCTGCGTGTGATTCAGAGCAGGTGTTCAGTCGCCACGCTGCCTCACCGCCAGATACAAATTTACTGAGCAAGCGCTGCTGAGAGCCCAGCAAGTGGACCAGACAAAATACCAGTCGTCTTTCATCTCCGTGGCACTGTGACACAATCTCCTTCATCACACATTCGCTCTCATTACACTAGTAGCTTAATATTCCCTCGGGGATCAATAAAGTAGCGCGTTCTTATCTTGCCCTATCCATCTCGTGTATCTACCAATCTTGCTTAATCTCTTTCTCTTACTGTCTTTTCATCTCTATATCGGAGTGAGAAGCTGTGTCGCGGGGGAGGGAAAGTGGTACGGAGATAAATCACACCATATTTCTCCTGCTTATTGCTCCGGAGGAGAGCATCTTGAGTACTACTGTTTAGCTGGATTTAACACCGCAACAGACATTAAAAGGAGTTCCTGTATTATGAAAATGTGGGGCTCATTTCCAGTCAGGCCTGGACACTAAAATGATCGCTACAGTGCATGCAGTGTTTACTAGGATGGTGTTTTACTTTCAACTGCTTCTTGAGTTTTAATCTCCTTTTTGTTTTTATTCATTTTTGTTTGCAGCGTCTGTACAGCTCCCCTGGCAACGCGCAGTTTCTCAGAACAAGGTTCCCTACTACATCAAGTACGTATGAAAATTAGTACGTTTGTGCATGCTTGAAATGTATGCGTGTTTGTGTAAATTATGAAGCACTAAGGCTCTCATGGCACGTCAGCTATGGGATTTTCATGGAGAAACTCATTTTCTGATTTCAGTTTCTTTTTAATTGTAAGGAACAGCATTTGAGATATTTATTTTTGGCCATGCTATCAGTTTAATTTTGGCACCAAGGTGATCTCGTACTGTGTCTGAGAGCTTTTTTAAACAAGATTTTACTTGTTTTTGCCTTTTGAATTTTTTATCTCAAAACCGTTGTCAGCAATTGCAGCTTGCAGGTTTTCTCCACAAAAATGATAGTTTTTACTGAGCTCTTCTTTGTTTTAGTTCCTTTTCTACTAAAATTGTCAAATTGCCTTTTTTACCATTTTGTAACCCCATTGTGTTTGTTTTGCTTTTTCATCCCTTTAGGGCTGGTTTATTGTAACAAATGATGGACCCTGATCCAATGAAACTAACTTTAAGAGACCTTGCGTTATAGGGCACATGAGTTATTGGATCTCAAATCCACATTTCCATACAATGAGCAATAAAGGGATTATAGAAAATCACTTAAAATCGTCAGATGTCAAAGTAGGTCCAAAACACCCCCTGGACAGGCCTGGGGTAGAAGCATAGTTGGTGGTGTCCTGTGGAAAATGGTTCCCTTTCCTACCTGCAAAAGACACAAAAGTATGTAATTGTGAAGGGACAAATAGACCTGCAACCATTTTGTACCTCTTACTTGCACAACACATGCAGATAAATAATTTTTTCTAATGTAAAATACTTTTTATTCACCAATATGCTCCTTGATGTGTATTAAAGTTCAGTTGTTTCACCTTCCCATTCCCAAATCAGATCATGAAATCCGTTTCACTAAAAATAGATGCATCTCAGTACAGCTTCTTAGCCTGCAACTGACTTTAATGACTTCAGTTTGATACCTTAGTCTCCATCACAACCTTTGCCTAATATGGCCAAATCTTAGGCTTTTGTTCAAACAGGGACAGAAACTTTCTCTGAGTAGCATTTTTTATTTATTTTTTTTGCTCCTCAGGAAATGTCAGCTTAAAAGATGTTGAAGCATTGCATGCTACCCTCAATAAAAACTTCATCACTCAGAAATTACATTGAAAGTACCCATGAAGTTCAGCAGTTATGTTTTATTCTGATAACATGTCACGTATTTGAAAAAAAAATAAAAAAATTGGGAGCCCACAATTTTGCTGCATAGTTGGCATTTGCAGGAGACAAAAGGAAATACTTGTAATTGCAGAAATACAAGCCATATAATACCAGTTTAATTGCTTTATAGTGACATGTTGTTTCGTTCTTTATAGATTGCAAATTGTTTTTCCTATCTAGAAAACACATGATCGTCCTTCCATTCAGAATGCTCAAGATAGGATTGAGTCCTAAAAATTGGCTGACACCTGCTTGTGTTTGTGCCTGCAGCAGCTTGACGCTGGAGGCGATGAGAGATTAAAGCCTGACAGGGCTCCCAGTACCAGTTCATACATTTGGAGAAAAAAAAACAAAGCAAAAAGCAAAATAAGAGAAAAAAAAAACTGCCTGTGATCACAGATGTGCCCAGCCAGTGAACCTACATCTGTCACACTGACAGAACACGTGTGCCCAAACAGAACATCTGTGGGCAACGGCATTCAAGCAAAACAAAACCTTGCATACAAATGCATAGAGCAGCGGTGCATACACTCACGCTTGGTTAGACAAACATGAAGATGCAGATGAACTCAAGCTGTAGCAAAGCTTCAACTCAGTAACCAGATATCCACAGTGAGATTTAAGCATTGCAGGAGTAGTTTTTATTTTCCTGAAATAGTCTCTTTGAATCAAAAAGCTGCGTTTTTTTCTTTTTCTTCAACTTACACTGTGTTGCATTATACATCATCAGCATAGTGCCCCTGCTGCTTTTTCATATCTTCTCTGGTTACAGCCACAAACCTCGATGGATTTATATTGGGATTTTATGTCATTTAGTCATTTAGATGAAGACGGTGATCTGTTTAAACTGAACTTTCATTTCCTACATACAAACTACCTCCGCTTCAACCTGAACATGACATCACAGCATTGCAACATGGTGGTGGCAACATCATGACATTGTCTCATGGGACAGCGAAGCTGGTCGGAGTTGATTGGACATGTTTGGACCTAAATACAAGGCAGTCTTTGAGGGAAACCTATTGGAGACAACAAAAGGCTTGAGACGGGGGTTGAGGGTCACCTTCCAGCAGAACAAGGATCCTTTCCGTACAGCCAGTCACAGTGAAATGGTCGAGATCAAAAACATCTTCATCTCAATCTGAGCTGAGTTAACTTGAGCTATTCTCAAAAGCGGATTGGATAAACATTCCAGTTTGTATATGTGCAAAGTTGGCAGAGACATAGCCAAAAATGCTTGCAGCTTTAATTGCAGCAAGAGGTGCTTCAATACAGGAGGTCTGAAGACAAACGGATGACATACTTTCCAGATTTTTATTGGTAAAGTATTTTGAAAACATTGCGTCTTTTTACTTTGATTTTCCAATCATGCCATTCCTTGTGTTGGTCTATCACATGACGTCTCAGTAGAATACACTGAGGTTTATGATTGTAACGTTCCAGAGCAAGAAATACTTTTGTTGGTCCCTCAAAAGCCCGATTTCAACAAACATGCAGATGGCTTTTGGTTTAAATTCCCTCCTCATTCACACACAGAACATGAAAGCCGGCACTCAGTTTTGAAAATCCACTTAATTAGCTGCCTGAGATGAACTCTGAATCCATCCCCAGGACTAATCACAGGTCGCTTTCAGTGCTGCTGCATTCTCAGGATTCTCGCATCCCTCTCTTTGACACATTCATTTCCTGCACACCCATCCTCTTCTCTCCCGCTGTTCACTTTTTTTTATTTCTCCTACGCGACAAAAGTCCCCCTGATTAAAATTATGCTTATTTTGGCCTCCCTGTAGCGTGGAGTTCAGATGACGAGATGAAATCAGATGATTCACTCTTTGAATAACTTGCGCGCTGTTCCATCTCGCACATTTCCTTTGGCGCGGTTATTTTAACATTTAATAGGAATCCGACTCTGTCAGAGCTCTGAATTCAGTTGCCGAAGGAATCTGTGATACAGACGCCAAAAAAACGTTAAGGGGGAGAAAAAAAAAGAAGCAGGGGTGAAGAGATGTCAGCGAGAGAAAAGGAAAGAGACATCAGGTGGAGAATGAAGGCACTTATCACCTGTCACTGACGCTTTCCGATAAGCGTTGGAAGGAGCTGTCAGCGAGGGGAAAGGAATATTCCCCAAATCTTCTTTTGGCTTTCTCCACTCCTTCACTAATTTCATTTATTTGGCTTGCCAGACATGTGTGGAGTCATTCATCTGCCCACTCATGATTATTCATGCCGCACTCTGAGCGTGTGACAGTGACACACTCCCACCAGCCGAGCAAGCGTTTTGCTACTTTTCAGATTGGTGTTTTGATCTTGGAAAGCGCAGAGAATGTGGAGGCTTTCTTAGAAGGCTTGCCTTTGTTTACGTCCCCTCTTTCCCAGAGGAAATACGGGAGTGCAGAGCTGGAGTAGCAGGACATATATTGTTAGTTATGGAACAGCAGGGACAAAATTAGTAATGAAAATCACTTTAACCTTTAATGAAACTGCAGCGAGGGAAGGGAAAGCAGCATATAAAATGTCAAAGGGAAAAAGCAATTATTCTTAATAAGCCGAATTGTCACAGCAGGCGATCTGTTAGTCTAAGAGGGTCACTTTTGTCAAATTGCTTAAACTGCTCTCCCCGTTCAGCCAGACAGAAATCTTATAAAATCATTGAGTAAAAGGTTATTTCTCGCCAATCCTGGAGCCTGGTGGATACATACGCTTCGTACTCCGCTTGTTTTTCTAAAGCAATAAAAAAAAACAGAAACCGCAGGAAATGAAGGAAACACATTTTCAAAAAAGATAATGAAGTCACACCGGTGAAGAAAATAGACTTTAGTCTAGTAAAAAAGGGAGGATTGACACCTGCGCTGCATTTGCGTCTGTAGCCTGTCACTAGACGGGGATTAGAGATAAAAGCTTTGGCTATATTGCAATTTAGAGGACAGATTTATCACTTTCAAGTTAACAAAGCCTGTGATCACGGATGTTACCATCCGGCGAAGCTATCAGGCTTGCTTCAAACAGAGTGGTGTGTGTAACTTCTGGCAGGCTGGTTTCAGCGTTGTGTCCCTTTCTGATGTGGGCAAAAAAAAGTTAAATAAAACACAGCCAGAAAAGGAAGGTCTACTTCAAAGTGATTTGTCTGCGTGTGCTTCAGTTGTTGTGTAAATGGAAAAAGATCAATCATATGGTTTATAGGTGAAAAATCAAAGGAAAGGCCTTTTTAGATTGTCATTGAGTCACCAAATGAAGCCGGATCAGCTCTGACGCCTTAAGTCTCTGAATTTATATTGCAGAGGTGAACACTAATCTTATGAAAGTGTTGAAAGTGCATTTTTGCTGTTAATGCTGGTGACAAAGAGTGCTTTTATGCTTCTGTTAAAAGCTCAAACAGGATGTTTTTTCTTAGATCTTATTACATAGAAGGCCGCATTTACAGGACTGAGAGGTTTTAAGCTACCTTATTTGAAGCAAGTAATTTAAACTTTATCTTCCAAGGAGTTTTTCTTGTAATATTTCAAAGTGCCTTTGATCTTTAGATCTTCATGCTTTCTGAAGCAGTTTTAGGGACTTTCACTTATTTTCAGTTTAGGTTGTGCAGCTTGTGCTTAAAAACTAAGGAACGTCAACAGCATAAGGAAAAAGGAAGTGTTGGACACAGAAATATCCACAGCGAGAGACCATCCTTCTTTGGTCATCTTCTGCTAGTAACAAAAAACTTACATTTAAAATTGTGTTTTTACCAAGTTATCTGTCAAATTAGGTGCAAAATTAGTTTGTCTGATTGTAAAAGGCTTTTGTTCCCAAATGACTTCTAGCTCAAGAGTGTTAATTAGAATATTAACAACAAGAAAATGGCGAACCTCTAGAAATGGTCAGGTATTGGACTAAAAATGAAAAAGCAACCGTAATCCAAAGAAACAACGTTGTAAGACCTTCAAAAGGTTTGTAGAAATATTTCTCAAGATCACTTTGGTTTGGCTCATTGGAAGCAAAATGCAAAGATTCAAGTGATGACGTCTAGGTTACTATACGGTGCAATCCTTGTTGATGAAAAAACACTTTACCAGACAGCTGCTGTAGATACAAGTTACGTTACAATTAGGATGAGATCTATCCTGCCAGTCTCCGTTGTTTCAGGCCATCACTCTCTTCTGCTTGTACCTGCAGTGGTTGTTTTTATGACAGCAGCCTGTTCTAAAGCTGCTGCATTTCTAACTTCAGCTAAATGAGAATTTGAGTGTATCTCTGACTAAAGGAATCCATGCAAATACAATTTAACACCAGAATACAATATGACTATAGTCTTATTCAATAAATTAGAATGTTATTGAAAAGTTAATATATTTCAGTATCTCTGAAACCATGGCTGTGATTAAAATATTACATCAGACCAATTATTTCTTTAATGTTCAATACCTGCTAAAAAGTTACTTTCAAAAACTGATTTTAATCTGACAAACACGCCTTGTCAGGACGCATATTCTAATTTATTTAATATGATTTCTGGTTTTTATAAACCTTTGAGATAATCTTTTTAGATGGCTGCACTGTCTCTTTAAAGAAATGTATTAAAAAAATGGTAAAAAACAACAGCTTTTCTGTCTTTAATAGGATTATTAAGCCATAATTAGAAGCAGATGTTGTGTAACACTGAGTGGAAATACAGTTGCTGTAAAACAAGGTTTTGCTAACTTTTAAAACACACAAAATGATTACTTACTTTTTTAGGATCTGATATTAGATTTAGAATTAGATGCTATAAATAGTAATATGTGTGTGTTTTCAATCAAGCATATGGACCCCTGCCTTAATTGAAAAATTTGAAAGGTTTAAAATTCAGCATGTTCTGTAACAGACAGTTTGTAAGTTCAAAAAGAGAAAAGAGAGCATCATTGCTCTAATACGTTCAGGTTTCCTTCCCGTTAGCTCTGGGTCAATATGCCCCTTTGATAGTTTGGCAAAAAAGCCCCAAAAGGCGGGCACAAATTGCCATGATGTCGCAAATGCCTCCTTTTCATATCCCAAATAGCAAAAGTACGAGAACGCAAAGGAGAAGAACAATCATTATCCAATTAAGTCCATTAATTTGGGCTTCCTCTGACTCCCATTTTCTACACCTCACTAATAGTGAGAGTGCAAACTTTTTCCCTCAATACTCCTCACAAGTGATAGGAAAAAGATCAAGAGTTTGAGTTCCCGGACAAGCAGCTGTCATGGCTGGAAATGGTCCGATTTCAGTTAGCAGCAACTTTCATGGTGCATTTCTAATATGGCTGTCAGGCTTTTATGGACGGAAATGGACGTTTTTGTTGGAGGAAGTTGTAACCGTTAAACCCATTCTAACCACAACTTTGGACCAGTTTCTCTGAATAGCTGGTAATCTTCCCAACAATTCTTGTCTTTGTGTGGAGAAAACGGCAAGAAATCTCCGCCGCCGCATTCATTTAAACCCATTGACAGTTTAGGCAAACTCTTTGTTAGTCAACCGCGAGAGGAGATCCGCGCATTAGCGATTGCTGCTCGTTTGTGAAAAAAGGTTATCGGTCTGCGCAGCTGCTGAATAGCGATGAACATCTGTGTGCTTGGGGAGCGTATGCCATCCACTGCAGTGGTTCGACTTTACTTCCTGCTGACAGTCAGCACAGAGCGAGCCATTGCAGAATCCACTGGGGACCTTCTGCATTTCAAAAACTGTCTTGCGGAAAACTTCTCCAAACATTCTCCTCGGATCTGAGCGTGGCTCCTGACAGCCAGGTGCTTTCTTAAAAAAAATAGATGCACACACATTCAAACACTAGATCCACATCACAGCCTGCACACCTCAAATAGATACACTTCTCTTGCATTTGCAGCTTGAGTCGTTTTTTTTTTTTTTTTTTCTTTTTTATTGAGGTCCTGTGCATGTGAAGGCAGCTGTTTGATCAATTTTGACATGTAGCTTATTTTATTTATTTATGCAGTGTTGATCTTTTAGTGTATTTTTTTCCTTTGTTTTTGTTTGTTTGGGACTGAAGTGGAGAAGTGAATAGGGACTTGGAACTTGGTGTCCTTATTTTTGTGTCCTGTGGTGTTTACGAAGACACCCTGTGGTGATGGGTGTGATTCACTGTGTGATTGGAGAGCGTTTTTGTGTTTTCTGCATCAGATTTAGAAACAACTCTGCAGTCCCTGGCCCTGATTCACAGACTGTAGGGAAAGAAAGCTTATTAGTCTATGTTAACATGCATCTATAAAAGCTTTGATTTTTATTTATTTAAAAATGTCCAAAGAATATTGATTGAACTTTAAATATTTATATATAGGGTTTTACTAATATTTTAAAGCAAAGACTAAATAATCACATCCTATATTAGCAGTTAGCATTGCTAAAACAGCGGTCTGTATGTACGATATATCAAAACTATCATCGCAACATCGGCGTAGGATTAATTGTATACAATTTAAAAGGATATTGCATTTAGCCTTTCCCGTTATCTGCTGTAACTGACTAATAGTGAAAAATATGACTTGGAGCAGGGGTCTTTCACTCCAGGCCTCACAGTCCGGTGTCCTGAAAGATTTAGATGCGTCTCTGGTCTACCACACCTGAATCAAATGGCTGAATTAGCTCAGTATGCAGTGAAGGGCTGCATCCGAACCATTCTAATTATAGCTCCTGTTCCCTGACCTTTCATGAGGTCAACAATAAGAACTCTATCGTGGGTAGGAGAGGAGCTTCGGAATGCTGTGCCGATTTCAGACAGCCTTTAACTCATACACGTCATTACGTGCTCGAAATGGTTGATGCTAGTCAAATCCGGGCCTACAGCCTTCTACAAAAAATGCAAGTTAGACAAATGTTGAGACTGGCTTGAACCTCTCCATTACACAAACCAAATATATGAAGATTCGTACATTTGCACACAGAACACGTGAAGCAATAATGTCACTGTAAATAGTACTAGAGTTACCGATTGGCCTAGCATCGCTTCACTCCACCCATAATGCTCACTTCTCTTCTGACATCTTTATTAATTTCTGTGAGGTGAGCTGTGCTTATGTCATGCCACGCCAAAGATTGTAGGATTCCTTTTAGCTCCTTAGTGCCAGTAAGAGACATTGCACGCTCCCTATGCCAAAGGAACTATAATAGGAAGCATACAGGCTCCTTTTCCTACCACCATCCTTACTGACTGCACTATTCAGACAGCACTTATGGTGAACGCAGACGCACTTCCGCTTTGGCTGAAGAGTCCTCACCAATTAGACCTTTTCGGACGCAACCGAATTGTTCTTGCTAATGACTTGATTATTTGATTCTGTTGAAGCAGAGACACATATGAAAGTTACAGGACACCAAACCTCGAGGGCTGGATTTTAAGATCCATGAATTAGAGTATTCTTCCCTTAGTACTAACATCCACACCAAAGACTGTTGTCAGCACAACCTGTTAAAGTCCACATGTGGTGTGTTCACAGATTGGTAAAGCTTGTATCTCAGAAATATTTATGTTTGTGTGCGCAGTTTTTTGTTTGTTTTTATGTGCCTAAGCTCAAGTGATGTTTTTGATCTTCATACCAAATGTTTTCTCTTGATGTCGTACTTTTCAGTCACCAGACACAGACGACCTGCTGGGATCATCCAAAGATGACAGAGCTCTACCAATCTCTAGGTACAAAACACACATATTCTCATGTCACGTCAGGTCATGTATTTTTCGGAATCTTGTAATCCTAAAGACAGCTTAATTTATTTAAAATAATTCTCAATCATTTTTAGTCCCTATTAAAATCATGATTATTTAGCATGATTACTTGTTTAGTTTGTCAAAAATTGTATTTTTGCACATAAAAAAACAGTCTAATTACATAATGAAACCTGAGCAAATTAATTACTTAAATACAATTTGATTAATTGCAGAGTTTAATTGCAGAGTTTTAATATCAAGTGTAATATATACAATATATTCAACTCTAAGTGGCATTTAGCAGTGATTTACCTGTCTGCATCGGAATCTGCAGCTTTATGAACTACTAAGTTAATTTGACCATTTTTCTTCCTAAATTAAATTTGTCTGGAGCCACAAAACCTTCCTAACTCCCAAACTGTTTTATCTTTTTCAAACAAAGCAACAACGTGAACTGTGCCGTTAATCAAATAAAATTTATTTTGTTCCTTGTCCTTGAGTAAGGAAGGACTTTTCACATTTCTGATGCCTAGAAAAAACATAATTTCTAAAATGTGTGAGAAGCACACTTCCAGTTTTTCCCATCAGCCATTCAAATGCAATAAATTATTAAACTTGTGTTGGATATCGGAGAAAGCATTTTAGCATAAATTAATTAATGAAATATTAATTTAGTAGTCAAATGACTTTTTTAAGAACTTTGTTGCCAGTGCTGCTGATGAGATGCTGGCAAACTGTGCTCAGAATGGAGTTATTGTGATTTAATAATTATAAAAGTACCAGTTGTTTTTTTGTCAAGATTACAGTGGGCCACAGACACTGGTCAACATCTAGAGGTACAGATTGCTGATCTTTGTTCTAAAGAGAAAGCTATTGAGATAAATACCTAGAATTAATGACTCCTTTGGAAGGATCAATATTTATCCTTTAAAACAATCTGCAGAAATGTTGTGCTCCTTGAGCTGAATGGTACATCATAAAAAGTCCCAGATATGTTTAATTTCCTTCACTTGCATTTATTGGTTCAGAAAGTTATTGAATATTAACGAGTGAGAATGGTGGGAAGCCTAAATAAGCAATATATTTTCCATGACAGGACAGAAAGACTAACAAAAGCACAAACACACTGCTATAATAGAGGTCAATGATCATACTTATGAAGCATCTCCAGATTTATGAAAAAACTGTCATGCAAATTGAATTTATTTACCTGCTGCAGCTTTAGGACAGTTCACCATTCTTAGATTCTCAGTTTTCTTTAACCATGTTGTCTGAGCACCTTACAGTGAAACTTATCAACAAAAAGATGCCGACAAAGAAAAAGGAAACAACAATACTTAAACATTAACTAAAGCATCACTGTATTATGGTGTATTACAAGTACAACCTGTTTACACAAAAGTAAGCAAAGATAACACAAGCATGCACTAAAAAGTTAAAACTGAACTTCTTTGTCCATAGCTACAAAAGTCCATTTATCTGGAGAGGACAGTAGATAAAAGGGCTTTCAGTTTTAGAGAAGGATGCCAAAAACAGAAAATACAAATTGAACTACTGAAAGAAATCCAAGCTATTGGGTGTGAACTTTATGTAATATCTGTGAGTATTTCTGTTTGTGACAACTTTTCCATAACCGACAAAAATGCCTACAAGCCTGAAGTGGCTTACAAAGAGTGGTTGAAAATACCTGAATTGCAAACCGTGAAACTCTTCTTTTAACAAGTGTTTGCAGGCTTGACTATAGGGGGTAACTCACTCTTCTTTCTTGAGTTGGTTAAATTAATATAGTTTAACATTTTAGGAAAATAAGCACTGTAGGAGATTTGATTGCTTCTAACTTACTTCATAAATTAGGAATCTGCCCCAGAGGTGTGCCAAAATTACATTTAACTTAGCACGCATCTAGTTTTTACATTTAACCTAGACAGCTGCTGATATCTTGCCTCCTCTCTGCTCGCTTATCAATATCCCACTGGGAGGGCCAACACAAATGTTCTTTAATGAGTAGCCTGATTGGTAATAACCTCGGAAACTTTGGGAGCATTTCCTGTAGGGCAGCAGCTCAACAAATAGCCCCGTCCATCCTCGGAGACGGAAACTAGCTGACATAATTACACAAATTCCACATCAGCACCGTCCTCCTCCTGGTTCCCCCCACAGACAGGTCAGGTGTGAGTGAAGACATGGATCCTGCTTGTGATGCCCTGCAGGCAGATTTGTGTTGCTCTGTTTTCTGGTCTCCCCCCCCCATCCCCCCCCCCCCCAACTGTCAAATCACCTTTCATCTTCCCTCTGCCTGCAGCGGACTTAAACAATGTGAGGTTCTCTGCGTACCGGACAGCCATGAAGATTCGCAGACTACAAAAGGCCCTGTGCTGTGAGTAACATACACACATCCTCACCTGAATGTCCACAGCCGGAGTCTGCTCCTTCTGTTTTTTTTTTTTTTCTTTCGGGGGAAAAGGTAATGATTTGAAACTTTGCCAGGTGCTGCGTCAGTGCCGCATAGGTGCCAGGCATATTTTGGCTTTTACCTTCAGCCGCATGAATATATTTATACATTTCTACGTGCTTCTGTGGGTAGGTGATGTTGTCCGCACAGCCACAGCTGTTCCTGATGTCAAGCTTGTTGAATACAGCCTCATTTTGGTCACATGTGGGATTCCCCCCCCCCATATTGTTAAGAGCTCATATTTATCTGCTTTGTAATGGGGGCTTTGATTAAAGCGGCTGTTGCCTACAGTCCCAGGTGGCTCTCACACCTATCTACCTAAACACACACACTCTGCGGTTGCAGCACCCTCACCCTCCTGTGAGGCTCCACCCTCACAGGAGGGTGAGGGTGGAACCACCCAGCCGCTACTTGGAGGCAACACAGTGTATTAATGGTGACAAATGATGACTATTATCCAGATGTTGACATTATTATCACAACAGAACGCTGTTAGAGAGCACTTCTCATTTACATCCCGCTGTTTGGTGCACGTTGGAGAGCGAAGGCGCACGCTGAAAAGATGTGGAAGAGACCGAAATATCCCACAGTGTACTGTTTGTGTAGCTTGTTGCTGCTTTTTTAATGAGTTCTAATAATTCAGGTGTTTTTATTTTGCCATCTCTAAATGCTTATCTCTAATCTAATAGTTTTGTGATGAGAGTGAATCTGACTGATTTTGATGTAGGCTTCTGCAGTTCCTTGCTGCTCTATAGATTAGAGTAAAGGATACTGTAAACGATCGCTAGCTGTTTGTTTTTAAGTCTAGAGTCGTGTACCTGTGTGGAAAGAAAGTGGCGAACATATATCTTTAATAATTGAATACAGATACTGTACAATTAAATGGTTAATTGAGAAAAACCTGCACCATTAGGCAAGAGAAAACATTTGATCAATGATCAGCAGTTTCTTGTAACAATGAAGCAGGAGATAACTGAGGTTTTTTCAATGTGTTGGTATCTGACAGCTGCGCTGCTTTGCCCACTCCTGTGTATTGGTGAGGCAATGGATATAGTTTCATCAGACAAATCCTCCCAAAAATTCATACAAAAACACAGTATTTCTATTGTATTTATTGGAAAATCCGAATATGAGTTGGGTAGAACAAACACTTAAGATAATTCCTATTTAAATATATACTAAACAGTAATCGGTTAGATTATATCATAATTACCCATTGCACATCATATTTATGAGATTTCATACATCATATTTATGAGAAACATCTGGATTTAGAAACATCTTAATTCTAGACTTTAATCTTGGTCCCATTGTCTTTCAAGCCCATCCATCTATCATCCGTGTGTCTATCCATCCATTTGCCCATCCATCTATCCGTCCAGCCATCCATTGAACTATCTATTAGAAATTCATTGTGAGATCTGTTTTGCTTGGGGAAAAAAAATCCTATTTCGGAAAGTTTGTGAGCTGCTTGAACCCTGAGTAGATGGGGTCGCCCTCAACTTGAACTTAAAGTTTTTGTAACTCTGCTAATGTGCTGTCTGAGTCACCAAGATAAATAAGGTATAATATGTTAATTAACAAACTTTAAACCTAATGGGCAGGGAGAGCCCAGCTGTTCTCCCTTTCATTTGAGTCTTTGTGTGACACGGACCAACTGGCAGGTCTAGCTTGGTGCTGCTCAGCAGATGGATAAACTAAAGTGTTGTATTGATTAAGTCATCTACCTTGAGGTGAAAAGGGGAGGAAGCAGACAATGACCAAAATAATGGTGTTTCACTGATTTATCCCCCCCTTAAGTGCAGTTTCTTCAATTATTAAAAGCAGAAATCACCCCCCACTAATGGTAGAGTTTCCCTTAGTTTGTAAAACTGATATTTTGCTAATTAGTTGTTAAGTACCACAGTTCCTGGTGGTCAACAATTAAATACAGCCAAATTAGACTTAGTGCATCGGAGTGCTTAAATTTGTAAGTCTTGTAATAATGTTTTCCTATCTTGAGATGAAGTGTAGTCGTGTTGCCAGTTTCCTACGTCCAATTTTTGTAGCATTTTAATCTGTAGATACTCATTTTAAGCGATTCCTATTAGGTTTTTCAAAAATCATAAATAGTTCGATATAATTGATACTAAAATATTCTTTAAAATCTTCAGCCTTCCTGTTATCTACTGAAGTCCCCTTCCGTTTCTTAAAGTAGCATCCGGAACGAACAACACGCGTCTACAAACAGTGTCCTGAAAGTAGCAATGTTTGAGCCTTTGTCCTTCAGCGACTCACACACTTAGCTAACTGGTTGTTAGCACAACCTGTTAGTGTTTAGTTGAGATGCAGATAAATATCAGACATTTTTGATTTGATTCCTAATTTTATTAGTTAGGTTATGTTGATGGTCTGGTGTGAGATCAGGCAGCTGTCTGCTTTGGATTTAGAGCTCAGCTGTAAGCTGGTCTGCCTGTTAGATGTTCTTTTTGCCCCTTCTTAATGTTCGAAACCCAAAATGAGATGCAGAATATGATAGAGCTATGAGATATTGATTTAACAATAATGGTCGTATTTTTGTCTGTGGACAAGGAGCCAACAAATTAAATTAAAAAGCTGACTGCTACATTAACTGCCTCATTTGTCTGGCCTTTAGATTTCTTTCATATTAATATTTTATTGCCCGGATTTATCCGTTCTTTGTATTCCCAGCAGAAGCTCACACTGACTTGTTTTGAACTACTTTAGTTAAAACGTCCTTTGAATTTGTAGGTTTTTTGTGTGTGTCTCCATTAATGGTGCATGCCGTTTTCTGTTCTTGTTCTTTTCAGTTTAGATTTGTTGTAATTCTTGTAATCTGAGCTGCTGCTGAAAGCTCAGAGAAAAAGTCACAAAGGTTACTAATGGTTCTTTTTTCTCCAATTCTTCCTCTGTCCCTCTCTCTTTGTCATTGTTAACCTTCCTCCTCTCACATCCCCTTGACTTTCACTTATTTCTCCTGATGCCCCTGATTCTCCTTTATCCCCCCCCCCCCCCCTCCACTGCTCTGTCCTGATCTTTTTTTTTCTGCAGTGGACCTGCTGGATCTCAGTGTTGCCCAGAACACCTTTGAGCAGCACAAACTCACCAACAATAGCCACCTGCTCTCCGTCCCAGACATCATCAACTGCCTGACGTCCATCTACGACGGCCTGGAGCAGGAGCACAAAGACCTGGTCAACGTGCCGCTCTGCGTTGACATGTGTCTCAACTGGCTGCTCAATGTTTATGACACGTACGTATGAAATCTGTTACAGCGTCTTGTGAAAAGCATTTATACACATTAAACTTTGGTCTGTCACACTGCCGCCCCAAATTACGGTGGTGAATGATCAAAATGTGGAGAAGGATAATGCGGTTTTGAAACCTTTTTTTTTACCAATGACAATCTGAAAAGTGTGGGGCACGTTTATTTAAGGCCCCTTTACTTTGATACCCCTAAAAGAAATATAAAGTGAAACAAAATGCCGTCAGCATTCCCCTAATTGTTTAATTTATTCTCAGGAAAAATACAGATTTTCTGTGAAAACCTAAAACTTTTTAGTGAACAGCGTCCCGTGGACCAAGGATCTCAGTAGATGGATCATAAAAGTTGAAAGATAAAGTTGAGGAGAACTTTAAAGCAGGAATAGGTTATAAAGCGATTTCTCCAGCTTATAGCAGCTCCAGAGCACTATTCAAGCTGTCATCAGAAAATACGAAGAGCATGGCATGACCTCAAATAAAAAAAAAAAAATTGACAGGTTGACAGCTCAACTATTACTGGTGCACTCAACAAATCTGGCCTTTATAGAAGATTGACAAGAGGAAAGACAGCAAATAAAAAAAGCAATACTAAAAACTCTAGACATCACATTAAGTCGGGGATAAATCTGTGTGATAAATCTGGGACAAAATGTGTCGTTTTATAAATAAAGCCATTGATTTTGATCTTTAATTGGTGCTCAATCAAAGCTCAAAATCTGCCCAACAATCTGTGAAGAATATCAAAAGCAGTGTCAAATATTCTCTGTGAAAGCCTTGCTGGGGGGCTCCTGCTGCAACAGACATCACACTTTTATCGTCTTTTGCTACATTATATCTATAATATATTTTTTCTGTCCATCTCCTCCTCTGCATTATGTCATTATCCAGCTCTAATAATTAAAAAAAATCATTCTAGGACCTTGCTAATCTGTTTTTGTTTACTCGTTTTTATGTGTCCTGTCACAGCATTTCAGGCATACCATATAAATAATCCGGCGGCCTGTTTGTGCCAGGGCTGTTTGCCTCCACAAAAAAGATACCTGGAGATGGTCTCTTAACAGCTTGATTAACTTTATGAAATCAGCTTGACATCTGGCATCAGAGTAGACGGGTAGCGTTAATGAAAATATAAACCTGTGTTTGCATGACCTTCTCCTTCCACATATTGATGAGCTGATGTGTCTGTCACATTTACGCAGAAGCAATGAGCCTTACAGGCTGGCATCTATTGTGCACGATTTACTATCATATTCAGCTTGTGTACTTTTGTTTTGAAACTGCAGAGTCTGCCTCAGGCTTTAAACACAACAACCCCTAAGTAAAACATGGTGATGCTGTGAGGATGGTTTTCTTCAGCAGGGACTAAGAAGCTGGTCCGTGTTGAAGGAAAGATAGTTGAGGGATGGTAGTTGAGGGCAATGCGGTCCTGGAAGAAAACCGGTTGGAAACTTGAGACTGGGGAGGATGTTCGCCTTCCAGCGGGGCAACAACATAAAACATTCTTCAAAGCTTGATGATACATTTTTCAGAGGAGAATGGATGAAAAGTTCCAAAGGTGGAAGAGACGTATTCACTTTGTGGCATTCTGTCAGATAAAATGACATAGAAATACATTTAGGTTTGAGGTTGTAACACGTATAAATGGGAATATTTCAAGGGCTATGAATCCTTCCTCGAGGCATTCTATATATTCAGGGACAAGCATAGGTTTTGCATATGCTAAATATTGTGGCATTGTCTGTACGTGTATGCACAAACCATCATGCGCCTTGGCTGGCAGTAAAATACACTGTTATTCAATGTGTTTATTGAGAGCTGACATTCGCATTCTAATTGGCATGGACACATCATCATCTGTGTATAATTAGGTGTGTCTACATGCTGTAAGCCAGCATCGTTTCTGGTGTAAACATTGTTTGAGGGCAAACAGAAAATGGAATTAGACTCAAATATGCACACACACAAGCACCCAATGATTTCCTGTTACTTCTAATCCATGCATTAAACATTGTTGATCTAGAGAAGCATGCATTAAAAATAAGAACCAACAAACTCTCCATAGTCTTGTGTTGATTTCTCTGTCTGCAGTGGTCGGAGTGGGAAGATCCGCGTCCTCTCCATGAAGATCGGCTTGCTGTCTCTCTCCAAGGGACACTTGGAAGAGAAGTATAAATGTGAGTGAAAGCGAGTGGGTGATGTGCACTTACGGGTGCACAGATGCTCCAAAACACACTGCCGTCCCTGCTCCCCTACGCAAATCAGTCTGCACCCACGCCGCTTGACTACAGCTGTAATCCTGGTAGTATTAATCAAACACACAGTGAGGAGGAGAAAAAAAAAAGCGTCGGAGAATAGTTTGTCTAATTGGATGAGAGACCTCCTACATTCCCCCCTGTTCTTGATTTAATTCTGCTGTCTGATTTCTTTTTGAGGATTAGAGAGTGTGAGCATTGGCTTGCTGCACTGGGAGAGGACTTGTCAGTCTGGCTTCCTGCTCTTTGTCTCTGCCGCCGTATCTCCCGCCGTCTGTCTTCTTTCCCTGTCACAGCCAGCTCCATTGTTCATCTGTCTAACAGTTCCTCTTTCTTTATTGTCCTATCTTACTTATCCTCGCTTCCCTCCTGTTCTTCCTATTCCTCTCCCTTTCTCTTGCCATTGCATGAACCCCATCCCTGAGCCTATTCGTTCCACTGGCAGTTCCTATTAGCTTGAGGAGGGTATCAAGCACGGTTGATTGCGTTCTTCCTCCTTTACTTTGGAGTTTCATTTACTGTCAATCCCTTGCATTTGCTCTCACTGCGTTGCACGAATCCCCAACCAGGTGGTTCTGCCATTTGACACTCTTGGCAACGGTTGCAGATGTCATCGCAGGAAGTCCTCCATTACAGCCGTGGGTGTTGATTGTTCAGTTGTCTTAAGAGCCGACTGAAATAAAGGTCCACAAGTAGGTCACAAATACATGTAATTGCATGCGTGGACATGTGCGCACAGCACATGCTCAGCGAAAGCTGGCATCAGAGCCGAGCTGCTCGAGGAGATCAAAGGCAGCTGCGAACGGAGCGGAAGGAGCTGTAACGCTGTCCTCCCTTTCTCTGGATTACCCTCTGCCCTCTTTGCTGATTTTTGTGGATTATCTTTGTGATGTTTCATGACTTTATCAAAAAAAACACATGACAAGTGTCACCAGGTAGGCATCCTTATCCAGTGAGTCTCTGTCAGTCTCCATGGAGTGCAGCAGAGTTGGAGCCAGAGGAGGAGAGATTAGCAGGGGGAACAGCCTGGCATTGAAAAACCAAGACAGAGAGATTAAAATGAATCTGTTGCTCTGGTGCTTTCGGTGTCCTCTCTACCGGCTCCTACCTGCGTGCATGCATACTTTACAACAACCTCCCACTTGCAGCTATAGCATCACTCCTTCTCGCTCCGTATCTATTTATAACTGCGTATTTCTTCCCGATGTCACCCACATTCTCTGACTTTTCCCTCACTCCCTCATCTTATTTCCACTCTTTTTGTTCGCGCTCCGCCGCACTCCTCCACAGATCTCTTCAGCCAGGTGGCCTCAGCCGGTGACACGTGCGACCAGAGGCAGCTCGGTCTGCTGCTCCACGAAGCCATCCAGATTCCCAGGCAGCTGGGGGAGGTGGCCGCGTTCGGGGGTTCCAACATCGAGCCGAGCGTCCGCAGCTGCTTCCAGCACGTAAGACGGCATGAAGATGGCCTCAAGCACCTCTTCCAATAGCCTTGCAACAGGATTTTATTCCTTTGACCTTGATCAAGTTTTGTCATATTACACCCAAATACTTGTGATCTATTTTATTGGGCTTTTTCTTTTGACAAACTAGCACATAGTTGTGAAGCAATAGGATGCATAGTTTCACATTTTTCCACAAATACAAATCTAAAAAGTGCGGCGTGCACTTCTATTTAACTCTCTTCTGACGCCCCTAAATAAAAGGCAGTTCAAAAAATTGCCTTTAGAAGTGACCTAATTAGAAATATGGTCCACTTGTGTGAAATCTAATCTTAGTTTGGATACGTTTTGACGTTTTGTCAAGGACTCAGCGCTTTGTTCAAGAACATTAGAACGAGCAGCATCACGAAGACCAAGGAACACAGCTGATAGGCCTGGGATAAAGTTGTGGGCTACATTAAAGTAATGTTAGCCGATACAACAATATCCCAATTTTTATACATCTTCTGGAGTTCAGTTCCAATCCGTCATCTGAAGATGAAAAGCGCATGGCACAGCTTCAAACCTCACAAGACATGATGATCCACCCGAACTGACAGGCCTGGGAAGGGGACCATCAATCAGAGAAGCAGCCAAGAGACCTGTGGTAACTCTGATGCTGAGATGCACAACTCGGGGGGAATCTGTTGACAGGACAACTATTAGTAGTGTCCTTAACACGTCTGCCTAGTATGAGGGAGCAGGAGGAACAAAGCCGCTCTCATGGCTTTTCTCACTGCGAAGGAAACTCCTTTGCAGTTCGTGCAAAGGCGTGAAAGATGAGGCGGTGGTAAGATGAGAGATATTTTAACTCGTTGGTCAGCATGCAAGAAGCTGTGGGTGTTTGACACGAGTACCACAGCACATCACCCTGAGGATAATGGCCCAGTGGCAGCATCGTCCAGTTTTCATCAGCAGAGACAGGGAGAGGCTGGTAAGAGTTGATGGAAAGATGGATTAAGCCACATTTCAGGTTCAAACCATATGAATGCTTTTGCAAATAACTATAAAAGTCAGAGTAATATGTATGCATAGACTGCTGAACAAGTTTACTGGCAAGTGTTTTTCCTTCTAAAATTATTTGCAGTTTGTCATGTAAAAGAAGAGTTGTGCAAACCTTTGATCAAAACTTTTTTTGTAAAATTAACAAATGTTATGGGCTTTTTTGATGGAGAAGCTAACCATAAACACTGCTTTTTATAGAAAAACAGTATAGTTGCTTTTCTTTGAATGTAAGTGATATGGTTTGAAAAGTTGACACAGATGTGAAATATAACTTAGCTTGGCATAAAAAAGGCCTTCATCATATCATTGGCTTTACACTTTAACCTTTTTAAAAAAAAGATAAAGCATGCCTCTTCTGAGGGAGGCAGTGTTTTGGACATGAGAATATTATGTTCCTTTAGCTGTACCACTTTAGGGACTTTTTTATTGTCACATTGCTGATCTTTTTTTAGCAACCCTGTTTTCATTAACAAGCCATTGACTCTTCCATGAAAAGTAGCCGCTGTCTTGACACCAACTCTTTGCTGACTGTCCTGAGCTTCCTTGCTCAGGTTTAATTTTAGATTTAATTTTAGACTTTACTATCGTTTAATGATGTTGCTTTTCCTCAGGGATTCACTGTTTGACGGTGTTTGCTGTTTCTTCCCTGCCTCATGCTTTGATAGTCATAAAAAAAGAGACAGACAGTAAAATCAGTCTTATAAATTTTACTGATTCCCTCCACTGCGACTCCGAAAGTAGCAGAGGGAGGCAGATTTTCGCTTGCAAAAAAACAACAAAACAAAAAATCTCCCCCGCAGCTCCTTGTCGATGTTGCTTTAACGCACACGTGGACTTAGATGGGTTCAGCACGCTTGAGTACACAAACATGCACATGTACACAAACAAATTGCTCCCGCGCTTGGTCATGAATCTCTGTGTCAGCTGTAGTTCAGCTCCTCATTAATCATTCAAACGTCCAACAATGTTTTGGCAGGCCATACCAGAAAAATAACACACTATCTCCCAGTAAGCCACCTGCACAAACAAGGTTCAGGCTTTGTGCATCTTTGTGCTCCGGTTTGTCTGGCCAGTGACTCTGCAGCACCCCAAAGTCCATCCGCTTTAACGGCTCTGTGATGAAGGAGTCACATGCCGTAAATTTAGCCTCCTTCGCTGTCATTTTGCCGCGTTACTTCACTTCTCCATCCATCCCGCCGTCCAGTCATCCTGTTCAGCCTGGCAGTAATTATCTGTAAGTGCCATAATTCTGCAGTTAGATTCCGGGAAGAAAAGACAGAAAGCAAAGATGAGATTAATGTGCCTGATGGGAGAGACAGTAAGATTGTGTTGGAAAAGGTCAGCGATAGGGTGAAGAGTTTAATGATGATCTGAGATGTCAGCAGACTGAAGAATATAATATATCCGAGGTAATCTTCTCTCTTAATCCGAGGGTTAAAGTCTCCTTCACGCTTTGTGAAAATGATCAAAAGAAACTTTCTTAACAGGCAACATGACCGATGACACATAACGATATTCATTCACAGGCTTCTTTAATGTCTTTTTTTTTTTAAAAAAGTAGTCTGGTGCAAAGTTGGAGATCATATACCAGAAATGACACTTTTTAAAAAAAATACTTTCAGAGGTGGTATTTTTAAGCTATTTAAATAAAGTGAATAAATACATGTACCTAGTGTTGTACTCTCCAGTCACCTTTAGGCACTCTGTCCAAGATGCTAACATCGATCACATTTTCTTTATTATGAACAGGCACAGAAACGCTTTCTTCCAGGGGACTTCAAACCTAATCCTAACCGGCCTTGGTTCTAGTTGTACTTGAATCTTCCTCAAATATCTATGCGCATATGATATGTGAAGGTTCTCAAATATAAGTGATCCTTTTCTGCAGTAAATGCATGAAAGTTTCCTTTTTTTAAATCCCAGATTAAATTTCAACAATGACGTTCTCAGTTACCTTTACTGATCAGAGTCAGATATAATTTCAGTTAAGAATAATAATAATAATGATAATAATAATAATAATAATAATAATAATATGCATTTCTTAAGGATATTTGTATAAGTACTTAAAATATGTATTTTTAAATGGCATCCATCTTTTCTCTCTGGGAATATTCATTTATTACATTAATCTTAGGACTGCTTGGGCGTCTTTGAGTTTTGACAGACAGCATGGATTTATTTGTCGAGGTAGATGCTAATAAAGCTGAGATGCTGTGTGGGCTTTTACACGATAAGCCTTTTATGTGGATCAGGCGAACAGGAACATCCTGTTCCTGTTTGATAATTCACTTCTCTTATTGCCAATGTATTCTGCCCTTTGCTTCCCTCGCTGCCCTTTTTGAGTCTCGGGGATGATGGAAAGGTTGCCTTTCATTTGTTTAGACGTAATGACAACCGTGTCGAAGTTGCTAGGTTATCTAATGGGCTCATTATTACGTGCAGTTAAAAATATTTTCTTAACACTGCGGGGTAATGGTTAACCTGACTCTAGCCAGACGGATGTCGCTCCGCCTAGCTCCACTCACATCCATCTGGGACAGATCCATAGGAATTGCCTTTATTGAAGGCTGGGCCTTATCAAAAATCCTTGCATATGATTGGATAAGCCACTTGTCTGTCATCTTTATCGACGTGCTATTTCAACCACTCACACTGAAGCTAACCCGTGACGCTGTGAGAGCGACGCAGGGTTTATTTATTTATTTTTATGTGTTTGCGGCTCTAGTGACACACGTTTCATTGACAGTGAGCTGACAGGAAGAGGGGGAAGACAGGCGGCAAAGCGCCGCGGGTCGGAGTCGATCCCGGGCCGCGTCGAGGACTAAAGGCCTCCTAACATGGTTCGCGCTAACCGCTCCGCCGCGGACACGCCTGAAGCGGGGGGGGCCCCGGAAAACAAAACTTGCCAAATCCGGTCGGGAGAAGGGCGAAAACATGGTTTCCACCAACAAAAGCCTTCAGAGGCGTTCTCTGATGTTCTTTTAATGAAACAATATTAGGTAGATTGGACAACACGGAAGAAATAGCAGCATCAATGTTAACGCTTGCTTCCACGATGCGAGCCGCCATTGTCTGAATCAAAACAGTCTCGCGTCACGGTCGCTTCTCCACTACGTCACATCTATGAAACTCCAGCCCTGCGTCCTGATTGGCTAGACAATAAAATTGGTTGGAGAAATCACTCTCAATGGGAGAGGTCCCAGATGGATGTGAGTGAAGCTAGGCGGAGCGACATCCATCTGGCTAGGATTAGGTAATGGTTGCCAGTGAATGCAAGTGACAACCACACAATAACAACACAAATAACTATTTTTGTAGTTTAAAGTGATTGGGAATGGAGAATAGAAAAATAAATATCATCTCCCTGAACACTTCCAACAATAAACATATTGCTGTAAAGTTTAGTCCTGCATTTAAGAGCAGGCATTTGGGGATTTTTCATGGTCAGAGCCTCATAGCTGCTGAGTAACAATGCAGCTACAGGACCTGTAGGACAAGGACAGTGGGGATGATCAATCAATGTTTGTTATAAGACATTTCCACATTAATTAGAAGCTCGTAAAAGTTATTCAGTCTCGGGTCAAGAATCAAAGCCATAACAAGACTGAGACTTTGAATTTCAATATATATGGTGATCTTAAAGTTGTCTCCGTGTTTATTAGGAGTTTAGCAAAGAGTTACAGCATTTACTGGATGTGCATGATTATTTTTTTTCTCTCATGCTGCAAAAGTGCCCTTAGAGTTTATCACCTGGCTTTGTTGAGGTTTTATTGAAACTATAAACTTCACACGGTTGATAAACTTTTGCTTTATGGGCTCCTGGCTCCTAATTCCTTACCGCGTGTGCTTATCCTGAACAGGTAAACAACAAGGTGGAGCTGGAGCCTCGGCAGTTTGTGGACTGGATGCGTCTGGAGCCCCAGTCCATGGTCTGGCTTCCTGTCCTGCACCGGGTTGCTGCGGCAGAGACGGCGAAACATCAGGCCAAGTGCAACATCTGCAAAGAGTGTCCTATTGTGGGTTTCAGGTAAGGACGCATACTCGCGCTCTGTTGGGTAAATGGTAAAGCAAAAAAGACGAGTGATTAAGTCTGCAGCTTGTAACGGGGTACGTGCTTCTTACACATAATGTGACATTCTTGTGGGTTGTTCTCTTTTGAACAAAAAGGGCAGATCTGCTCTGGAGGGCAGACATTTCACTAAATGTCAGCAGCTGATATACTACTGAGTAAATACCACCAGTAGGTTTGTAATGAAGCGCGCACACATGCTCGAAAAAACAGCGGCCGCTAATAAACAAATAAAACGACTCAGCTTTCTCAAAGTTTACAAAAGAGCCTTATAAACTCCTAAACAAGCCTCTGACGCCGCAACGGCTTCAGCTCGTGCCCGACAAATTACTCTCGCGCCGGTAAATAAAGATCAACCGTTTTGATGAGCTCATGGACCAATTCCAGTTTTGCCGTGTCCAGTCAAGAGCGAAAGGGTCTCTTCACGCCTAAAGTCGAGCAGAGCGGCAGAATTCTCCTCTGGAGATCCGCTGCTTTGCAAGCAGAAAGAGAAACACATCCAGACGTTTGATGAAGCACACATCTCCCAAGTTCTGTCATTGATCGATGAGAGCGAGCGATGGTGGGAAGGAAAGGCAGATAGCAAAAATGAAAAAGGAAGGAAAATGCATAGCAGGCATATTGTGTGGTCTGAAGACATGACACCAATCACGGAACGAGATTTTTTTTGTTCTTCTTTTAGGTAGCTCAATTTTTTTTAAAACCAATTTAGATTAAATGCTTTATATGGGTGTTTGGGCCTTTCAGATTGGATGAAATATTTTCTGTAATAGATTTTAGGAAAAGTGAAGAGTTATAAAAGGAATTTAGTAATCCAGTCCACATGCCAGAGATTCAAACTCTCAATGAATATGAATCAAATGTTTCAGTCTGCATTGCAGGACAACAGGTTTTATTGCACATCTACTACTCTTTTTTTTTATAAGGTTGCTTTAAGGCAGTGATTACTTCTTAAAGTACCTTTAGAGAATACCCCAAGCTTTAATAGATGTAGCTAGGTGCAAACACTTAAAGCTAATGCATTTGAAAAAGGGTCACCAGTTATGTTTATATTGGATAAAAGCCTTTAAAATCCTTGAGGTGACTTAGATTTACACATCTCTTAAGTGTAAGCCTGTGCTATGATATATTTATGCTAAAATAAGTCATGTGTTTATTTAAAATGAATATAAAAATAAAATAATAAATAATGGATATAGATAAAAATAAATACATACATAAAAAGCATAAAACATTATATTTGAAGGGTTGTACTGGATTTTCTGTTTCTAAACTACATTTAAAAATGGCTTTTTGTTAAGTGACAAAAGTTTATCACTAAAGAGAATAATTTGATTTGATTTATAAGGTCAGTCTTAAGACCATTAATTCTCACGTTCACTATAAAAAAACTTGCTTCATATTTTCTACGTTTTTAAGTTGTGATGATGTCAGGGTAAAGGTAAATAAATCATTCATGCTTTGAGTTCCGATTTAAAGCAGCTAAGGGGTTAATTATACCCATTTCCAAACTTACATTTATAACCGTTTTAACATTTTTATCCGCTTTGATCTACACAGCGACCTTTGGGCCAGATGTCTAAGGTTTTAAGTCAAAAACTGATGGGTTTCTTTCTTGTTTTAAAAAGAAAGATCCCTTCAATACTTGAAAGTGTTTTAATTAATTTAGTTCAAAATAAAAATTTGTCTAAAACTGCATAACTTCTGCTATAAAATGTTGTAAGAGATTATGAGAGACTGGACTGCAAAGTTGCTTGCCATGGAAATTACAGATAAACTGAATCTGAAGGCAACGTGTCTGACATACTTAGACTGGACAGAATGACTGTTATGGGTGTTATGTGTCAGCAACGACGTCTGCATTACTGCATGATCTTCTCCACCAACGTGAACGCTGATATCATACTGCGCCCGCCCCTGAATGGGTGGGCACATGCTTCCTTTATAAGGTCTATGTGGGAGAGCTAAGGGGGTTCTCGGGTAACGTTTGCGTTGTTATGGGAACCCAGTACTGACTGTAAACATTCCTCTGTCTTTTAGATTAAATATAGTAAAATATAGTTACGGTTTGAAGAGTCTTTTTATTACTACAGAAGTCTACAATGCAAACACCACATTATCAGATAAAAGAACCAGGGGAGGCCGAGAACAGGTTAATAGTCTGAACAATGTTAAGCCATTATTCACCTAGTGTGACGCTGTTTGCACACAAGGTGACGCTCTGAGGGGATCTAATGCCAATTTTAAGAGCCTGGTTGGACCTGTTGAAATGACGGCTCTTATCAAGGATATAGCATGAATACTGGCTCTACAAGTTGACCATTGGGCTTGGCGTATACTCCCTGCCCCCAATTTATATTGTTGTTGGGTTTATTGGAAAACCTGAAATGTGGACTGCCGATTCAAAGTCAATCAAGGGGTCGTTCGGCCTCCTCCGTGTCATGAAACCCAGCCAAGATGGCAGTAGTTTGGTCTGGAGTGCTTTAGATAGTATCTTAACCTACTATTCTACTATACTATTATCTATTAACTGTGGTGACACTTTCCTAATCTAACGAAATGTACCTTGGAGAGAAGTATGTAGCAAGGCAGTCCTGTTGGAATGCATCCACTGTTTTTACATCCCTACCAGCACTTTGAATCGTCTTGTTACTGAAAAGAGCTATATAAATAAACCTGCCTTACCTCAAACCTTTGATGAAGAGCGCTTTGCAAAATGGCTTTTTATGAAGTTGTTTTCAAATGTTTGCGGGTTTCCTCCTAAAAGAGCAGCGAAAACCGATTTGATAATTAACCAGGATTGTTTGGTAGATAAACTAATTAATTCTGGACCACCTCCTCACCTCCTGAGTGAAGGTGACTTAACACCGTCTCCTCATAGTAATATGGTTCTTGTCAGGATGTAATGGTGTATTTGACTTAGTGCGGTTGTGTGCACTGTTGCGTCCTTTGATGTATAGCTCTCTTTTGCAGCTCATCAGTCAGCTAACCTTGGGGAGAGCTGGAGAGGGGAGAAAGATAAAAGACTTAAGCTATTATGTCTGAATGGCTCCTGTCTCAATTTAGCTGTTAAATAGCAGACTTGCCACAGCTGCTGCTGTGGACCACATCCCTACAGCTGTTGTCAGACTGTTGTGTTTGGATGGAAATCCAGCAGTCTGTCATCCCGTCAGCATATTGTTTGCGTGCATCTGTGAACATGTGCTTGACAGTGACAACGGGAACCGACAGCTCTCCAGACAACGAGTCACGTTGTAGGGCCAGTGGTACCTGTTGGCTTGTGCGTTCGCAGAACGGCGTGGCCCGGAGGATGTGAAAGTGACATTTGGTGACAGTACTTCCTAACCCAACTTTCTTCTCTTTCCCCCCCCCCCTCTTCTCTCCATTTCCACGTAGGTATCGCAGTTTGAAGCATTTCAACTACGACGTGTGTCAGAGCTGCTTCTTTTCTGGGCGTACCGCCAAGGGCCACAAGCTCAACTACCCCATGGTTGAATACTGCACGCCGGTGAGGAAGAAGCACACAGCCTCCCTCACACGTCTCTGCACACTTTCCTCGCTAGCTTATGTCATATCTCCTTCCCACACGCTCATACACTCCAATTAACCATTAAATGAATCCAGTCAAATTCACACTTTTTAGCCTCTGATAACCTTCTTGCTCATCTTAATGTCAAATTAGATACAGTCTTCCAACCAATGAATATTAATCCCCCTATTATACAAAGAGAGAGACTGCTGAACTACCACGGCACCGAATTTTCAATCGTATTCAGTGTTAATTTTTGCAATATCATTCAACACACGCTGTTACCTCATTTTCTTGTAGTGTTTCTTTTTTGACTAGTTTTAAGTTTTTATTAAGAATGAACTGCTCTCAAAGGTCTCTGCATCGGTTGAAACAATGTTCAGTCCAGTGGGAAGTCTGTGGAAAAAAATGTTTGTGGAACTTGGCTGCAAGGGTCTTCCTCCAACCACAAAACAGCCTCAGTCATGGTGGGAAAACAGAAGAGCTGGCTCGCAGTCTGCCTTCCTGTTCATCCCAAAGGTGTAGGAAGTGTTGTGTGCAGACAGGAAAACCAATTTCTTGTTGTACTTCTCTCTTCTGGATTGGGGCATTGTCTTATTGAAACAAGGGCAATGCAGACAAAGCTTTCCCTTGTCTAAACAATGCATCAATGAGCCTGTTTCTCCTCGAGCACCAGTTTAGTTTCTTTGTTTCTAACATCATTCTGTGCTCCTGCCTGAAACAGATAATTATAAAAATGATTTTTTTAAATAAACATATAGAAAAGTGCTGGCTTTGGATATCTATTAGACCTTATAAAATTATACATAATAAGAGGTGAGGGTGCGTAGTCACTAACCAGTTTTGAAAATGTGGGACAATTTGATTGAAGGGTCTTCCTGTTCATATAGTTATATAAAATGTTTGTTTCCAAGCTTTGTTCCCTATCTTACTTTCTTAAAAACAAGAATCTTTAAAATTACTGTTGTGAAAAAAGTATTTTTACCCTTACAGATTTCTTGAGTTTTTTTTTTTTGGTCAGACTTAAATGTTTTAGAAAAGAAAACACATTTTAATCTTGGACAAAGACGCCCCCTAAATCTAGTAACTACTTGTTCTACCCTTGGAGGCAATGACTCAGTAGGTTTTGTGGATGACTGGGAATGAGTCTTTTATATTACTTTTGGTGGCTTTTGGCCAACTATCCTTTCCAGATTTGTTTTATTTCATTTGGATTTTTTTAACCATTTAGGGGTGGACTTGCAATTGTGTTTTTGATTATTGTACTGCTGGATGACCCAACTGAGCCTGAGCTAAAGGTCACAATCATGGATTTTCCATTGGAGAGCAGAATTAATTCTTCCATCTGTTTGTACCGCGAACTGTCCAGAACCTGAAGCAGCAAAGTAGCCACAGATCACAACATTACTACCACCATGTAGGAATACATGACAAAAGAAAGCGGCATTGTTAGTGGTTTAAAAGAAAAAAACTAATTTTAAGGGGATAAACACCTTCATAGCACCTTTGCTGAAATTGTCAAAAAGATTAACAAGGCTTGTGTGTCTTCTTTTTGTCCATCTACCCCCATCCTGACCTTAATTTAATGTTCTTGGCTTTTCTAACTTGGTTTTTCAGTTGCTGTGAAAATACGGGTGCATGTTTGTGTAGCTTTGGAGTTTATTTTGTTTTTTGTTTCAAACTATCCATTTTCAGTGGCTAGCGTCATTGGTATTAAGAACTGTAAACTTTAGTCTCTGTGTGTATTAACTAGAGTTGGTCGACACCTATTTAAATTCTGAGATTACAAAAGGCTGCCATTATTGCCAAATTTAGGATCTGATATGGGAGACTGAAGTCAAAAGCTCAAAAAAATAAGACAGAGCCACTTTTCTGTAATACGTTCACCCTTACTGTTATATCCTGAAGTTTCAGTCTTTGTTTAAACTTGGAAAGTCTGAGTTAAAATAGCATTACATTTCTCTTTTGGATAACTTGGGTTTCAGTATGATTTAATTTGATTGAATTTAAACAACAAGTAAAATAAACAGACATTCCTCCATTTTAACAGACTTCCTTTTAAATGGCTTCCACAATGAAGTGTCGTTTTTAGTATTCCCAGTCAGAGGTTGTTGTCAGTTGATTCCTCTCTCTAGGATCCCTATTAAATTGTAAATATAAGTTATATAATACATTTGTCAAACTAAATCCCCAAATCGACCTACTAAATCAGAATGCAAACTCTTTCCTGACATTAAAGTAAGCATCTACAAGCTCCTACAGCTTTAAGTGGAAATTTGTTTAAAAACAAAATGTTCTCATTTTTTTGTCCATTTTTCCCAAAAAATGAAAAAATAACTAGTTTCCATAACTTAATGCAGCTGCATCAGCAGATCTCAGATTCCCCTGCTGCTATTAATACAAGCTGGGGTAATGCTTCAGTTTGTCTCCACAGCAAACCTTCAGTGTTGAATTCTTTTAATATTCAACATCAGCTTCCCAGCAGACCAGTTTTTATTTGTTTTTTTTTTTACAGACAGGAATTAAAAAAAGAAAACCTTGCCTCTTGGGTTATTTTTTTTTTTTTTTTTTTTTTTTTTACCAGATAGGTATTTTTTACTCCAAGCTGCAAAGTGAGAATAGTTTGTAGAAGAAACAAAGCACTTCTCTTTATCACTGATCAGTTTAGTAGCTATCTGATCAATTAGAAGGGAAGATGCATGTAGAAATTAAAATAAAACGCTTTAACCTTTACTTTTCCTCATTTGTCAGCATTGTAACTTCTATTCAGAGTCGACATTGTCAGGAATATTTCTTTTCAGTTGCATTTGATAAGAAATTATCAAATGAGGGGGTGTGTGGAATGTTACTGCCGTTCTCTCTAATTTCCTGCCATGTCTTCTTAAATACCGTGTGACTATCTACACAGACCAGCTACTCTGCTAGAAGCAAAGCAAGGACAGATCTCTTACCGACTCTCTCGGAGCGTGACGCCGAACATCCGTTGCGGCTGCAGAAAGATGGACTTTGTTTGGCAGAACCTTTGCTGATAAGAATGCCGTGATGGCATATTGTGCGGCTGAGATCTGCTCTGTTTGGGAGGAAAGTGATATCTGTGACAGCATGCTGGACAACAGCTGAAAAAAAAAGATCACATGTACACACTAATCGGATATCTGAACTTAAAAGCCTTAACGTTTATATTTTTTATTATCATTATTCAGTTAGCAGCCACAACTTTTCACCATCCCTTCTCTAAGAAATGGTTTGACTGCAGGAGGCTGGCTGAAGGCTTTTCAGCATAAACAATTTTCAAACATAATCATAAAGGGATGAATGGCACGAAATGTGGGCAGATAATAAAAAAAAGCAGCTGGTGTGTGCGCCCAAGGTTTATAGTAAGCCATTTTTATTTATATACTTCACAAAGTCAGGGCAAAAAGAGTAAAACATGATAATAAAACAACCCATAAGTGATCGGAAACTAATAAAATATAACATTTAAAAAGGTCTTAAATAAAGACATGTTTTCACCAAAATCTTTTCTCCCGAAATAACGTCCTAACACACACAGATCGATACTGGCTTGGCTGTAGGAACAAAAGCTGAGAAACCTTGAAAGGTGTATACTCTCGATTAGAAGCTGTGAAAGTTGAACGTGAAGCTTGCTCATCAAGCTTGAGCTAGATTTATCGAACCTTTAGGTGATGGAGGCTGGGGGAAGAAAAAAAACCAAAAACAAGACGTGTCAGAGGATGAAATTTGCCATTTCTATCAGAGAGCAAAAAAACTAATTCCAGTTCTTGTTTTAAAACAGTTATGGCACTTTTACGTAATAGAATATTTTCTCTTAATATAATATATAATCTCATTTGCTGTTCCCCCGTGATCATATCAAGCCTCTCAAGTTCCTATTGAATGTTACACCCTGTTTGACAAACTCAGAGACTGCAGCTATTGTATAAACTGTTTTTCATCATATTTGTCTTACTGTTTGTTTTATGACTGTTATATTGCTTTTTCATTAGCTTATAAATTTCATGCGGGTGAAAATGCTCTACTTTTAATTTGTTTTGTCCCTCACTTTAAGCTTTTACCTTTCCTGAGGGGCTCTGTTGTCCTAGTTCAAATTCTACAGCTAATATGTCTGCTGTCATTTTGTAGGATTTACCTTTTTTGATGTGTCACAAACACATCCCCATGGGGCACATATTAGGGATTATGACACCCACCATATTACTGTGGCTTTGTTGATGTATTTCCGCTGGGCTCTCTTTGCAGCTCCTGTGCTGCGTTTTTCACTTACAGTTCTTTGCAGAGCCACTCATACCCCTTGAACCTTATCTTGTTTTATTACATTTCAACCACAAACCTCAATGTATGTTACTAGGATTTTATGTGAGAAAGTCAAAAGTGGTGCACACTTTTGAAACGTAGGGAAAATCTTACATGGGTTTCAGTAAATAAACGAGAATCAGAAAAGTTTGACATGCACTAGTATTCAGCTGAAACCTAAGCTTTGTTGAAGCATCTCTTACTGCATCGACAGACTGAATTTCCAGCTCAGTTCGATTGGATGAATGCCATCAGCAAACACAACACTTTTAAATTTTGCAATACATTTCCAATTGGCTTTAGGTCTCGTATTTGCCTTGGCTTTCCTTAACTATGCTTTGATCTGAAACATTTCATTGTATTGTATGGTTGTCTTGTTGACCGGTTGTCCCACCTGAGCTGCATAGTTTCTATAGCCTTATTTATGTTGAGATTAAGTTACACATAAGGACACAGGTGGACTCTACCACTTAGTTATTCTGGATTTTATTTGGGGATATCAGATTAAAAGGGGCTCAATAATACATATGCCTGCCGTCTTTTTAAGATTTTTTTTCATTATTTACAAAAAATATAATATCCTTTTCCTTCCACTTGACAGTTGCATAAAAGTTATAAAAAATGCATTAAGGTTTGTGGTTGTAACATGAAAACTTGTGAAAAGGGACAAGGGGTATAAAAACCTTGGCTAGACAGTGTATAATTTGATAGGAATATGTGTTTTTTAGGTATCTAATATCTAAAGTGGCATGGCTGCACAGCCACAGAGGAGCGATTTAATGAAGCACAGGCTTTTTTTTTTTCTTGCAGCTGCTCTGGTGATTTGTTCAAGCTACCATCTTAAGTTGTGTGGATTAGCCAATAAGCCATGTGAGCTTTAACAAGCCTGTTACACATATCCGTCATCTGTTGAAGCTTTTTTTTTCTCTCTCTTTTTTCCGGGATGTGTGCGGGTGTCTGTGTGGTTGTATAAATCCCTTTCCAAGGGATTTTACTCTCCCCCTGGTCAGACTGTTGTGCTAATTTGTTGTTTGCTTGCATGACTGAAATTGCTTCTGCAGGAGAAACACCTTTGCTTGTTGTCTAATTAACGGACTAATTTTCTCCCACAGAAATGCTGATCTTGTTTATATGTGCACAAGATACTGTGGAGATGTTTAATTCATACAAGAACACTGTTTTTTATCATGTTTTTTTTTTTTTTTTTTTACTGTTACAGACAACGTCAGGCGAGGACATGAGAGATTTCACCAAAGTGCTGAAGAACAAATTCCGATCGAAAAAGTACTTTGCCAAGCATCCACGGCTGGGGTACCTACCAGTGCAGACAGTTTTAGAGGGAGACAACATGGAGACGTAAGTAACTCTAAACTCATGCTGAGAGCCAGAGCGATGTTTCAGTTTAGCTGGAGTACAAGTGTCTGAGCAAGAAGTGAATATAGAGATGAGGTGACTCCTGCTCCACTAATCATTATCAGCTGATTAGATTTTATTTTATAACCCTAGAGACTATTATTTCACTTTCTTTGGATTTTATAATGATTCCACTCTGGAGAAAGAACTGTTTAAATGCATCATTAAAGTCCAAAGATTAATGATCTTCATTCCCATAATGAGTGAATTTAAAACTTCTTTCCAGAACTAACCATGGTGTCTAACAGTCATCAGCGTCCACAGCTTCACTGTAAAGTCCTGATTTTGAAAACTGATACAATCCCCTGAAATCAAGGAGATCTGAATTACTGGTGTTGATTTTGTGTCTCCTCTGCCAGCATTTGTAGATTCCCCTGAAAAGCTTTGGCCATATTAAGCAAATTCCCAAACTTAACGTCTAATGTTAGCAATCTCTGCTACCGAGCTCAAGCGATCTCCCTCCTTAGTGTCTTTGTGGGAAACACCATTAGGCGTTTCCTCCTCCTGCTTATTTCTCACTGCTCCTCCGTCGCTTTTGCGCCATGTTGTGCTGCAGCCTCTCCGCACTCTGGATGAGTCACCTGTAGATATACAAAAGCTCTCCCCTAACTTAAAGTCGCCCACAGTTACAACTCAGATGGATTGCACGAGCCATCCTCAGCCACCCTCCTCCTCCTCACCTCCCACCTCACTCCGTTCCCACTTCCTAACCTTCTGTGTAGAGAAATGACTCCTGCAGAGCTTTCTCCTTGATAAATGTTCCTAAAGGGGGGGTAAAATCATTGCATTGCGATCACTTCAAAAAAATTGCAGAAGGGAGTGGAGAGTGGAGCTAATGATCATATTGCAGGTTATTTTTCTACATTTAGACTCTCGTGAGCGTTGTGCCATCTAGATAGAACACTTAAGAGATATTTAGGAGAATTTCAAAGGTTCAGACTGTCTGTTGAAAGGACATAATCTCACTTACTGTATTTAATTCTGTTTTTTTATGCTTGCTATTTGGAGTTATTACTGTAAGCTAATAACCTTGCCAGCAACCTGAATTCTTGTGGTATTTGTGCGTTCACAAAGACACAAGAATCCATTTTGACCCGCTCCCATCTCAATCATTTGGGCCAAAACCAAAAAGAGTTCAGGCCAATCACGTTGCAGTATTATGGTTTAAGGCGGGACATACCAGCTGTGACGAAAACAATAGCTGCCAAGCCCACAGCTAAAGCAACGTAAACATGGCGGTGCAGGAGGACGCACGCGTAGCCGCTGCTGTCACATCTGTTTTGTCAGAATCCACGATTTCTTCTTTGAGAGAAAAACATTAAGAAGTGCCTTGACCAACATAAACATGTTTTGGTTTCTCATGGCGGCTGCTGCTTATATTTTCATTTGATACCATGATTGGCTAAAACCAACCTTTGGTAGGCGGGCACTAGGTGTCGCTTCGTCCAATCAGAGAGTTGTCCTGAATGTCCCTCCTTTCCCCGAACGGATTAGATGGGAGCATTCCCATCTAAATGATCATGTGCAGAACAGAAAGTGCTACACTTTATCAATCTGGCTGGCCAGGTTAGTAAACCAATCTAAATTGAGAGTTTCAATAAAAATAGGCTTGATATTTTTTGTTACTCTTACTGTTTTAGATTATGGTCAGATTGCACTCTCCATCTTCACAAAAGAAAGTTCTGCGGATTTAAAAGTGTTTGTATTGATGTGGTGTCAGAGGAGAAAACTAGATTAGGTTTTGAATAATTACCTTCCCTAAAACTCCCAGCCTCTCTCTTCTCTACTCTTTTTTTTAATCCGCCCACTCTGTTTTTCTTCCTGAGAGAGAGAGCAAAACACCACCTACTCTCACCTCCCTTCTGTTTTTTGCTTCATGTCACACCTGATGGGATTTTAGATTTGTCACAGCTATATTTGATTATTCGGGGGAAAAAACATGCTTATGTTTTTTTATAATTTATTTATTTGCTGTTCACCTTTCATGACAAGATTTAGGCTTTTGCAAAGGTGTTAATGGGTTTGCAGATGGATTTATAAGATAGTGGTTTGATTTTATTTCTAAAATGTATTATATGCAGGAAAAAAGTATTTAGCACAAAATATTAAGGCAACGGATAGTTGGACTGCTTCTGCACAGCAAATATTTTTTTTCATGTTTCATTTTATTTTAGATTATTTTTATTTATTTATTTAAAATTAGTTTTAAAAAAGTTTCTAATTTGCATAATGTATCTTGAGTCAATCAGTTGTTCATCCCAAACCATGTTATGATGTGCTGTAAATGTTTTATAATGTTTGCTTTGCAAATATGTACATAAACAAAATTTTATTACACCTCTTTAAATTTAAACCCAGTGAAAAACTTGGATTATTAATCTAGATAAATAATGCATGACAGATGTTTTGTTGTATTTTTGATATTCAGGTGGGATATTGTTCAATGATTAAAATTAACTATGTTAAACATTTAGAGATCATCTTACTTTAATGAATTTTTTTTTACTACCAGAAATAATTACATATCCAGAAATATGTTGCTTATTACTTAGCACTAAAATAATATGACATTGGGAAATAACAAGTAGGGCTATTAGGTCTAATTTCTCTTCTTATATTTGCTGGTAATTATCTGCATTCATTTCTTTTGCTCTTAGTTCCTTAAGAATAAGTTTAAGGTTTCAATCTGTCACTAACTGACTGACTCACACATTTACTAGATTTTTTTTTCTCCCGGCCCCCTTCCCGTCTCTCTGAATCCGACAGTTTGAGGTGTCGACGGGTACAGATGTTTTCTT
Source organism: Fundulus diaphanus (assembly GCA_037039145.1). Classification (NCBI taxonomy): domain Eukaryota; kingdom Metazoa; phylum Chordata; class Actinopteri; order Cyprinodontiformes; family Fundulidae; genus Fundulus; species Fundulus diaphanus. The sequence goes on along the minus strand of CM073142.1, from coordinate 30,540,971 downwards.
CTTTTTTTTTTTACCGCTGAGGGAAAAATGGCGGAAAATGAAACGCAGAAACAAAAGCTGACAAAGTGACTTCCACAGCATGATGGGCCAGATTGATTTTTAGAAGCTGTTCAGGGTACTCACCTTGAGGGAAAAAAGACAGAGAAGCACATGCTGTGCAGTTATAACAAATCCTTAAGGTCATGAAAAAAAGACATGGTCCGTTTTAGTAGTTTCTTTCCTTTTTCTCTGTCAGCCTTTCCATGTCTTTCCAAAGTTGCTGCAGGGAAACGACGACTAAAGAGCTACCAAGGTGCTGCCGAGGATGTGGAGTTACTGTCTTTATGCCCGTCTTAACGGTTTAAAATTGTGACTTCAAGGTTATAAGCAAACAAAACATTTTTGTTCTTTTTAAATACAAATCTTACTGTCTCTTGTCCTGATAGTATGCATCTACCTATGTTCCCTTTGGTTGGGAACTTTAAGAGTCGACCTGTCCAGATGTTAAGTCGATGTTATCATGAAAGCAAAAACTGTCCTTCATTGGGAACTTCTTCCATGTTCAGGTGAACGCAGATGCCATGGAATGCATTTCAGACAACTTTTGAGTGAAAGCAAATTGTTCTTCACGAAGCAGTCATACTTTCAAAAGGCCATCTTGATATCCTCGTCTTGAAAGACAAGATGAGCACACAGACTTTCTATCCGGTCAGAGTACTTGAGACTCTGCCTTTTTCCAACCCCAGTAATTTCCTTGCTCCAACTCCTTTCCTCTCCGCTCTGTCTGAATCTTCTGATATTCTGATTTCTTCCAAATAAACAAATGGCTGCTTCCTTGCCAGCCTTGCTTATGTTACTGTGCTGAGAAAAGCACAGAACTGAGGAAAATTCATCTAAACCCCCAGTTGGCTTCCTCTGGGAAAGCAAAAACTTGAGTCTTATGAGTTTTCAAATGTTTATTTCCCACTCTAAAAGTAGCAGACATTGTGACAGACTTAAACGGTGAACATTTGAAGGCTTTGTTACATTTATGAGCAGGGTTGTTTTTTTCTGTTTTTGCACTAATATTCTTACATTTGAGGTACTGTGCAGAAGATCTTAATCCACCTACCTTGGATCTTTTATAGTGAGTCAAAGCTTTTAAAGATTTTTTGAATAAGGCTGCTTTTTGATTCATGCTCAATTTAGCACCAGACCATATTCAAGATTTTCTTTGTTTTTTATCAAGTTGCTCTCACAACATCGTTTCGTCCTACATTTGCTTGGATATCCGAAAAAAGATTTTGCTCTTTTATTTATTATTTGCAGTTTTTGAGCATTTAGCTTATCAAAAATATGTTTAGTGAATTGCATAATCTTTATATTAACTCATCAAGGATACCTATGCAACACTCACTGCCCTTAATTAGAGACCCAGTTTGTGAATTGTCTGTAAACAGATTTATACAACATAATTACCAAATTTTTATTTACAATGTTGTTTATTTGCTTAGTTACATACATTCTGAAATGATTACTTCAGTTTTGTTTTTATTCAGTCGAAGAAACTTTTGGCACATCCACACATGGATTTCTTCTAAGCATTTATTCAGCACTTGAATGGGTTCATAGCACCTGGTTACATGGTGATGTAGAGCTGTGTGTCGTCTGCAAAGTTATGGTAACTGATGTTGTTTTTTTATGATCTGAGCTAGAGGGAGCATTTAGATATTGAATAGGAGGGGACCCAGGATGGACCTTTGGGAAACCCTTGTTTTGTTTCTGATGTAAAGTTACCTACTGACAATAAAAAGTTCCTGTCCTTTAAGAAGGATTTAAACCAGTTGAGTACTGTACCAGAAAGGCCCACCCAGTTTTCCAGTCGCTCAATCAGAATGCCGTGATCAACAGTATCCAATGCACTGTTCTAATGTGTGGGGGACAAAAACAGATAATAAAAACAGTACTAAAATGTCCATAAAAACAATTTGAAAAGTTAAATACACATCAGGAAGGTATGGATTTTTTAAATGGAAATAATGTAGGAACCCTGGGTTTTTGCACAGTACTGATTTTGTTTCTGTAACATTTTTTTTCTCTTGACTTGACTTGTTTTCTTATATGAAAGGGTTTGGCTTTTTTTTTTTTTTCTTCTAATATTGTCACACCCATGTGATGTGTACATATATTCTTGATTGTTTCACATCCCTTCCACATCCTGAGCCCAGCTGCTCAGCTACTGAATGCGTACATATAGTAGGAGAGATAGAGCGTGCAGTTTTTATTTCTCCTCCTCTTCTTCCTCCATCTGCAGTGTTTTCTTTCTCAGACCCACAGAGTGATTTCTGACCCTAAAATTGTTTTGTGGTACCTTTACTCCCCTTCCCTCCTTCCCTTGGTTTTTCTTACAGTCCTGTCACTCTCATCAGCATGTGTCCGGAGCAGTATGAGTGAGTATGAGCCACCTGTAACTACACCCCGTCTCAAGACTGGAATGCCTTTTAAACGACACCTCCTCTTCGCTCCTTTTGCTCCTCACTCAGCACCCCATACCCACACCACCATCCTCGCACCACCTAAGTCATGACTGCATGTTGCCTGATTGCCTGCTTTTCTGCCTCAGCCACTGGTTGAACATGTGGCCGAAAACACTGAGGGGAAAAAAAAAAACCCTACGTCATTTTCTCACCTTCTTCTTCTCGTTAAAGCAACCAACTAGAATACAGTGTCTCATCCCCGCCGACCTGTCAAAAAGCATCCAAACGCTCCGTAGATCATCCCACTCTCATATTTCTCTCTCTGTAGGATCATCTGATTTGTTTCTAGGTGAAGCTGTGCGGGGCCCTTAGGTTGTGAGCGTGCGAGTGACTGTGTGTGCATGTGCTCGTGGATTTCTGTTTTAATGAGGCTGTGTGAGCACGCGGAATCTCATCCATCTCCATTACTCCATTCATTTTCCAGGCTGTCCCAGACACCTCAGCTCTCTCACGACGACACCCACTCCAGGATAGAGCAGTTTGCCAGCAGGTATGCAGTGCAATCTCCCGTCACCATCTCATCAATTCCAGTGACACGGTGGGATGCAAATCCCCCTTGTAAAATTTCTAATGCTGTTTAAAATGTAAGTAGATGATAAACATATCACAAACATTATTCAATTTAAAGATGAATCAGCCTCAATATAGTTGGCAGGAATAGTGTGGAGGATTTTCCACAACTTTAAGGCAGATGAGGGGGGAAAAAAAGAACTAGAACTTGACAAGTTTTACCTTCTGATGAAACAAGGTTTTAGTCTTTAAATAACTTCCTAGTGTAGCCAAAAGATGTTAAATCCTAAGATTTATCAAGCCTAAAATATTGAAGGCATTCATATTTAATTTATTACCTTTTGTGAATTAGGTTATTATTTTACACTTTTTACATATTTACATAACTATGGTGAAGAAGGATGCCCAAATCTTTTTATGCACCTGCTCCAAAAACTGTTAATTTTGCACCTGAAACTGTAAAAATGCCCTTATCTATAATTAATATTTCATAATAAAGACGTGTAGTTTATCTTTCTGGTTGCACTACCATTCCGTCTGTAATTTTAATTCAGCGCCATGCAAAAGCATTCATACATTTCCCACATTTTGTCACCTTACAAACACAAACTTCAATGGATTTTATTGGGATTTTGTTTGATAGAACAGCACAAAGTATGGCCTGGTAGTGAAGAGAATGGAGAACGTGTTACTTCAAAAAAAAAAAAAAAAAAATCCAGTGCAACCAAATGCATCAGAAGTCATCTCAGTAAATAGTCCACCTGTGGCGAGTTCAATCTCAGTATAAATGCAGCTGTTCTGTGAAGGCCTCAGACGTTTGTTAGAGAATATTAGTGAACAAAAAGTCCCCTGAAGACCAAGGAACACAGCAGACAAACCAGCGATAAAGATCGGGGGTAGCTTATCAAACAGTACCCCAATTATTGGACCTCTCAATACTGTCAAATGAGAAAAAGTATGGCCCATGTAACCTAGCAACACATAGCGGTCCACAGAAACTTGACAGGGTGGACAAGGTAAGCGTTAATCAAACCCACAGGGAGCTAGAGATCCACAGCTCACTTATCTGTCATTAGCGCAATTATATGTTCTGCACTCCAGAAACCTGGGCTTTACGAACAGAGGCAAGAAGAAGCCCACTGTTGGAACATAAACAAAAGGAGGTCTGTCGGGCATTGAATGTTTAGTACTATAAACATCTCTCAACAAGCAAAACATCTCTGTACCAGTTGTTGGTTTTTTTTAGTCGATGAATAAAAAGTAAAATACAAGTGAAAAAGTTTGGAATAGAATTGTGCCATAAACTATTAAACTTTATAGTAAGCTTCTTACTATGAAGTTTAATATCTCAAACAAATCTATGCGCTCAGCAACAAAGCTGGGAAGCTCAGCAGCCAAAATCAAGACGATGTTTTTATCCGGAAACTGATATGGATTCAGTGAGCGGAGACAACAAAGCCAAGTAATTGGCCTCTAATCTGGAGGTAAAAATGAGTTTATTGCTTTGATGTGCGGGCTAAGATTGTGCCTGTGAATTCTGCTTTATGTAAATAAAACACTTCACGTCTTCACCAAAGATCACCCAAGCAACTAATCACTTCTTGCTTTGTGGAAGCATTTTCCATAAAACCTAATTATTAATTTTATTTTTGAATGATGCACTCACTGGATTCATTATTTGTTATTTTAAACTACTTTATATCCAATTTGGCAGTTAGATCACTATTTTTATATTCTTTGAGATGCGGGACCCAATTGAGTTTTGGTGCACATTAAGATGGAAGCCTTGCTGAGTTGTTAAAAGTTTCAGTTTCAGTGGGATATTGCTTTACAATTTTGCATAGATTAATTTTAATAAGTGATTACATAACATTTTATTGTCTTTTAATATGCTCCAAAGGGCCTGTGATTTGCTGTCTGTGACTGCTGCCATTAGTAGTTTTTTTTTTTTCCTTTTTTGTGGAAACAGGTCTCTTGAGTTTCTCTCTAAATACTCTTTAGAGACAAACGTCAATGCATACATAAACAGCAACATACGTCAACACTATTTTCAATCTTTGCATTCACTTTATTTTTAGTTTACACCATTTAAATGTCAAATTATTTTCAAATTCGGCTGCGTGTTGAACTCTAAGTTCAACCCTTCCTTTGACTGATGACATCTTGTATTTTCTGCTGTGATCAGAGCAGCTGCAGCACAGCCTGATAACTACTTTCATATTCCAGCTTCAAAAGACCTTGCGACCACCACACACACACACATGCACTGTGTCACTGGTAAAAACGTAACCGAACTGACGCTCAGCTGCGCAGACACTGCGTTATCTGTGACTTGGCCAGGTTGAAAACTCGAAGCGGTGCTGCGTTTCAACATGGACAAGTTGGAAAAGTTCATTATCTGTCCCAATCTGATCGCCGCTGGAGCTGGCAGGGATTATTTGTGTTGAAATACAACGCAGCGTGTGCTAACAGGCAGGGTTTTAGTCGTGAAGATTCATCTGATGCAGCTTTATCTGACTGCTTTATCTGGTCTGGAACCTTTAATTGGCCACACACCATTAACCTTCGCTGGCTGGCCCGGCGGTAACAAAGACACATTTGAACCCTGGGAATTATAAATTCAAATGACGTAGTCATTGCTTTTAAAGTGTCACATAGTAGCTTGGGCATGATGATAAACTCTGAGATTTATACCTTCAATTCATATTCTGTCATAGTTTATTTTCGTCCTTAAGGATAATTTGTAGATTACTTTACCCCTGATCTCTCTGTGTTTTGTTTTTGCATACAAACTTGGGGAAATGACTTTATAAGCATAACTGTTTTAGATGGATTTATGATTATATAAACATAAATACTTTACTAGGCTGTCTTCACTCCACACGGCCACATCTCTGCTATACATAATCATTCATACGTGGGCTTCAGTGTTTGTGACTGGATACATGAAGACATATAATGTTCTTGCACAAACTGAGATAATCTTCATTTTTCTCTGTCAGTTTCTGTTCCTGCTGACTTGACTGCACGTCTTGCATTTTAACGGGTGTCCCACTGGGGTCTTGATGTCCTCCTCAGTCGACAGTGGTGTCCTGTATTTTAATGATGTGCTAACAGCCTTTGAATGCTTTGGTTTTAGCTGCGGCTTGTTTTGTTTTGTCTCAGGTTGGCTCAGATGGAACGCTCCAACGGCTCTCTGCCCACTGACAGCAGCTCAGCCACAGGAAGCATGTAAGTCATTATACACGAGTTGTTTATAACCAATTTAGCTGTTTGACTGGTCTCCATCCTGACGTTGTTTCCACCAACAGTAGACTCGGGTGTTAACATAGTTTTTCTTTTTTCAAATGAAATAACATCACATAATGTTTCAATCAGAGTTCTCATTGAATTTAAATGCTTTGTGTTTAGGCTGCAACATACATTTTGTTTTGGATTTCAAATTAATGCTAATTACCCTCTACTTTAGTGCAAAAAAAAAAAAAGATACTCTGTATTTTGAAAAAAATACCACATGCAGTCCTGAATTACTGTCAACTTTTCACTGATATCCAGAGTGAGCTACTGCCGTAGAAATGTGTAAAGTCATAGTATGTGACTAGGCCCATCTAGATTCAAATGAGGATTATAATAAATCCTCATTTGAGGAGTGTTAACCTGAAACGGCTTTCAATATGAGTGTGGTTCAAATTTCAAAAGTGCATCATTACCGTCAGAAGTTTAGGTTCTCTTTTACTTTCTAAAGCTGGCACAGAGTTTATAAAAGAAGGATTTACCGAAGCTTAAAAACTGGAAACGCTATGTGATCATATAAGGAAAATGCTAAATACTATTGTTTCAGTGTCCAGATTTTGTAAGAGAATTTATCTTATAATAATTAAATCATGAATGTGAACTAGTTTATTCTAAAAATTATTTGAAAGCTTAACATTTGTTAAGTTTTTATATTTTATAAGCGATATATTGTGTAATTGTGCTGGTATGTTGGAATATTTGTCAATATTATCACAATTGCATGATTTTTTTTAATATTGTGCAGCCCTAGTAAACAACAAACTTGTTCTTGAAAGTGAGATAGTAGGTTTGTATTTGGGTAAAGTCTACAAACATGTTGCGCTAATAATTAGTCATCTATGCTTGGTTAAAACTTTTTAAGCGGTGAAATATACTGTAAATCTAAAATTATTTTCCGCTCTCTAACATTTTTCTACTTCTAGAACATGTCATAAATCAGAATTCTGAAACAAGCATCTATATTTGTATCTCTACAAACTCTTTCTTAATGAAGTCACGTAGTCAAGTAGTGTAAGTTCCTGATTATATTTTGATCAGGGATGGAAAAGTGTGTGTTGAAATTAGCTCACATGTAAATATTTTTATAGATCGCCACAATTATTACTGTTGTCGTCTTTGGAACAAAATAGCAAAACACTGGTAGTTTGCCTAGATTTTATGGGCTACAAATCTTTGGGCTAGATAAAGCTTGTTGTACCCTTTTAAGAAAACAGCTTTATTTAGGTCAAAGCTTAAAATAAAACGGACAAGAAGTATTCACCTGGAGAGCTGAAAGTTTTCCATCATGCTGTGTTAAAAGAAAGTGGGATAATTCTGGGATTTCTACAAAGAAAACTGTTAAAAAAGGAAAAAGATTTCCAAAACAATACTGGAAAGACTCTTGGGGAACAGTTTGAGACCTGTGAGAATCCTCTTTAAAGATAAAATGAAACATTTGGCTTTATTGTGTTCCAGATTGTGTCCCTTGCTGATGCGTCATGTGGATCACATCCCATAGGGAAATGTTTCTTTGCAAAAGAAAGTGTTCCTCTAAAGACATCTAAAAGCTGTCCAGTCATTGTTTTTCAGTGGATCGATTGGTGGAGGGAGAGAGAGAATAGCAAGAAACCTTTTTGGTGTGTCGGTGGAAGCTGTGGGGGATTTATATTCTTGTTTTGTAAGTTTGGTAATGTGGCAAAGACACATTACCACCTCTCCCTTTTGTGCTGTGTAGTGTAGCATTTTCAGAAGCTGAAGCCATTAACAATGCCTTCTCTTAAAAAAAAAAAAAAAGTGACAGTCGACAGAACACAGCAGAGCAGTAATGAGCTGAGGAAGACGAAGGTTTGTAGGCTAATGGCATGAAGAAACCATATTTAAAACACCATTATGGATGCGGGTTTGCTCTCTCCTGCTGACACACATACATACAAAAATAAGAAAAATCACAATTATCCCTAGAAAAGAGCACTAAAAAGGAAAAGCACTTTTTTCTTTAAACATAAAAATGTTCAATTTAATATTAACAACATTTACATTTTCATACAAGAAATGTAGTTTGGTTTATGAAGTGTATCAATAACCAGGGTTTGAAATGAGAGCTTTTTGGTTTGAGGAGATTCAAAAATGGATATAAACTTTTAATGCTTTGTTAATTGAAAAAAATAAATGCACATTTTAGAAATTTAATTGCTTTTATTTTGTTATAAAACATTTACAAAGCATTTATGACTGGGTAAATTTTAACACACTACAGAATTTTCTGTAGATCTACAAATGTGCAGCATTAAAACATTTTTATACAAACCCTAAAAGGCAGTGAAGATGATTCAAAAACTAGAAAACTCTGAGGGATAATTATATTTGTCTTTAGAAGTCAGAGGTCCCAGTCAGAAATGGCCGTGTGTCGGTATGAGTAAAAATACTGGTTATAGCTATATAAGACCTTTATTTCTGGTTGATTGCTGGCATCTGAACTTCTCTGCTTGTTTCTTAAAGCCGTTTCACCTCTCATCCAAAAAGGCCTCTTTATTTCTGAACCTGGTCGAAAGTAACAGGCTTATACCTTATAGTCAGAGCAATTAGGGTACGTGTCACTGGCCATACCCTCAATTCAGCTCAAAGTTTGCGTTGCTGCTGCTTAATGATCCAGACATGTCCCCAACCATGCCGTGTGAGTTGTTTTGGTCATATGTTCCAAGGTTGGAATTGTCGTAGAAGTGCGTGGGGAGATGATTTAGGGTGGCAGAGGAGGCGTTAGAGAGATGAAATCAGAGGCCCCCGACCCTGTTTAGTTTTGGGTGTTAAATGTTTTACATAGACTTTGCTCCTCTCAAACCACCTGTCTTCCATTTCTAAAATGTGCACTTTGCGGTCTTCAAACAAGTGTCACTTTTCCTCGAGTTGTAAATGAACTGCTGATCCGTGACCCAGTGCATTTCTTCTTCTGTGTTGGCCTGTCTGTGTAGCTGCTGTAGTAGAGGTCTGAACTAGAGGCCTGCGCTGGACTGTTTTTAAAAATCCCGCTCCCGCTGAATTTCTGACCATTATCGCCCCACCCGCTGTCTGACTCTGTAACACCCCACGACACTTTCGTTTATTCACCGCAAGATTCAATAAATGTATGTTCACTGAATCTTTTATTGCAATTCAACAATAACAGAATAAATAAAATATAAATATTTTTAAAAATCTATCTCTCTGCTTTGAATCAAAACATTTTAATGTAAGCTGAGGCCAAAAATATATCTACGCAGGAAAAAAAAGTATATTTCTAAGAACATCTACAAAACATGGCACAATATCACAGAAACATTTGAAACCCCTGAGAAACGTTTAAAACTGAAAGCAAAATTTGGAATTGCTGAACATTGACACAAAAATAATGGCTCAGAACACTGAAATAACTAAAAATAGGACAGTTAAACGAAGTTGTTTTCCTTGATATTACTTTGCAGAAAGTATACCGTATATTGCCCAGACACTTTGGTTTCAAGCTACTGCAGCTTTAAAAAATTAAAATACGTGCACAGACACTAAATGCTCTGTCTGAAGGTGCACTGGACTGTCGCTCAAAATTAACCTAACAAGCTTTGACAAAAAAAGTTATTTGTGAATTTTCAACCCCTGAATCACCTCACCCCACTTTGTGGCTGGGTTGTCCCACAGTGGACCGCTGAGGTATTCTTTTGTTTCTTCATCAACAGACTGAGAGTATAGTATAATAGATTTTTTTTTCAATTTAATTATATATATTTTTTTCGATTCTACAATATATTTTTATCCAATCTCCCTTCTTAAATTTATTTTCAACCTTTTTTTTAAGATGCCTCCTCCCGCCCGCGGTAATCCCGAAACAGCCCACTCCCGCGAGATTTGAGCTGGGTCCCGTGGGATCTCAATCCCTATGGACGGCCTTTAGTCGTTATGCCATCATGAACATTCCTCGTTGCACTGGACTGCAGATAAAAGTCCGCTGAAGTAGAATTTGGGTGTTTTACTCTTAGGATGAACCAATTATGGCTGAGAATATTGTTGGGTTTAAAATGCACTGAAATACTATGTTTGGGAAATATCCTTCTCAGAATATGTGTAATATGCTTGGAAATGTGTAGCTCTATCAATGGTGGCTCGGTCTTGTTGTGCATGCTGGCATTTGTGCAGGTTTAATAGAGCATTAAAAAAGCTTAGCTGTAGTTAATATCACTTTTAACACTATAAGAAGTCAGAATAATGCAATGTAAAAGGTCTGTTTATGATCCCTACTTTCTGCTCACAATGGTCACCCTTTAAAGCCTCTCTTGTAAAGGGTTAGTCAGTCACTATAATGCTTTGCATGGCAGGCCTTCAAGGATAAAGCCTTCAGTTAAAATAAATTTAACTGAAGGCTTTTTCCATTTCTAAAGGACTTTTTTTTTAAGTGATCAATGCTTTTTGAAACAGTTAAAAAGTAACTCATGACCTTGTATTTCTCTGAAGTTAAAATGTGACATCTTCTTATGGTAAGGTCCCAAACAAGTTAGGAAGTAATTACAATATAACTACCCAACCGTATCTGCAGGCAGGGCAATAATTAAAAAGAACGTACCAACAGAATAAAACTGGACCTCTGACAAACAAGGCTTTATGAAGACCCAAATTAATTTTGCCACCACACACAGGAAGGTGGATCTTAACAGAGTGAACTAGAGCAAATATTGGCATCTTCGGGTGACTAAGTCTAAATAATAATCTGTTGAAGGCTTTTGAGAACACCTTTTCTAGGCGTGCCATTAATTGTGTCAAGTTGTATTATTGTCCAATCAGAACAATGCTGTTCACATGATAATCGTTTACCAGAAATGTCCAGTTCTCAATTACTGCTCCATATGGCATCCCCAGGTTCCTAAAGCAAACGTTTTCATACTTCAGCCTGCAAAGCATGGAATATTATTTCACTTTGTTTAGTCTAAACTTTACAGCTAAGAGACATCTTTTTTTTGAATAGCGTCATTTTGGAAGGCATTCATCATTCTGATTTTAATATGAAGACTTTGCAGGAAGACTGCTGTTTTTATAGCTGTAGTCTCCTAAATGTAATGAATGCAATCAAAGCTGGTCGTATAGATTGCAAATGGGGTTTTGCAGCATTTTTTATTTTATATAGTGCCCTATATATTTTTTTTTACTATATGCAGAGCATGGGTATCTTATGTAGTGAAAAATCATTCCTGCCTCTTCAGTTGGCTGTTAAAGATATTAGACATGGTTCCTTTTCAGCTCCCGTTTCTTCCCTGTTATGGTGTCTATTTTTTTTTTTTTTGTCTGTGTACAATTTAAGCATTACAAAAGTCTTGCATCTGATGGGTTTAATACTTTATGGTAGGACCTCTGTTTATGATTTTGGGGGAACACAGAAAGTATGTCCATGCTTGTCCGGGCTACTGAAGGTAGCAGCGTTTCTGCTTTTAGAAATTGGTGCATTTTTACAGGGTTGATTACACAAGCCAATTACATGCATGTTTGAATTTTGGCTCATTTCCTGGTTGTTCAAATCCTGCAAACATGGTTCTGGACACACTGGTGTTTCTACAGTGATATCAATAATTGGTGTGTTTGGGTTCAGCGAAAGTGCTTTTTTTGTTTTGCAAGGGTTTTTATCTAAAAGGGAATTCTTAATTAGTAAATTAGTGTTTTCTGTGACCTCCAGATACAGCACAGTTTAGTCATTAGTGCCTTGGTTATAGCTTACTCCCTTCCTTACTCTGATGCTGGCCCTTTTTTCCTCTCTTTTATATGTGGTTCTTTGTTCTCGTCCTCTGTTTAATTTCTCCAAACGTTTGCTTTTGAAGCCAGCTTTAATCTCACTCCTCCATCTCTTTCTTTCTCTTCTATGCCCCTTCATTGTTATTGATTGTATTCCAATTATGCTTTAATCTTTGGGTAGTGGGACTGAAGTATGAATTTTGAGTATTTTACACATGGTTCTCCAGCTGGAAGTGAACATAAAGGCAAAAAAAAAGTTTTCCCATCTGCCTCCAGCCGTCTTTCTTTATCCTACCAAATTCCTTATTTCTTATTTTCCCCCATTTCTCCATGTCTTTATCTGTCACTCTTTCTCATTTGGACTCAGCCTATGCAGCCGATACATCAGCAGCATTCAGCTCGAGAGGGGCTGTTTGCTTTGTGATATGTGAGCCTATTGTTGGGTAAAAAAAAAAAAAAGTCCCTGCAGGCACCCAACCTCAACAAGACTAACACTCCAATTCACAATCTACTGCAGGTATTATTTACATTTAATTCCTCTGCTATACCACTCTGACTCTGGTTTTGTTCCGCCTGTACCACTGGCTGCCCTTCTTCCTCCCAGAATGTCATAGCAGGGGGTTCTGAGGCTGCTCTACCCCCCATAGTTCCCATTTCCACTGGTAATGATCCCCCTCCTGTTTGCCTCCACATTCCCCTGCCTGCCCCTGGGTCGCCAGGAACATGCATAATTAGCCACCTTGTGTGCGCAGGACCCCCGTCCCTCGCCCCCAGAATATGGTATTAGTGCCAGATTTTAGGTCTCTCCACAGGAGCAATTTTTCATCATCCCAGTTTGTCCCGTCACAGTGAGTGAAATGCAAGAGTGTGTTTGTGTGCGTTTTGTATTTCTGCCTGTTGCAAGAGGAGCTGTGTGACATTCGACTTTTTGTCTCAGTTTTTATTTATTTATGTCATACTTGTGGAGTTTCGAAATGCAAGAAAGCATTTTCTGCAACATTGCAAAGGTTGGACACCCTAACAAGACAGAAAATGTAAAATAAATAAAGCCTGCAAAACAGACAAGTAAAAAAGACTAGTGTTTGTCTGCACAATGTTTAGGCAGTTTGGGTTTCTAAGGATTAATTTAGCTAAATGTTAATACATAGCAAGCCTTATTTTTTAACAGAGAAAATGTGAGTATGATAGGGATGGGCAGTATGGACTAAAATGTATTGTTGTGGTATTTAGTTTGATATTGATAAAAGTATTTTAAAACAAGCTACTTCGAAGACCAGCTCCTTCTGTCGTTTTTATGGGAGAAGAGGCAAAAACATTGTTTTGTGTAGCTTTTATAGGCTTTATTTCACCAGAAATACTATAATTACTGCCATTTAAAAGGGAGTATATTTATAACCCCTTTTATTAGGTAACTGGTGATACTTATATTCTGAAGGTGTCCTTTATGCTAATTTGGCTGAAGTTCAAGGATGTCAAGTGTGGAAACTAGCAGTTTCCTCTTCAGAGCAGCTTTTACTTATTTACCCATCACAGAAATATTATTATAACACTTTGCCATCATTATTTATCTAAAATTATAACCTCATATACAACAAATTAGTTCTTTGGAAATGGGGAAAATAAGGATTATTCCAACAATATAGAAATATATCAACCAGGTCAAGCAGACGATCTTACAGGCAAAAAAAACAACAAACAAAAAAGAAACTGTTGTTTATCTGATCTATTTGTGATATGAAGCAAAAGTTAATAGAAAATAATAGCTCTGTGGGGCGTGTGGCGTCATGCGTCTCAACGGAGGAGCACAACGTGGTGTGCGTCGAGCTAATAACAGCTAGCGTGTTAGCTATTTCGTCCGGGAGGTTTTCTTGTAATACGCTGGGTTGAAACCCTGCATTTATTAACCAAATACAGCTTTCCAGGAAAATGTTTCACACTAACTGTTTAGCATGGAGGTGGAAGTGTCATGCTGTGGAGATGTTTTGCTGCAGCCTGACTTATCCAGCTCACCACCATGGACTCCACGTGGTTTCTACAGCGTACAGGTGCTATCTAATCCTATTATTATATCCGTCTGTAGCGGAACACTTTCTTTCCAAGGCCTGAATATTTAATGCCGTGTCCTAATTTTTTCATGGCTGTATATATGAGACAAGTATATACTTTCTTCACTGTTAAGATGGCAGTATGACAGTTGAAGTATACTTCAGGAAGAAAAAAAGCTTTATGTGGAGCTGTGGCACAACTGAACTTTCTCTGCCAAACTTTATTTCAAGCTGTCAAACTGCCTCTCAAAATAAGTCGCTTTAGCAGTGAATAAATCATTTAAAAAGTCAGCTTTCTTCCCCTTTTTCCTGAATTGTGGTTGTCAAGTGTTGGATGTGTCTCAGAATAAAGATGACTGCTGGGCTTTAGGAAGACCTGCCTCCTCTTCTCATTATCATTGAGATGACAGATAAATACTCATACAGATACTAGACAGGAGCCGTTTCTCCCCTTTCCTCATATCTTTTAATCTGTCTACCAAGCTCTGCCTCTGCCACGCTCTCTCAATCACCCACTCCCCCTTTTGTTTCTGTAATAATCTGATAGCTCAGAATGGCATGTGTCCCACCAGGGATTATGGAGCTTTGTTTCTATCAGATATCACATCATGTCGTTTTAGCAGGGTGCTTGGATCAGCTGCTACCATTGTCTTTGTCTGGTGTTAAAGTAAAGTGGGGATATTGCTAGTTTAAACCTGTAAAAGTCTGGAATTTGCACCTGGAAATTATAAAGGCCTGGGCTGGTTCCATCAACAGATTTGACAAATGAGAACGACGACTGCTGAAGCACACACAGCTGGGGGCAAGTTAAGAGCTCCAATTAACCTAACATGCGTGTTTTTGCCGTTGTGGATTAAAGTACCCGTAGAGAACAGGGAGAACATGAACTCAACCCAGTAGGCTCCAGGCAAGAACTGAACCTCAGATCTTTTCTGCTGCCAGGCAACAGAACTAACAGCAGCACCGCCATGCAGCTGCTCTCCCACTTCTACATTCTGAATATCTGTAAAAATATTTTATACAGCTTTGTTTTAAATACCCAAAATGGTGACATAAATGCTGTCCTCCAATTCCAGCTGAGATATTAAAGCCCACACCCCCACAAAGTTTGATGAAAGATATAAAGATGTTTGCACATGACTGATTTTCCTTCATGCTCCTCCAACAGTAAAAAAAAAAGTGTACCAGCAGGAGGAAATTGATGCTTCTAAAAGAATCTAGGTTGATAACCTCTGAAGAAAGTAACATTTGTTCTTGATTAGTACTTTTTATGTGAATAAAACACTGAATGAACAACCTTTTATTCAGTGAGCTCGGATAGCAGTCATGTCTTTTAGGCGACAATCGCCACTAATTGCTGTGGATAAACAATTTTGATTTCCTTTCAGTTTTTCCTAGTTTTAAAATGAATAAGAGCACTGAGATAATATGTGTTGAGTGAAATTAAAATAAAAAGAACATGATACCTGTCATATCTACCTTATCTAATACACGGCTTTGGGACCTTGAGATTTTCTTAAGAAATCAAACAACCAAAAACGATACTAGTAAAAGGTTATTAATGCTATGCAGATAAAACACAGTAATACATAATTTGATTTTTGATGCTGTTTCGGTTAACATGTTCCTGTTCAATTGACTTATTAGTTATGCATATAAACACAACCAATTGTTGGGGACACAATACACATACATATTGTTTTGGGTGTCAGAAGCTGAAAAGTTTGGGAACCATTGCTCTAATATGTGCACTTAAGTTACTTAATGCATTTAGCAATACATTGTAATGATACTGTGACAAAATCCTGAAACAGCATTCGCGTGTTTGGATGCTTGGGAGCGAAGTGTGAAAAGTTTTTGCCGTTTAATCAGTAAAACTCAATTATATTTTTAGTCCGATTTTATTTTAACCCTTTTTTTGCTTTTACTGTAATTGTGTTGCTGTTCAATCATCTGTTTTGTGCATTTATGTCTTTACAGTTAGGCATTAAAGCAGGTTGTGTTTTTGTATGTTTTCCACAATGTTTATTTTAGTATATTTCTTTAAAAGCATTAGGTTCAAAAATCGCAAAACCTGATCTAGACAGAAATAAACAGGAAAAGCCTCTAGAAAAGGCTTTACAATGTAGTTATAATTGTAAAACAAATCCATAATTTTCTAACAAACTGGCCCAGAATACATGAGATTTTCCTGGTTTTGCAGTAACATTTTGCACACTGCAGGGTCTAATTGTCAGCAGAACCTGTTAGCCATGTAAAAACATTTTTAATTCAGTTTATTTATATAGTGCAGCTTCACAACAAATGTCATTTCAACGCACTTTGCAAAACAAATGATCCAATTTATGTACATAAATATACAATACATTCAATACAATCATACAAACATCTTCAAATTCAACTACACACGTTGTTAGGGCTCACTGATTGGTAAAAAGATTCAATTTTACAGATCCCCACCAGGCATTTATCAGTCAGGGTGGTTTAATTAAAATAAAATAAATACATTTTAAAAATGCCGCTAAACTATTTCTCTGTGAATCTACTTATTTCAAATTCTTCTTATCCCTTTTTCGTCGTTATCCTACAAAGTTCATATTTTAAGACTGTAATTCATTTTAAGTTGCGGCCTTAATTCTTGCCAAACATTTTTTTTCCCTTAAAGTGCAGATTAAAACTTTTCCGCTCCTCAAGTTAACCTAAATGTGGACGGACGTGGACAAGATGTTTGGGCTCCTCGCTCATCTAACGCTCTGCCCTTCTCACAGGGATGATGAGCACGCTCTGATCATTCAGTACTGCCAGACGCTGGGCGGGGACGGCTCCCCGTCCAGCCAGCCGCAGAGTCCTGCCCAGATACTGCAGGCTGTTGAGAGGGAGGAGCGAGGCGAGTTGGAGCGCATCATTGCCCGTCTGGAGGAGGAACAGAGGTGAGCGTTAAACACATCAAATACAGGAATCCAACACAAGTGCAATTAATCTAATCTAGATTCATTATCATGCCTGATTGTCCAGATCGCAAAATTATTTTTCTGAAAATGTGCAAGAGTCCGTTTTCTGGACGCTGATGTTTTAAAACAGCAAAATAAAAGTAAAGGTTCTTCCTTTTGTCACACTGTCTTAGTATAATCTGTTCAGTTACTGTGTAGAGCAAAGGAGACTCCAGGTACACACCTTCTTTCACTCTATTGGCTCTTACACGCGCAGTTTGATTTGTAAATGAAAAGGAGTTGGTAAGAAGAATGACTGCCAGGCCTATTGTTGTGGAGATGCTTTTCGCAGAGCCATGAGCTCGACTGGAGTGATTTAACACTGATTACACACATACTCCGGCTCTGGGGGAGAGCTGGGAGAGCTTTACTGCCAGGCTCATAAATGCCAACTTAAGTAAAGCACTGCAGCTTATGGATCTGCACTGAGATGGAGATGAAGGAGGAGGGAGGCAAGAGATTTTGTGTGGAGGGTCCATTGTGTTTGTTTACCCACATCAGTAGGAATTAAGTGAGGGAGCTGAAAGAAGAGGTAAACATTAATGAAGGGTTTATGTGCAGCACCCCAGTGTGAAGGTTTAGGGCATGGCTGTTGAATTATTAATAACATTTTAAATACATTTTTAATATTTATTTGATAATAAAGACCAACAAGAATGACAGGAGGTGATCTTGATGGTGGCAACGAGAGCTATCCACAGTCCTCCAGGTGTTTTATTGCATTTTGTTTCTTTTCCAACCATCTCAGGGCACTGCAGAGGGAGTACGAACAGCTGAAGGAGCAGCATGGCCAGCGAGGCGCCCCTGCTGGAACCCCATGGGAATCAGAGGGCCAGTCCACGCATCCCGACGAGGCGGATCTCCTAGCCGAAGCCAAGCTGCTGCGACAACACAAAGGCCGGCTGGAGGCGCGCATGCACATCCTGGAGGAACACAACAAGCAGCTGGAGTCACAGCTCCACCGCCTGCGACAGCTACTGCACCAGGTTACAGAATACTTTCAGCTCCTTTCAAAGTTTTCTCACCAAAAATCACAAGTTACACGTCAGAGGAATAGATATCCATGACATTTTTATCAAATATGCCAACATTCATGCCTGAATATAAATTTCCAGAAGAAGTTTAAGAGGTAAAGATTATATTAAAAGTTGATTTTATTCTTTACAGCGTGGCACAATTGGACAATTTTTTTAAATTGCATTTTATTGAATATATTTTTTCATTCTCTTCTAAGATTCATTTGTAGACTCCTGCCTTCTGACTGCAGCTCGAGAGACTAGAATCAGGGCATCTGTTTATGTGCAGACATTTGGTTTATGTTTAGATTGCGTAGCTTTACTAGTATCGTACTTCTGATATTATTTCTTCAAAAATGTTGCGCAAATCAAGGGTAGTATGTGCAATATACGGTGTTAATGTTTTCACTACACTGCAAAAACAGACTAAACTAAACTAAAATCCACAATTTTGTCTAATATCAGCAACTGTCCAGGTGCAGTGGGGATATT
Source organism: Fundulus diaphanus (assembly GCA_037039145.1). Classification (NCBI taxonomy): domain Eukaryota; kingdom Metazoa; phylum Chordata; class Actinopteri; order Cyprinodontiformes; family Fundulidae; genus Fundulus; species Fundulus diaphanus. The sequence goes on along the minus strand of CM073142.1, from coordinate 30,522,405 downwards.
TTTTAAAAGCAGTTACATAAAGAGGACAGAGCAAGAAATGATCCACTCTAAGCATTAATAAGAAACCATCAGTCAGACTTTGGCTCAGAAAGGGATCTGTATTAGACCAGAGGCAACTATATAGGTTAATAAAGAGGAAAGGTCAATAAAAACAATCTCTTTTTGAATAAATTTGTTTGGTTTGAACAAGGATTTGTTCTTTATTGTAAATAAAAAATAGATGCAAACAAATGTTTAAAGCTATAACGTTACATTGGTAAATGCCAGTGTTATGACGCTGTTACCGTTTTCACACCATTCTTATTGCTGGAACTGCTCTCATTATAAATAAGACACTGCAGAAACCTTTGAGACAAAAACTGCTCTTTTTGAAACTGAACAGATTGTCCAAAACTCCAGCTGTAACAGAGAATAAAATGCTCACTGTCTAGTCTCAGCTTTAGCTAAATTGTTCTCACACTACACTTTTCTAGTGTTTAAAAGTCAAACTGATCCCCCTGCTTTGAAAATGAAGCATGCAATTTTTGAAATTATCCTAAATGGCACTAAATAGTGCACTCTAAAGAACTTCTTGTTCTTCATTTCACATTGCAGATGGAATAGCTATAGAGTTTCTATTTTTTAGACTGCAAAATGATTTACATATTGATACTGTTAGAGTACAATGAATGCATTTAATGAAAGCTACTTTGGACAGCTGTCAGGTACAATGTTTGTATCAAACCACTTTGCAGCAGATAGTTCCGCTATTAGCTGAACTCCCTAAATATTACAACAATTTAATTTCTCCAGAGATATTTAAATTTTTATTCTCCTTTGACTTCATTCCTACAAACTATGATTAAAAGTTTATTTTCCCCCGTTAGTTGTATTTTCTATTAATTCGTTAAGCTTGTTGTTGAAGAGCAGCGGGGCAGTAATCACGGTTCAGAATCACACAAACACCAGCTGGTAGGAGCATCTCAGAAAAGCTCATTTAATTTAGAAGAGGAAGTACACAAAAAAGTTATTAAATAAATAAAACACTGACACAGTTTACTTAGAATAATTTAAAAAGAGTCTTTCAGCTGTTCGCATAAACCAGCAGAGCTTATCTGAACTCATAGCTGGCTCCTGCACATCCTCGCAATATATTTCTGTTCTTGACCTGTTTGTAAAATAAATGCTAATTATAAGCTCACAAATTAGATCCAAACCACTGCCATCCTGCGTCCACCGTCCATTTCCCACCCTTCCATCAATAACCTACAGGTTTATTTGGGGTCTACTGACCTAATTGCTCACTGAGGGTTAGATTGTTTGTGCAAAGCAAGAAATGGGCAACGCTGCAGCAAAAAAACAACAACAACAATCCCGACCAATCAGAGTGAGAAAACAAATGGACAGACACAGCCTTCCTGCTTGGTGCAAAGCTGGAAAAATCAAATAAGTGAAGTTGAGGTGCAAGCAGCTCAAATGGCTAAGCACAAGGAATAATCAGGACTTCACTAAAATGGTTTTATCCATGCATTTATCACTATTGTGGATATTATGTGATTTCAGATTGCACTGCTGGTCAGTTGCTGGCATGCACATAGTTCAGAAAGACGAGAACATGTTAGGCAGCATGACATACCTTCTCAGTAGTATCCAATATAATCTGGGTTCAATTAAATCAGTAACAGAGTAAGAAGTTTTCCTTCATACTTTCTTAGAAATAAAACAACATGCATATGTTTAGTTCAGTCCAGTACAGCTCACTTCATTTATAACACTAACCCGCCACATTTGTTGGTTCACCCACCCACTTGCTTTTTAACACAAATTGAAACAAGATCACGATGCCACTCCACGCATTCATCTATAAGTGGTAAAGACGACTTGCATCAGAATGGGGGAAGAAATGAGCTTTAAGGGACTTTGAATCATGTCAGGTTGTTTTTACTGGGCGGACTGGTCTCAAGATTTCAGAAACTGATGATTTACTGTGATTTTTCATACAGAATCATCATTGTCGTTTACACAGAATGGTCTGAAAAAGAGAAACTACAAAGTAGGCGGTGGTTGTATTGGCAGAACTACTTTGATGATGTCAAAGAAGAAAGAAGCAGACCGGTTTAACAGTTGCTCAAATGTCAAAGAAATGCTGCCGAATCTGATGAATCTGCAGTTAAGCTACAACTCAGAGTTTGGTATTACCATGAAATCCTCAGTATATGTCACCGCTGATTTCTTATCCTAACCCTTCTAACAGGAGAACGCATTGTGTCATAAAGCTCAAATAATTTCAAACTGGCTTCTTAAAGATAACAATGTGGTAGAAGTTAGTCAGAAGTGAGTCTTTAGTACTATCTTGAAATCTAAGAGCGGTTCCTTTAGTTCCCCTAAAATGTGCTGTCTAAGTGAATTCTGTCAGGAGATTTCTGTTGATTAAAGGCACGAGATGGAGTCTTTTAAAGCTTTATAAAATTAAAATAACCCAAACCTAAACTTCAGTAGGTATTAGTAGTTTAGTATTAAATTGAACACTGAAAACATTGAACATAATGTGTTACTTCAGCTCCTCTATAGAAAAAACAACAACAATAATCTTCAATAATTTTTAACCAGACCACAGATTAATCGGCAATAATTACAGTTTTCAAGGAGAAGGTTTATCTACAGTTAAAAAAATCAACTTGATTTAATCTTTTACCTGCTCTGAAGGATTGTCACAAAAGCCAAAGGTTTATTTACATTAATAAATGTCTTAGCTGTCAGGTTGTCATGGCGGCCACATTTCTTATGCACACTGTCCCTCCATTCCTCAAATGTTTTCCTCATGTTTTTGCCTGTATAAGCAGCTTCTATATCTTTCAGTGGTGTGTCACAAATATGTTGTAAATAAACTGAAGTACAAGCACGGAAAACAACAACTGTTCAAGTGAAGTAGATCAAACGGCAGACAAGTCTGCCGTTGCTGCAAGAATCTCTATGAAGGCTTGTTTCAATTTTTCAACAGAGTCTGAAGTAAAGCGATACTGACGCTGTCTCTTGAAGACAAATACAAACATAATGCAGCATGCACATGTACCTCTGTGCGCGTATTGCATCATGACAGTACGTATAAACCGGTATTGTTTGACATTTGAGTCCCTGGAGACCTAACAAGGTGTCAGCGTGTCATTCCATGAGCTGCAGAGATGCCAACCTCGAGGATAAATCTTAAAAAAGCCAGTCCGCTTGATTGCTCGCGTTAAATTTACACCCTTTAAGGCCGACCAAAGCTCCGACTTCAGCTATTCCAAGATGAGCCTAAAGATAACGGCTGCGCTCTGTGGCTGTCTTTATGCTTCAGGCTTCACTCACGCTTAGAGCGACGGCGGCTAAAGAAGACGATGGTTATTAGAGATGGTGAGGGAGCAAAACTTTGTGTACTTTCAAGCAGAATAGCTAAAGAAAATATGAGCCTCTTGATGCAAAGCTTTACTGTCATCCAGCAAAAATTACATTTATTCCTTGATTTATCATGCTTGATATGTATCACTGATGACAATTAAGTTAGCTAGTGGTGAAATTCTCCTATTTAAGGGGATTTTTTTGATAACACCTATTTGGAGCTTAGGACTGCAGACGGCCTCAGGTATTTTTAACCAAGAGAAAACAGAGTCTCCTACAGTAATTACCTTGTTAAAAATCCCATTAAATGTCAGCACAGTCTTACTGATTGTCACGGGTCATCTGTGTTTACTGTCTGAGTTACTTTGTGCGCTTGGAGCAAAAATGTAACAGCATTAAGGGAGACTCATTAAACTTTCATATTGTTGCTTTCAATGTGGGCGCAATAACATTTGCTATGTCTTTTGGCCCAGCTTCATAACTTTCATTTCAATCACCCATATTGGATTCTAGGAATTTGTCTGTCGCCCCCAGAAAATAAAACTCCTTTGAGGTCCTTGAGTGAGTCACGCAGACACTTTTATTCTCAGTGCAAAACTTTTGGCGGGGACTTTTGAGAAATGTCTACAAACTTCACAAGTTCTAACAACCTCACTGAGCGCCCCCCCCCCCCCCCCCCCCCCATGCATTCGTTTGCTTTCAGCTGCCACCGTGAAATTAATAAGTAGCCAAGCAGAGTATTTATGTTTAAATATCCTCTTTGCTCTTTCAGCCGGAGGTGGACTCGAGGGTAAATGGAGCATCCTCTCCCACTGTACAAGATAGAGGACCAGTTACAGAAAACGCAGGTGAGACAGTTTAATCTGGAGATGCGTTGCACTCACCAACACACACACACACACACACACACACACACACACACACACACACACACACACACACACACACACACACACACACACACACACACACACCTAAGCATCTGTCGTCAAATAAGAGAATTTACATTCTCCCATCTGAAAGAGCAAACCTTCTCTAGTAGCCCAGAAAAAGCAGGAAGCTGATCGTTGTGGTAGGATAGTAAACTGTATCCAGTAACTGTGAACCCACCTCTCTCTGTGCCTGTGTGTGTCCAGAGGAGCTGCTTGCCTCCCACAACAGCAGCTCTGACCTGGCAGATGTAATGGAGCAGATTAACAACTCCTTCCCTGCATGCAGCCGTAAGTTTCCCAGTCCTCCTCCACACCCCCCCACCCGCACCCCCACCCCCAAAGATCAGCATGTCTGTGTTTCACCTCAACAGCCACAGGTCATGTCCTCTTTTTTAATGGAAAAGCTGATTTTTAAAAAGGATTATTATTATTTTCTCAAGTACATTGTCTGTCTTAAAGGCGACAAATCATTATTTTAAGTTCTTCCTTTTCACATTCAAATCATTCGGTTGTGGTCTATATAAACTGCAATGATTTGGTCTGAATTACTTGTTAATTTGCCCCCACGTTCTCTCTGTTTACCCCTGTTCTGAGGTGCGTTTGAGAACAACTTGTTTTGCCGCTGTCTCTTTAAATCTAAAGGGGGCACTTCACACCCCGCCCCCTTCCAGGTAGCAGAGTGCTCCACTCCAGCCCAATTTTGTAGCATGCTGGGGGATGGTGTAATAAACAACTGCACACGTGTCCGCTTGTAGCGTCAGCATCCTTTAGCTTGGAATACAAAATCACTCCAAGACTTAAAAAAAAATTTGAATTTACAAAATTGGTAACCCAGAAGTCCATTAGCAATGTGATGTAAATTTTCAAAGAAAAAAAACAGTACAAAACACATAACAGAATATAAAGACGTCTACGCAACTCCTCGACAGACTACATTCAAATTTTCTGTGTTCCTAGAGACTCCCAAGTAGACAAGAACAATGTATTTAAGGGCTAAAAAAGTGGACTTTGCATGATATGTTGCCTTAAGGTCAGTCAATGTCTTAAATAAAGTCAGTATAGCCTTATCTACTACGTGATTAATTGTTTTTCTAATTATATATTGTTTGATAAAGTTAGTATTTTAGTTGAGAAAATAGATCATTTAGGATTTCATGTCATACAAGCTCTAGATAAATTATGTAAGTTTTTTAAAATAATATTCCCAAAATTTGGGCTAAGCCAAATTAGAAAAGACAGATGCAAGTATAATATATATAGAAAACAACTCAAATATTGCACTCTTTAGCAGCTTTTAAAAAGACTCAGTATTGCCAGTTAATAGGGGATGACAAAGAAAGTTGCACAGCACAGTTGAAACGTAACTGCTTGAAATGAGTGAGCTCCTCTTCTTTTAAATTTCTGAAAGGAAATCATGCAGGGTTTGAGTATGATTCCTGATGCAGAACTGAACTTTACCCTCAACAGCTCTTCTTGGTAAAAGTTGGGCGGAGGATTTCTTTTCACTTTGATAAAGCACCATACTCTGCTTCATGGTTCACTGTTGGCCAAACCTGTGATATTACTGCAGCACTAGACCTCTGGCCTGTTCATCCACACTCGGCTTCACCTCTCAATCTAGAAAAGATTCACTGCCCTGCCTGTGATCACAGTTACAAATTTGACCAGATTTAGGGATGTTTTCTGAATTCTTTCTCTGATTTTAACCTATATAGCAAATGTATGATGAGCACACTGTTTAGTATGCAACTCAGTGACCACACAGATTACTAGCCAGTGATGTTCGAGAATAATAGAAGAGATTATTATTTTAGAACGTGCAAATAGATTTAAACTAACACTAAAGTACTTTTATTTTTGACTACATAAAGATGCTGTAGTACTTTCACTTCTCTGCCAACATGTTCTTGAAAACAAAAGAATCATTGCTTATAAAGAGAGGGGAAAATCTGGGGAACTTAGACGATCTTTTTGATTCATCAGCTGTGTTCCTCTCCATCATTGTTGATCCTTCAGTGTTTGTCCTTATTCAGTCTTTGTGTCATGGACTCACTGTCATCTGGCTGTGTGCATGTTGTCAAAATCTGACGTTAGGCCCTGTGCACATGACAGTTTCTTTGGCTAAAACCGGAAAGTTTTGTCATTTCTACTGTTCCTCTACACCACAACGACACATTTCTCTGAAAGCGCTAGGATGGGAAAACGGGTTTCAAAGTGGAAGGATTTGAAAATTGAATTCACAATCCAAAACTGTTATTTAGACATTACTCAGTGCTTGATTTTGTTAATTTTAAAGATTTGACTTAAAGCTAATGAAAACCCCAAATTCTGTGTCACAAAATGAACATGAGTCCAATTAGGAAAAAAAAAAGGACTCATAATGTTGAAATGTTATTAACTTATTATGCTGATTTGGCAGTTGCCCAATAGACAATTATTGACACAAGGATTGTATAACACAAAAGGTTGTTGCTACAGAAACTCTGTTCACAGAGTGTTTTATCCAAGGACGTGAACAGAAAGTTTAGTGGAAGGACAGAAGCGTGCACAAGCGGAGCGTGTTACCGCTGCCTTGGAAGGATTGTGAAGAAAAGCCCCTTCAAGAGTTTTGGAGAGATTTACAAGGCCAGGACTGCAGTCGGAGTGAGCACTTTAAAGGCCACAACACAAAGATGTATTCAGGACTAGATCTAAAACTGTCACATTCCTTGTGTTAAACTGCTCCTGACCCAGAGAAAGTAACAGAAACATTGTACCTTGGCTAGAGGGAAAAGGACTGGACAGTTGCTAGGTGGTCCAAAGTTGTCTTTTTAGACACAAAGAAATGTAGCATTTTATCTTTGAAAGCAACCTTTCCAAAGTGGAGAGGCAAGCTTGAGGTTCCGTGTGACATTTCCACAGTCAGTAATGATTTTTTTGGGGGGGAGCGCACCATGTCATCTGCTGGTGCTGCTGGTGTTGGTGGGCTGTGTTTTATCCAGTCCAAAGTCTGCCAGGTGGTTCTAGGGCACTTCATACTTCCTTCTGCGGAGAAGGTTTAAGGAGATGCTGACTTTATTTTCCAGCAGGACTTACCACCTGCCCACGCTGCCAAAAGTATCAATATCTAGTTCTGGGAGCATGTCACCAAATTTGATTGGCCAGAAAAACCCGCCTGAAAATGAAGTATTGTCAAGTGGAAGCTGAGAGGCACTAAAGCCAGCGATGCAGACGAGCTGACGGCTGCTATTTAAGCAACTTCCGTAACGCCTCAGCAAAGCCACAGGCTGATCACCTCCCAGCCACCCAGCACTGATGCAGTAATTAATGAAAAAGAAACCCCGAACAAGTGTTAAGTGCATATACTGGACAGCACATGGACACTTCAGATATCTGACGTATTTGTTTTAGAAAATAATTGTTTTTGTCCTTATTTGTACTGTAATATAATTTTTTTTACTGAGCAGAATGCTGGGTTTTCATGACCTGTATGCTGTGATTTTCAAAATTACTTGAATACACTTGAATAAAATTGAAAATCATACTTTATTTATGTTTTGAATTAAAAGACTCCAAGAAATTACTTTTTTGATGATATTCTAATTTATTGAGACGCACCGGCGTTCCCAGGTTCTTTGTGCAACATAATGATAACAAAGCTCACATCTGTTGACTTTGAAGGACAAAAATAAGAATAAAAATTAAGAGAATCTTATATCAATTAAGTTTCCTATTTGATGTGCTATAGTGAAGTAAAACCCTTGTTGCCCAAACTAAAACAATATTCACCTTTGGTGGTGTTATTCAATTGAATGTAAAGAATGCTCAAGCATTAAATCAAAGCTTGCTGGATTTAAATTGCATTCAATTTTCAGAGTTGAAACCAAGATGAGGGCTTTAGTTAAAAATCCATTCCAATATTGCCTTCGCTCCAGCGTTATTAGGCTTCAGTTCCTGCACAGCTCCGAGGCAGCGGGGAATGAGCAGCGCAGAGCTGGCTGTTTGCATCAGAATGAGGAAGGCACCCGCAGGCTGATGATTTAGCATTAGACGAATGCAAACAGATGAACTGATAATTTAAAGCGTTAAACTGCTGTTTTGTTTTGTCTCCCACAGCCTCAAGCCTCTCCTCAAGACCACAGGTAAGACGATTTTCCTCCATACAAACACCGCAACTGTAAATTAGTCTGCAGCTTGTTCCTTTTTTTTCCTGTTCTATTGTCTGATAATTAATAAAGATGGGTGAAGTTGGAGCAGAGTACATTTTAGAGGTAATTACAGGTGCTGCCACAAAAGCATGGCCCTTTTGGAAACCTTCACCCCCCTACATATCTGAAGGTTTGTGAGGAAGAGCTGACTAATGGATCTCTGGGGAGTTCCATTAGTCGGCTTCTCTCATTCTTACCCCGGTTCGAGGCCAAGGTACTTTTTGGGACGGAAGTATTGTGAAAGCTTTTGCCACTGACCTCTTCCTGCTGTAATTATTCACCCCTGTCTAGGGCGCTGCTGCATCCCAACTTCCTGACACTTTTCTTTTAATCTCAAACACAGGTCATTCTTAGTAGTTGAGCGTTTTAAATGGTGTTAATTTGATGGTTTTGGAAAACAGAGACACTCTTTTTATTTTATTTTTTTTTTCTCCCCAGTCACTGTTTCTTGTAGTTGGGCCATTCAGTCACTAACATTTGTATAAACCACAAACGTTAGAAGCTTTGTTGTCAGGGTTCATTTACAGCCTGGGAAGGTTTGGTATTAAAACATTTTCCAGGTTTAGAAGTGTGGAAATAGTTTTACTATATTTATAGCTTTATTATCTATGCTTTTGTCCATCCATCCATCCTTTTCATCTATTTCATCCACTCAACCTTTTGTCCATCTGTTTGTTTGTCTATCCATTTATCCATTCATTTATTTTTGTACAATCACTGCATCCACCCTTTTCTCCATTTGTCAGTTTGTACATATATTCAGCCTTCCTTACAGTCTGGGTTTTTTGAAGGTTATATTTAAAAAATAAATGTTTCCATACATTTATGCTGAATTCTGATAGATATTGTGATATCGGATTCTTGAAATTCAAGTCTAGAAAATGCTTAAATGTTGATATGTGAAAATGTATAGGAATCGTTTGTCAGCATAAACAGGATAGTTGTGTAGCATTATTTTTGATAATGCAAGTTCATGTTCAAGCCACAACGAAAGAATAAAGCAAACCCAATGTATAGTTTTTTATTCTCTACGGACCTCCCCTGTGTATCGCTTTATAGTTTTGTAACAAAAAGGAAACCCAGCACCAACAGTCGAACATAAAAAGATTAATTTGCTAATCATGTGTTATTCTTATCCACTGTTTGATCTTTTCTGTTGTTACACTTAAGCATTACTAAATCAACCAAATGGCAAACCTAATTTATTCTGTTGTTTGGATTGCACCGGTAGCTCCTTTAGTTTTCCAAATTGTTAATTTTTTGCTTGACCTGCTGATCGGGTGCTCGGATATTTCAAATTTCTTTTTTTTTTCTGCAGCAGAACACATCATGCACTCAGCAACAGAAAGCTACATACATTTGCATTAAAACTGAGAGCGCATTTTTATAATGACTCAAACCCTCAGCACTCAATATTTGTAATATCTTTAGGGATAAAAATAAAATGTCACAAACCAGCATCGTCTGTAGTTTTCCACTAGTGTTAGAAGCAATAGAAGGCAAAGCCATTTGATGAATAACTTGGTATTCCAGAAACATGACTATTTTTTTCTACTTTTACACAGATTAAATATCAGTAAGTGGAAATACATGATAAAACATAGAGACAGTCATGGGATGTTCTATTATTTTTACATGATTGTATGTCTAGATGCTTTATTGCCTGGTGCATATAATGGCTATAACTTCATAACATCACAAATACGTCTTCATCATATTATTTTCTAATACAGTGCAGCCCTACCTTTTATTTTATCTATGTTGGGCAGCTAAAACTGACAATAATATATGTTGGTGTTGGTGTAAACCCAATGGTTTGGAATCTGTAACATTGACACAACATGACACAACCACATGGCCTTATGCGGACCACCAGTGAGACGTTCCTCAAATGACGTCACATTTGCCCGGAGAAAGCTCGGGTTTCTCGGAAGGTTGGACAAAAATAGCTAATAACTGATGGCAAGAATAGCGGCTAATAGCGCTTGTTGTGCGGCGAGATCACCAGAAAAAAGGCGATCTGACGGAAAATAGAGACACCACATTCAAAAACAACCCCAAGAAACCACAACTGCCGACTCAAGACAAGTTACAAGTGACTTTACAGAAAAAACAGCCCAAAGTTGCTTATAATGAACAGACTATACGACACTGAAGCTCACATAAACACCCCTCATGGATTGTATGATGATGTTTTCATTCCGCTGAGGAAAAAAAACCAAATAAACGTAACCTACATTCACAGACGCTGCAACCGCTGGTATTAGGTCTGGACATTCAAGTGTTGACTCCTTACCACCAAGGAAATGTTGAGAGGATAGGAATAACCACAGTGCTAGTTCTGTTGGACCTCAGCGCAGCATTTGACACTGCTGATCACGATATATTATTAAAGCAACTGGGGAGCTGGGTCGGACTCTCTGGTACAGCACTCAATTGGTTCAAATCCTACCTAAAGAACAGGGACTGATTTATGTCAGTAGGTGACTTTTCATCATAGCGGACAAAAGTCACATGTGGGGTACCCCAAGGTTCAATCCTGGGACCCCTTCTTTTCAATATCTATATGATCCCACTAGCTTAGGCTAAAACAAGAAACAAGATTAGCTACCATAACTACTGTTAATTTTAAAGTACTGGCCTAATCTTGCTTAGCTCTGAAGGCCCATTTATACCCCGGTTTAAGATTTGACAGTAAATGAGAACTCATTGATCAGAGGTAAACATTGTAATATGCATATTTAATTCATTAGGAATTCCCAACGGAGACAGAAGTTTAGATTACCATTTCGTTGTATTCATTACAAGCTGACCTGCTACCTCATGGCAATGCAAAAGATCTGTCTAACTTTTCCTGGTCTGAATACATCTTTTAAAGGCTGCGTCCCTCCCATGCTTGGGAGGAGGGTGATCTGTTCTTAAAACAAAGAGGCTGTTCTTCTCTGCAAAAGGTCCAGCCAAATGACTTGTCCCCCTGCCATAAAACCCATGCATGTTATCTTACCCTCAAAGAGGGAGACGGTCAACAACCCTGCATTCCTTTAGCTCTTCCATACGAATGCAACTAAGATATTTATTTTCCTCAACACTACACAGATGATACACCGCTCTACATTACGATGTCACCAGGTGACTCTGAAACCCATCCATGCACTGAACAGATGCTTAGAACAAATCAATGCATGGATGTGCCAAAACCTTCTCCAGCTGAACAGAAACAAAATTTAAGTTATTATCTTTGGACCTAGGGATCAGGCCCAAAATCTGGGTGTAGTGAT